>WAAD01042441.1:132816-260262 GCA_013389945.1 Fregata magnificens
CCGGCAATCCAAAGAACCTGTGTATCTGTTGCTTTAATAAACTGCACTATTCATTAATCTAGCCGTGAGAGTTCTCATTGAACGTGACCCAACTCTTTAAGGGTGGCTGTGGTAGTTCACAGAACGCGACTAGACTGAAGGTGTAGTACGTTATAAGTGCATCCGTAATCGTGATAGTTCAGTGCACCGAATGACGCATATATAATCCTTTAGACATAAACCGTCAACCAAGTCTGGGACTAGGATTGGATCTAGCCGCCCCTAGACTCCTCTCTGAGAAGGAGTTTAGAAAGCAAGGGGATCCTTTCTGAACCTCATGACTCGACGGGAGGGTCTCCCTGACAGTTTTGTATAGTTCCGTGCACTGGGCGCGACTGGACTTATAACGACAACTTGGGCTACTTTAGCCTTTAACGCAACAGGAGGCGATGAGATGTCCCTCAACAGCACTCTCAGGCTTTACAGAGAAGTGGCATTTTCCCTTTGCAGTGTTGCCTCCAGCAGTCAATGGATCAGTGCATTACAGGGTGACCCCAACAGCCCACCTGTGCTGCCCGAAGAGGTTTGTGAACTCATGAGAACAAGAAAGTTTTGTGGAACAGAGTGAACAAGCATCTGCTGGGAGCTCTTGAGGTTTCACTGATCCTCCTGCAACATGCCTGCTCACTGAATGCCCATTGTCATACAGACAATGCCCTCTGAAGTGCCTTTCAGGTTCCACTCTTTGAGATTCCCTCATACTTGTATAAAAATAGGTAGTTTTGTTCTCATAGCCTCACAAAAGACCAGGGTAACACTGAAGGCAATAAGGCCTAAGGTAGTGAGCAGCAAGTGGATCTATACAGCGGTTCTCCTGTGGAGTCCAAAAGTTGTCCACACCCTGAGCCAGTCTCTGCTCCTGGAAAACCAAGTGCAAAGTCTAGGAATAAATGTTAATTGATGATCATTGAGCAGAAGGTAATGGACTGTCTTCTGCTAATAGATTACTAAAATCAACTACCAGAAAAATTAGCTCATGTTTGTGTTCTGGACATCTCTGAGGCATCTTTCAACTGAAATTATGGAATATGATGTAAAATTAGTTTTTTGATATACCACTAGATGGCAAACTAGCAATGTGATACACATCAGATTTCCTATCACGGAAATGTCTGATTAGGCGTATTGTAAAAAACGCAGGCTATCTGTATGCAAATAAACAGAGGCTTGATGTGGTGCATGCTGATAGAAAACAAAGAATACTTCAACTTTCATGTTTCAAATTAATTTGTGATGCTTTAAGGCTGGACAATACGGATCTTGTTAGAATCACAAAAGATTTCTAGGGCAAATATTTCACACGGCCTTTGCTTTCCCATTTGATTGCCCACAGCCGCACACCTACAGCTTCCTTGCCTCGGGCTGAAAGTCAGACAACGCTGTAGTGGTTTCATCTGGAAATAAGTGGAGGAGTTGAACACGACTATCACAAGGCCCTTGAAGAGGAGCTGTAACACCAGACTGAGATGTGTGGAAGTGCTCGAGGAGTGCAGTCAGGCTCTTTCCAGTGTATACATTTTGTAGGGGCCTCATCGTTAATATAACAACAAAGATCTTCACGGGGGTTTAGCAGCCAGCACAGCACTCAATCAGAATAAACTTTCATCCTTTAGATAACCTACAAACATTTATTTCAAATCTAACAGCCCTGGGAGCAGTGAAACTGTGAGGAAGCTCCAAGGGAAAAGCCACAATTCAATATTTCATTTCCTCTCCGCCATACACCAGCAACCACTTGTAATCAAAGCTGCTGGAGAGTCCTTTAAACTGGCCTTTTTATCCCTGCAAAGGATTTTTCACAATAAATGCAGGAAGATGTCTTCTCTGTCCCTCTGGCCAGGACCATGGCTTGGCAGCACTGGAGGGGCAGCTGCCCCACGTGCCTTTAGGACCAGGGGCAGCTATGGGGACAAGCATGGCAGGTTTCACAACCATGGCTGTTAAAGCTGCTGCTGCTGCTGCTGCAGCCGCTTCCTGGGGAGGTCTGCAGGGGCAGAGCAACTAGAAAAAGTCCACTGAAGAGAGGGGAAAGGCACCAAAAAGTCTCCCAAGAGCTCCCAGTCATTTTCCCCACTGCTAAAATGAAGTCAGCTAAGGGTGTAATTGCTAACAGTTGGTTTTCCAGCTCAGAAAATCTCTAAGTTACAGAATAAGCACTGGGGATGCAGAATGCTCCATAATCCTACCAAAATGTATGGAAAATTGGGAAGAGAGAATGTGCTCACTCAAGCCAAAATGCAACCCCATAGTGACCCAAGGACCAAACAGAAGTAGACACTGGGAGAAAAGCAGGTCACTTGACTTGTTCATACATATTTAGTCCCTTGCATTTGGTTTATATTAGGAGGAGATGACAATGGGAGCAGGTATTTCCTTGGACACAAGTGAGGATCTGCAAACTATGAACAGAGAAGCTTTGCTTTCCTGTGCACCAGAGTCAAAACCCAGAGATCACTCCTCTTGTCACAGTCCCCAGCCTACTTTTTCCATACCCACCAGGCCCAAGCACTTCCTGAGCTCTCTGAGGGCCATAGCTACGAGCAAATCTCTTTTGAGTTCTCTGCCTGGTGCCAGTTCACAGACACAGCAGTTAATCCCCAACCCTTATTTTAGTTACAAGCTCCCACAGGAACCCCAGTGCCCACATGTCGTAGCATCTGTCCACACTTTTATACAGTGCTGGTTTTAGGGACTAATTTCCATTATTTCAGCTGTCACCAAACACACATTGAATCAAGACCTCCTTCTGCAGAACAGGCTTTCAGCAGGCTTCCTGTTTGTCTTGGACAAAGGACACCTATCCCCAACATTCAGAAATTGCCCTATGGCTCTCTTCATAACAGCAAAAGTATAAAATATTGTATTATTGTTGTTGATATTAATATTATTAGTCCTGGAAGTGCTTATTTCTGTTTTCTTTTTATTCACATCCGGACGATCAAGGCAAAAGCAATAGACATGTACACAAGTTTTTGGGTATGCACTTTTTTTTAAATGTATTGCAGCATTTGGACTGCAAGAAAACTGCTCAGAAGTAAGCCACAGCATTTGTTTGTGATGCATTTTTTCTGCTTAGCCTGTTTATTGAAGTCTTAATTCATTGAGACTAGGTCTTACACTGCAGAGTAAATGCTTGTTTATGAACTAGGCCCTCCATTGTGTTTAATAAATACCTGAAGAGTTGAACTAGGCAGGTATCAAAGGCTGTTGGGGGCAGCTTCCACTGCCTATTTCACCTAAGCTTGAGCTCTGGAAAGCTGAGAGGGCTGGGGGTACATGGTGTGATGGGCAGAGGTTAGGGGGACAATGCTGTGGTCCACCTCTGCCTCCAGCCAGCAGAAGCAGTGGTTGCAGCAATCTTTGCTCTCTCCATTTTGCACCCATGCTCAGCCCTCTGTTTTGTTCCTGCCCCTTTCTTTTCAGTAACAGAAGCACCTTAGGCCCTGCCAGGCTCCCATCCTTCACCCTTGAGGCAGTAAAACCATTGTTTTACATATTTTTCAGAGGGCACTGGAGCTGACTCAAGTTGTCACATACACACAAATAGCAGGCTACATTAACTGAGCTTCAGCTGCGTTTCTGAAAGCAATGTGATTATAATAGCTTTAAAAGACAGGACAGTCTGTAATTAGCAGAGGGTTTTTCCTAGTAATTACATTAACCTTTAGTTGAATGTTACTCAGCCCATCATGATGTTATTTTTATGGTCCCCTACCAAAGTATGCCACTGTAGGATTGCGAACCTGTCTTGGTCAGTGGAAAATTCCACATCCTTGCATAAATCCTACAAGTGCCTCGCTTTGGTCGAGAGCTACCCTGCACTGTGCCTGGTAAGGTTTTGCAAACAATGGCCTCACTGGCTGGAGGGAATCCAACCCTGCTAGTAGCGTTTTCAGTCATTCTTTCCCTGTGCAATGAATGAAGAATGAAAAATGCAGCTATTCACAGAAGCAGTTTTGTCAGATAGTAATGACCCAAGTACTAATGTAATACAGTTTGTCACATGATATGTTCTGTATATTGTTATTTTCCACAGGGTTTGTTTGTCTCCATGTTTTCTAAGCACAGAAATATATATAGGGTTCAACAGAGCTCTAGATATGTACAGAGAAAAGAGGGGCCATGACTTGTAGCAGAAAACAAGCTGGGTAAGTATGCAAACATTCCTCATAAAAATCCAATGAAGAGATTAGCTGCACAAATACACAGAAGTTCATGAGAGGTGGTCTGGCACCACAGATTCTTCCTTTGCTCATTTAATCTGATTAAGTTCATTCCATATAACAGTAGTCTACAATGCAGTAAAAGTACCACTGGAACTTAGCTTAGTTCAAGTACTAGTGAAAATTTCCTGAGTGCAGTTACGGCAACAGAATAAGACCTCGGAACAAGCTGAGTGGATCAGGCATAAGAAAAGTTATTTTTATTAAAAATAAAACTATAAGAAATAAAACTTTGTACAGTTTTGCCTAGTTTTCTTTCAGAATTCTTAAAATTATGATCCTGATGCAGATCTGTGATTTAGAGAAAGAAATATCAGCTGTAAAAGTCCTGTAAGCTGCTGAGAGTGGAAGTAACTCTTGCTGACTCAGGTGACCAAGATTTGGGGACATCCTCTGATTTATCTTGGCCTCAGTTCCCTACCAGCTAAATGGGCATATGTCTTCCTTTCCCCCAGCCTACTTTTGTGTTCAGAGCAAAATGTTCTTGGGACAGCAAGTTAGTCTGTTGTAGACCTCTGTGCTGGGGTCTTGGCAGGACTTCCGGGTGCCACCATACCCCTGTGATAGCTGTATCAAAGTAAAAAGGGAGTTTCTCCATAATGTTCATACCAGCACTATTCTGTTGCTGTTTTCTCTTTCTTTTACAAATGCAGACATTTGTGAATTCTCCCACTCTAAGTATGTAACGCAGTCTTGCTTCAAGCCCAGGTGGCCCAGTCCAGGCACCCAGAGCTGAGTATACAGGTTCAAATGCTGCCAAGGGAGGGAGGATGGACAGCTGCCCACCAAATTGGGGTTCCTGTGAAAACTAGGATACAGGGACTGTGCAAAGCAATGCACCTGACCACTTCCCTGCTTCATCTCTCAGCACAACCAAAGGACTTCTGTCACACAGTCACTTGGTCCATGAATACAAACACCACTTTCAATGAACAGATTTCAGTAGCGATAGTATTCCTTCTCTACAAATTTTTGTTTCTCCACAGATTCATTCTTTGTCATACCATCAACTTTTTCTTCAACTGAACAGATACATTAATTATATTTCCCTCTTTCAGGAATATTCTTCACGTATTTTTTACCCTGTAATGTGAAAGCCTCCTGGATGAGTTTGCATTATAAATCATTCCTATTTTCTCCATTCAGTGCTTAACATCTTTCAAAGTGGCGGAAATATGGTGACAAAGGGAGTAGTATCTCCATCTCCCACAGTAAGGTATGCTGAAGTTAAAAAAGAACCTGGTAACTTTTGAGTGGAAATTATATCACCTAATATCAGACCTTGAAATTAGGTATCTAAATTCATGTTCTACTTACTGAGGAGGACTGGAGACTTCCAGAGGATGACTCAACTCTCCTATATTGAATGTCTACATTAAGATTAGATGAACTGCATCCTAGAAGTACTTATTCATGTTTTAATGACTATAAAAGGAGTCTGGATGAGTAGTTCACCTTGCAGCTATCTTCATCATGGGCATCCCAAGTTGATTAACATGAATCCCATGCTGAATGTCCTAACTTCCAGAAACTTCAGGAACGCACCTACTCCTGTAAGAGTTACAGTCCAATATAAAAATCTCAGGTTATTCAGCAGCTTTTCAAAATATTTTTGTTATTAACAAGTCACAGTCTCATAGTCTTCTGCTTCAAACTTGTGATGAGCTCAACACTTGAAAGCTGCGGTATGGCAGTTCTCATTCCTCCTGTGTAGTCACACTCCTGGAGATGGAAAGGACCTCATACTGCCTCACTTTCTGAAACAAAGGCGGCTGTTCTGTGCTATGATGACTACATGGTTCAGGACTGGAAACCTGTGGGGGTTTCCCATGCTGTGGTATGCCTGGGGCATGTCATGACAGCTTCCATCTGGAGCACTTCTTATATACTACCTTTCTGCAAACTGACTTTTCTCCACCAGACTGGATATGTACAAGGGTGTTCTCTGAGGTTAATTTTAGTTCCAGAGGAAACTCCTTCCACAGCCAACAGGAGGTAGACTTCTACAGAGACCAAGTCAAAATGTCTAAATTACAGTCCCTTCCGAGGCCCTAAATTGGGCTTGCCCAGACCATGGATGGAGGGTAAGGAGATTGGCTTCATGAGGCTGAAGGTGGTTTCTCACCTCTGTGGAAAAAGGTCTTTGAAACAGGAGTAGTCTTTGTTTGATTTATCAGCATTGTGTCTACCAAACCAGAGTCCCAGACCTCTGTAGCCCTGAACTCAGCTGTTGCCTAGGGCAAAAGAGCAGCAGAGTGAGCTGTCATCAACAGCTGTGAGCAGAGACAATATGAGCAGTAACTTCTTCCCTAAATCTTCCATTGCTAAAGAAATGATATCCACTATGGTGAACCATAGGGGATGTCTTCTTGCATTTCCAGAAGGCTGAACCATTTTCGAAGGGTTTTGGTGAATGTTGTGTGTTTCTCACCACTGTACTTAATCAGATCCTTTTTAAAAATTAGGAAGACCCCAAAACAGCTGAAGATTAGATAAGATAGCTAGATAAAATACCTTAATTTCTCATGAATGCTTTCTCAGAAGAAGAACAAACTTGAATCCACAGCACTTAGATTAAATCTGGAAACTTCCAAAGCAAATACATATGAGTCTGTGTTGCGGCTGAGCTTCCACAGGACATCTGACTGCCCCCAAATTATCTATTTAATGTTCTTATAGAATTTGGTAGAGCAGTTTCTCTTTAGTTTCTATCTTTATATGAAAATAGTAAATCTTCACCCAAAGCTATATCACAGAAAGCCTTCAAAAGACCATGATGTTTGCAGAATTTCTATACAACACTTTAGGATACACACTGTTACATCAACATCCATTGCAAGGCTGGACACATGGTGTTGTGGTATCCTTTATTTTCCATCTCTACAAAAGTTTTACTGTGATTGTAAAAGGCGTTGGACTTCATGGTTTATATATAATACCATGCATAAATAACATCAAGGCTAGAAAAGGACAGCCGTGGGATAAATTTGGGCTTGACAGGACAACAGGAAAGTTCATTTCAGATAAGCCTGGTTGATAGTAATAAATCTTCACATAAGGTTCATATGAGGCCTTTTCTTGTCTTTCCCTTCATCCTTTCTAGAAGCAAGTACCACGTTTTAATTCTCCTAACACTTCCTGGGGTAAATGGAGTTCTAGCACAAATGCCTAACTCCTTTTCATGCTCAATTTTTGTTTTTCTTTATACTTCAAAATAGTATGGAAGGAGTCCTTCAGCACCACAGCTTCACCTAAAGCTGTTTACATAAAAAAACTTTTTAGTCAGTTTATCACTCAGGAAATTTGCGTCAAGATCATAAAATAAATGTCATTATTCCACTTAACAGCCACAAAGACACAAAATTCCTCTTGTTCAGTGATGTGTTTTACTTCTGGCCAAAAAGATTAAAAACCTTTTCCTGTGGGTCCTAGTTGTTCAATCCATACCGGGGAGCACTAAAATTTTACAGCCTTGTTTGAAATACAGCATCACTACTCTCTCTGGTTAATCTTCAAAATCTAATCACCATCTGATATGACTACAAAAGACACAGTAAAAGTATTCTTTAAAATTTTTCCAGATCTTCTAACAGATCAGCGCTAGTTGGTAAATTTGTTTGTGTTGCCAAAATACTGAACTTCACTGCTAAAATATATGCTTCGAAATAGATCATGGGAACTCTTACTGCCTGTGGAAAGAAATGCTTATTTGATTGTCAGTAGATTTTTAAACACAGTTACTGACATCCTCTTTAACACATCACACAACCCTCATATACTTGTGGTGGCTCTCCGCCTTTTTTTTTGATGCTACATTGTCCATGTGCAAACAGACCTGACTCTTTGCATTTGAGCAAGAGCCCGCTCAGACGGCTCTGTGTCGTCTCCTTGTCCGGCTCCAAGGTCAACTTGGTCTTGCAGCTCGTTGCAGTTTCAGTGCCGAAGCTGCCTGGCTGCCTTGGAGAACAGGGAAGCCAAAACCACTGTCTCTGTCTGCTCACACTAATGCAGCTGTAGCCTCATCTGTAGCAGGGCTTCCAAAGAGAAATTTATATGGAAAACGTATTTATCAAAAACTATCTGTAAAAAGCAAAACTTGAATGATTTTTTTTTTCCCCAGGATATTTCTTATTCAGCATTATTTTCTTCCATGTTTACTAAAAATAATGATTAAATTTTGGTGTGCCTTGTTAGATGTTTAATATTAGTATCTTACTCAATAGCTTAGTTTTTCAACAAAGTCAAAACTTACCACTGAAAATGTTAGTGAAAAAAGATTATTAAATTTTTTTATATTTTTGAAGATTTTTTTACAGTTTTAAGAAAGAAAGAAAAGTATTTTTTCAACAGAAGAAAATCAGAATTGTGGTGATCTTCCTTAAAGGAACAATGAAAATCCAGAAAGCATAGCAAAAAATGAGAAGGGATCAACTTTGAACATCCTTAGATACCACTAACTAAGAAATTAGTTAAACCAGTCATTTTTCTGTTTCATACTGAACCTTATTTACAGCCCAACCCTTGCTAGGAAATACCAAAGTTCTCCCAGTTTTGTCCACTTTTGCTACCAGTCACATGTTTATGTCTGTGGTCATTGTTGACACACCATATGGCAGGTATTGCACACCTCCTGATGGACTACAGAGGTAGGAAGGAATCGTTAGGACCTTGGAGGCAGCAGAGCAAGAAATGTGGCCATGGGAAGAAGGGCTGCAGAGCTTCTGTGTAGACTCCCAGTGTTGGAAACACCAGCAGCGCAGCTGCCAAGTTGTAGCTGCCCACACAAGCACATGCTAAATGAATCCTTATCTCTCCATTCTACCACGAACAATTATTTGTTTTCTCTTTATCTGTATTTTTATCTCTATCCTAGGACTCATTCATCTCTTTTACAAAGACAATCCTTGGATAGGATTCAGAGTCAAGCTTCTCTTTTTTTTTTCTTCAGACAAAGCCTTTTTGTAATTGTGCAGGCATTACACAAGATTCCTTTTTCTAAATTTTCACTCAAGTCAAATCTCTTTGTGTTATATAATTAGGCAACATCTCCACTTCAGACAAACCCTGAGAGTATAACTCCCTAGCACTCAAAAGTCAGCAGGCTGCTACCATCACTTATGGAGAATCAGACCACAATTATACCTTAGGTCTTGAATGCATATGCCAGCTGAATTAGATAAACAGCTTTAGATAAATAATCAGCGTTGGCCTGGATCTGCTGAGTAAGATGTGCAGTCCCAGATAAAAGAAGGTAAGCAGAGATTAACCATTTCTAGTTTGGATCATCCAAAGTTTGCACATTTTCACTGCCCACCTCTGTATAGCAGGAAACTGAGTTCAGTCCATCATAGGTCATCACATTCCTGGTTTGGGGTTTGGTACAGAGTGGGCTAGTAAGCGTCCGCGTTGAAGTTACTTGATCTTGCTGCACTTTCTCTTTCGAGATGGAACCTCTCGGAAACCTGAGTGTAACAAGGGGTACAAAAAGGCCTAAAATGCATCATTATAACAATGATGTGTCCCAGCAATAGGCTCTTTCCCTGATCATGTACCCTCCTGCATGTTATAATGGCAGGACCAGGACAGAAAAACATCAGAAGAGCCCAAAAACTGGCTCCATGCCCCTGTGTGACCCCCTAGGATAAGGCTGCTGTTCTGGTGCTCAGCATGCGACACTAGCCAACAACCAATGTATCAGTGAAATGTAGCACTCAGCAAATAATGTTTTTGAAACACCACTTTTTTTTTTTTTTTTTTTTTANATTTTTTTGAAACCCCCCTTTTTTTTTTTTTTTTTTTTTACAGACAGGAAGCCATGTATTTTACTATCACATGAAAGACAGCTGTCTGCTGCTTTTTTTTGGTTTTGTTTTTTTAAAGCAACGAGTTTTCTAATGGCTTTGCACAAGTATAAACTAGGTTATTCACATGCTTCTGAGAATATTCTTGTTCTTTTCTAAGAAGTCACTTGTTTATGAAATGGCATAGGAACCTCTCAGAAGTATTGAAGTTCAAAAGACATAGAAAGATTAGAAAAAGCAACAGTTCCTCAAACTGAGTTTTCAGTTCATGTAAATTCCATTACTAAAATTTTAGCAATTTAAATTAACAGACATTTTGAAAAAATAACAGTTCCTTTATTGTCAAAAGCACCTCATTCAGCTCCTCCAACTAGGTGATAGCATGTCTCTTCATGTAGTTGTTAAATTAAGGACACAAGGAACTGTTAGATATACAGAAAATAACAACTTATCTTTGATAAAAGCCATGTTTCCCAGAAAACTATCCAGTCATGAAGGTAACAATAGATGAGAAATCCACCTATGGCAGATCGATCCCAATAGTCATCAACAGTATAAATACGTGTCTGCCACTTAAGGTTCTTACTGGATACAGGGAGAAACATTTTTCCTACAAGGACAGAATTGGAGCAGGTTGTCCAGGGCAGTTGTTGTCTCCATCCTTGCAGGTTTTTAAGACCTGACTGGATAAAGCCCTGAGCAACCTGGTCTGAGCTCAGAGGTGGTGCTACTTTGAGTAGGCGGTTGGACTGGTGACCTCCTGAGGACCTGAATTATCCTGTGATCTTATGACACTATAATCCCAACATTAATTTCCCTGTCTCCAGTTTCCAGGCATTAGTCTTAATTAGGCCTTTGTGGGCTACCAGGCTGAATTATACCTCCTTGGAGTGCACACCCTACGGCAAGCAAGGAACCAGAAGGCAAGATGTGGCAGAACACTTGGTCTCCCTGCTGTGAAACTGAGGCATGAGGCTCTGGCAAATCCAGTCTCCAAGGAGTTTCCCACTCCTGGCTCTGCAGCAGGAGATCTCCAGGCTCCCAAGCCACCTGTTGGTGAGCCTTGAGAAAAGCTCTGATTTGCATCACAGAACAGCCCAGAGCCACAGATCTTGGCCTTTCTTCATTCACCGCCAGGCAGACTAGCAGAAGTACTTTTGACTGAAAAAACACACCACAATATCCAGGGTGCCCTATGTCCAACTGCAAGCAACTAATGGCAAAAATGTTTGATTATATTGTTTTATTATTAAAGAAGACCAGATATCAAAGCTAACTCAGACACAGAATTAAGAATAAGGGACTCTTCAAGACATGATAGGCGATCATGCTAATACATGATGTGCTTTCCTATTATAATAGAAATAGTGAGTAAGTTTTGAAATTGGGATGGTAGAGTTGTTTCCCACATGGAATAAAATAATACATCTTTCAGGTCTTTTTGTTAAGAATTACAACCAAGTTCAAAATAAGGGATATTTTTTCAATAAGGAAGCTAGATAAAATCATAGAAGGAAAAGGGGAAAAAAACATGAGAAGAGTTAATATGTTCTCTTTTATCTGTAACAGACATTCTTTACTGTTTTGGAGACAGCAATCAGTCTAAGTAAATTAAATTGAGTATTTAATAAGATTTTTAAGAAGTCGGGAAGGGTGGAAACAGATAAATAAGTCTGGACAAAATATCCCTGTTTAATGTGGTTATTCGTGCCACCTATGAAGAATGTGACTTGCAGTGACCAAGCTCTGTAATAATTTTAACATGATACAGAGCATCATTTGAATGAAAGAACTCAGTCATTTGAACTTCGGGGTGTATAATAGTTCCTCTCATAGTGGAAGTGAGTTTAATGCATTGAAATTAGTTTGAAGAGAGAAATTGTCCCATTTCCCTTTTTTTCTGCAGATTTTTTTTAGGCTTGGACATTCTCCCGATATATTCAGGAAACTCCACTCAGGAAATGAAAGAAAAATCTGGTTACACTTAAAATACCTATTTTAGTCAATGTTTTCCACTACTTTGATTACTACTGTGTTAACTTCTGCATTTCCTGCTGACAGTTTGGTAGAGCATTCCATGCAGCTATTACAAGGCATGGATTTTCAGTATAAATTTTTACATTTCAGCCATGGAGAAGCAAGAAGTAGAAGCTGCAGTACATCATCAAGGATGAGCTCAGAAGTGCCATATATCTTTGCCAGAAGATACGGATCAAAATCTGATCAGGAAAGACCCTAAGTTAAGTAAATATGAATCAGAATTTATTAATCTACTTCTTCCCACCCCATTTCAGTGGTTTGATCCATCATTTCAAAAGAAGCACCATCATCATTTTAGAAATTTTGTGACTCCTCAGTGAGATTTTAGGCTCAAGATCATAGTCCCAGATAACACCACAGTGCTTACCTGATTGGATCTTTCAAAAAGCAGTGAGTGTCTCCTAAACCAGAATGACAATTCTTCTTCCTGTTCTTCGCTTGTAAGTTTACAAGATGCATCTCACAATACGACATGAAAAAGATTTGAGGGAGAAAAGCTGGAATATGGCTATCATAGGGGGACAAGGTTCTGCTCTTAGTCTTTCATCATCTCTTCAAATGCTTTGCGGGATATAGCAGGCAAACTGGATTTCATATAGAAAATGCTGATTCACCTCAACCAGACAGAAAATACACCCCTTTTTGCTTTCACCCAGTGAGTTACCATGAGTATCCCTGCAGAGCTTTCTGCTTCATACAGTGGTACAATACTACACCACTGACAACACAATGCAAATAGCAAATGATAACAGAATAAAGAGTAGGTACTGTGGGCATGCCATCCAGCCACCGAACCCTACCCACCCCACCCCACAAAAAAAAAAAAAAAAAGCCCAAAAAACCCCAAAATCAATATTTTGCCCCTAAATGGTAAATTTTAAAGATCACTACTGAAAACAGGAAAATAATCTTCACTATGTAGTGAATCAGAGCACATTTTGGCCACATGTTAACGCCTGATGGGTTGGACTTCTAGATAAAATATAAAACACAAAAAGCTCATTAAAATAGGAACAAGAATGCTATGTTTCATTTCTCCTCCTTTTATATTCCTGATAGGCAACTTATTCATTTCTTCATTTTCTAAAACTGAAGACTACAGCATCTTGAATTCTTTTTGCTGACTTTCTCCTGGTGCATGAATAACACTTTTTTTTTGCTTGACTTACTTATTATCAAAGAGTTTTCACTGTGGCAGTTTAAAATCTTACTTCTTCAGTCTATCTCATCAGTATTGTGAGGACAGGAGAGATGGCTTTGACAGCAATCTTAATAAACAAGACAGAAGAGACATCAATAAAGGTTTATTCACAGGGCTTTGCCATTAATCAGACGCCTTTTAAAAGCCAGTAAATGTTGCCCTGTGGTGGATTTACTCTTGAGGCTTGCAGAGTATCACACATGACAAAGTGCATACAGTAGGTAATGTGACAGGTAGGAGGCAGCATCTTACCTGGATCATATGGAGTCTCATCATGGCATTCAGATTTTATAATTTTTGTAATGTGCATATTAAGTGCTGATCTGGAACATCCCTTTTTATTCAGACATGACTGCTTCATCTGAAAATCTGTGCAAAGCTCCACAGTTATGGTCACAAGGGCGACCAAAGACCCAAAACCCAACTTTGACCTCCCCTGCCTCCCACCACTATCACAAAGGGACAGATTAATTTTACAGGCCACCAAGAAACAAAACCAAGAGCTCAGCAAAAGTCCAGGAACACAGCAAAATAATGTACAGTTTCAGCATCAGTTCCAACACTGTGCCATGGCCAATGTTTCCCAGTTCAGACCACAGGCTTCCAGGGTGCTGAGCAAAAAGCCAGGAACTGAAAACTCACATGCAGAGGTGGCTGCTTAAAATAACTAAGACTTCAAGAGAAATTTTCTGGCTGATATATTTTGAGATCCTCTGGATGAAACTAAGGAGCATTCACAGAACATGAAAGGTATGAAGGATGTTCCCAAAAATCATTGTTTCTATTTTTTTTTTTTTTTGCACAAAGTCTGTAACTTTATGCATTGGGAAATCAAAGCTGTGCAAAGTAAAAGGGTAAAAAATTTTGAAGTTGAAATCCAGCACAGGGTTTAAACCAATGACCCAGCAGGCTAGCAGCACCGATGAACAAACTTTGTTAGTACATGGTTCTACTCTTCCTCATGACTCCAAGTGCTCTGGCATTGTGGTGATCAGTGCAAAGGCTGCATGGGTACTAAGCTCTTGTGTGGTCCTCAACCTTACCCTCCTCCAAACTGGGAACCAGGCAGAGGACAAGGCAGGGCCAGGATGGTCTCTTTTCATTGATTCAGGAGTGCCTGAAGGAACACAGCAGAGCAGTGGCTCTCAGTGAGCATCTGCAGCTATTTCCTCCTCAAAATGTCTTGTGATGATGCTTCCAGCAAAATTAAGGATATAGCAAGTCAGTCCATTCAGGGTACAGGATATAGCTATATGACCTCATACTTCACATCTTTATTACAGCCGGTGCAGAAACAGCTTTCTTGCCCAACTGTATGAACTAAGTTCTATCTCCTTGTATTTAAATCATATGAATTCTCTGAAACCAGTGTTGCTTCTGAGTCATCTTACACTCCAATTCGGCTTAAACGAGAGAGTAGACAAGCAGAGAGAGACTGACTTATTACTCAGATTTGAGGAATGTCTGCATTAGAGTGACAAACAAAATGCTTAACCCTAAAGACTGTTATTTACTCTCCTTACTCTCACCAACCATGTGAGCCGGAATAAAATTCAAATGCTAATTCTCAGCTCATGTGAGTCATGCTTTCTTACAATATTCAGACCTCTTTTTTTTTCTATTTCTCCCTTTGGTACACCAGTGCAAAAATAGCTGCTTGGAAAGGAAGGGGAAGAAGGGCAGTTGAAAATAATTGATGGAAAGGGCTTGTTCTTCAAATTTGAATGGAAAAGCTAAGTTTCATGGCTAAATTACCTAAATCTACTAACACATAAGTCTTATTGTCAAAAATGATGAAGAGGGAAGGGGACTCCAGCTATCTTTTCTTTAGCAACCCTGCTCTTGAAAACCCTAACTTTAGTTAACAGAAAAAAACCTTCTTACTTTAACCACCCTTACTGAGCCAAATACAGTTCTCTCCAACAGATTTATTTTATCCTTTGACACCCCCATTTTCCCAACTCAGAGCTTAAACTCTGATACCTTTATCCACACTGAATCGCCTTAAGTAGTCATATCTATTTCAGTGAGCCTTCGAGAAGAAATCTCTGTGTCAGCTAAGGTTTCTAAAACTGGCCATGCATGGAAAATTCTTGTGTGAAACTAAGTCATTAGGCTGGATCTCATCATGTATCAACAAGACTGTCAGTTCATTTCTGTTTTTACAGATGTTTTCCAGTTGTGTCATACCTACCCTTTAAACATTGCTTCAGAGTTCCAGCTCAAAATGAAGTCCACAGATACAAAGCAAGATCTTCATCTAGATGGCATTTATTTTCAGTATGGATGTTGAAAATGCCAAAGGGTTTGTCTAAAAAGCACAGAATTAGGGAAAACACATTATTTAAAATTGTGTGGTCTAAATTAAAAAAAAAAAAAAAATCTATTTCAGGCTCTGAAACATAAGAAAGAGTCATGTTCATTACCTGGAAATGACCCTTAGAAATTTTGAAGATAAAGAGAACAAGTGCCTGTCTATCTTTAGTGGGCACGTTGTAAGCCTCCTCTTGGATTGAAAGAGCTGGGGAGATTAGGTGTTGGTACTAAACTTTTACATATGTTTCAATAACAAGTTCATTTTGGTCATCTAGGCTATTTCTATACTTGTAGTTAAGGTTGACCTTATAGTTGCCCCAAGCCTTCTACATTTTAATTCCAGGACATGTGACCAAACACACATGTATCTTAACACTAAAATTTCCTTCGAGTTCCCAAGAACAAAGTGTGCTTCTGCCATTTACCTCTTACCCAGCAATTTTTGCAGGATATCTTGAATTTACTGATTAAGTGCCCAACCTTAGCAGAGAAATTCATGCAGAGGCAAATCTCTATCAGATAGTCCACTTTCATTTTTCCACCCAATTATTAGAATTATTAGAAAGAAAATTCATCACACTGTCATTTTTGCTGGTAAAAGAATTGTCCAAATTTGTGTCAAACTTCACTCCTTTTACTGAACTATTTTTGGAAGGGTTTTCCATTTTCAGTTATAAAGCTTCTTCACTCCTGCTAGACCTAATCAATTTCTCAAGATGTTTAGAATATTTGTTCAGATAGGGAAATTTTGAAAGTGTTCAGTTTGCATCTATGGTTCCAAAAGTGCCCTACAATTTTAGTTCTGCGTTACCTTTTTTCTCTGAACTGATCAGGAGAAAATCAAAGTCAAGACAGTTTTCACAGCTGATACCAAACATATTGTTAGAAGTAATAGCTGTTTGACCTCAGAATTTTGCACTTTTGCCCTAAAAGACTGTGGCAGTCTTGGGTTATAACCCAGGCCGGTGAGCAATTCTGCTGTCTCATTTCACAAAAGCAAGGAGTTGGAGAATGATGGTGTCACAGCACCATGATATGCAAAAGTCTTTACAGCTACTCTGAAGCAAAATTTTCAGTGGCATGACTCAAGGTAAATAGATCTTTGGCAAAAATATTCCGGCTAAATTTGTTTGCTGCACATCCATGTCAGCTGAGAGAAAGAAAACACTTCAGCCAGTCGGTCAAATGTTAGCTTAGAACAAATACGGACATGCTCTGAAAAATTGCACATAAAATCTCTTACGTAACAGGTAAATCCTTAAGGTTTTACTGGGTGTGTGTAGGACCAAGAGAAGGTCAGGCAATTGACTACATATGGTTCAACAGATGTTTCCTTTGACCTGCCAAAATCTTTCCTGTTTATCATGCTAAAAGAAACCCAGTACTTTGTGTTTGTAATTTTAATTAGTGAGGAAACTAAAAGTGTTGGATTATCAGAACTAGAACTACAAAATATTAAGCACTTTTTAAAAGTGCTTAACAAATATAAAAGTACTTTACAAATATTATAGATAGTCTCTAGTTCTGAAGAGGGCAAAGTCTAATGACACCTCCAAAGGAAAAGGAGCCACCTTGTCTTGTTATTGTTGGGACGATTAAAGCTGGAAAGCACACTGCTGTCACAAGCTACATTCACCAAAGAGGACAAAGAAAATCCGAGCACCAGCATGCTGGGAAAGAGAGAAATAAATCCTAGATCGTGTCAGAAAATCACAGTGAAAATTGTCTTCACTTTGTGTTGTGTAACTTCTGCTCCACTCCTCACTTCCTATTAATAAGACAGTGTCCTGCTTTACATTCGTCATATATCATCTTTACTAATAAATTCTTTTTAAATTAATCATTAATTAGTGATTAGTCATGTTTACACAAGATCTCTTGAATGAACCCTTTGTTAATTTCTCCTTCCTTGCAATTGCCATGACTTATAAAAAGTTTGATTACTTGTTTCTTATAAATTTTTTGTTCACAATTAGAAATTTGTCTCAAAGAAAAATTTAAGTCTGAACTGTAATATGACAATACATCGCACCCTACCTTAAGTAACCATGAGAGACAGCTAATTTGGTTTCTTTATTTAAAATGATTTATGAATGTGGACATCCTTCATAACTTTGCAGATAAGGCTGGCAATGCTGCGTTATCAGGGGCAATCTTTCAACTAAGCCAAAACCAAACTGCAGACTTAGCCTTAATTAAGAACTAGCTAAAAATTTGCTCATATTTTTGAAAATTTTGAAATTAAAAACTCATCAAATTAAAAACTCAGGACTTGTTCCAATATTTCTATTTGATTTAAGACTTATTTGTGAAAAACAGAAAACAAAAATCTTTATTAAAAGTTTATAGAAAGTTTTGTTTCTGAAATTCAACTTATTCCTTTCAGATACCTATTTTCAGATTTCAGGGATCTTTTGAACCACTCTCATAGAAAGAAAGAAAAAATCTTAGCTTTAAAAGTACATAGGTTAAAAGGACAAAGGAAAGAAAAAAACCCAAATTTAGATTAATTTTCTGCTATCAGAACATTTCACTATATTTAGATATTCCCTAACTCCAAAAGAGAAATTATGTCTCACAAAAATATGTATTTTAAAGGCATAGTGAGAACAGAATAGAAACACAAATGCAAAAACCATTCTGCAATCCTAAATAATTCTCACAGAGAATGAAGTAACTGACTCATTGTTCATATTGGCTTGCTGGAATGCAAAGCCAGTAGGTCTTCTTCCAAGAGTAAGTTGTCATTTAGAGAGCAAAACGTGATGGTTAAACTTTATGTTATCTAACAGTCCAGGCTCCCACTTCATTACAGCTCCCCAAAGAAAACATTCAAGTTTGTCAGCATTCCAGTGAGAGTCTTTAAACAGACAAGTTCATGAACTTATGGGACAGCAGAAACAAAAAAGTTTAAAAACTACATACATCAAAAAAGACCTATCATGAAGTAAACATAAACCAACCTGCTGAATCTGTGTCCGGTTTAGAACAGTAGATAAAGCAAATTCTGAGAAAAAACATGAGGAGTGCTGCCGTTTTGTCATGGAAAATTTTGTAGAACAACATCAATGCATCATACTTCATTTGGGTAAAACCAGAGATTTCTGACCTCTCCTGTCAGTCTGACTTGGTCTGTACGTTCATCTTCTCCCTGTCTGTCTGATTAGTTGTTCCAGAAGGGCAATAGAAAAAGAAACACACAAAGCTTAACTACATAAAAATATCATGTCATATTGAATTTAGGGATGGAAGATATATTTAATATTATTGTACAGTTTATAACTGTTTTAAAATCAAAGTGTTTCAAGGGATGAGTTAATATAAAGTCAGTATCTATCTTCAAGAAAAAGAAAGTGTGCATACTGTTCAAAATTTATTTTCTCATTAAGAACTTCTGAAATTATTTAAGTGCATGCAGTCCTTTAGTAAGCTTTGCCTCAACATCTGCTAGGGACCTTGAAAATCTTCCCTTGGCATTTTTCATGCAGAGTTTGAACAACCTTTCTTTCTTCACTCTTCCTTAGGTCAAGTTTCTTAACATCTGTAGTCTCCTCCTTGCCTTACAAGGGCTTTGGAATAGGACCAGCTATACTCCTTCACTCTCTGCCACATACGAAGTCAGACAAGACAATCTTCAGGCCTAAGAGTCCTACGAACAAGGCTCTTCTCTGTAATATTCTCCCATATAATTCTTAGTTTGCAAAATTCATTGTCTACTGTCAGTAGAGACCAAGCCACAATTTCAAACTCAAGCTTGTGCCTCCTCAGTTTTTCTCTGCTTCTTTGCCACTCTTGCCTCTGAGCAGATTTCTAGGAAGAACAGGATGTGATTGACATTTTAATAGCTGTCTTTCACTATAAAATTTCCTTGGGGAAGTAACAGAAATGATAGTGACTGGTACAAACTAATAAGGGCCAGAACACAAGCCACTGGCTTCAGCTGGGGAATCTGCAAAACAATAAGTTTTATTCCGATAGCATTGGCAATAAGAGATTAACTTTCCTATAGCACTGTCTAGAAATAGTCTAAAACTTAGTACTGCCAAATCCTTAAACTAAAGTGTAAAAAAATCACATAGGTAGTCGGACAACTCTCCTAAGGCAAATGGCATACATTAAACTCAATGAGGTCTTGCACAGCTAGGCCAACAGAGAGGGAGGTGCAGGTTGTCTTACTAAATATTTAGTAACTCCGTGGTGTGGCTGATGCACATGCTCTTCAGAAGCCTGTGGCCTCCAAGGTTTTTATAATTTTATCCTCCAAGGTTCAAATCACTCCCAACCCCAGATCTGGTAAACATTCATGAAAATTAATGTGGAGGGCATGAGTATGGCCCCCAGGATTTTCAGGTCTCCTTGATTCCAGCAACATGTTTACCCTGTTTAAGGAGGTTTCTGGTTTTTTGACTTTAATATTTCATCTCCTTTACAGGGGATGAAGCAAAGCTTTCCTTCATTCTGCTTTATTTTGTCATGTCTTTGATTGTTGTGTGTTTTGTAATTAAACAAACCAATTGCAACAGCCATAGCATTTGATGAATCTTCTCAGGACTTCGAAATTTCTGCAATGTATTGATTTTTATGAATGATTGTCCTCAAATCATCTCCCTCCAGATTTTTAACTACTCAGATAATAAGAAAGACTGGACAAGGTGATTTCTTGGAAATATTTAAGATCCACTGCACTTTATAACAATCTTACAGAAGCAGTCCAGTGACACAGCTCTGTAAATATTTCTTGTGATTAAATTTATTTTTTCCCTACCCACCACATTTTGTGTTTTTTATAATTATTATTGAAGATCTTTGCAAAAAATGTAAGTATTATTGCTTATAATTTTTACACTAAGTATTTCCACATCTCTTAAGTCATGCTGGAGGTATTCTCAATGCCTTTCTGAGCAACCATAGGGAGACTTGTACAGTGGTGGTTCATGATGTGACCAGCGGGGCACGGCTGTTTCAGTTGATACAGCAGAACAAAAACCTGTGAAGAAAAGAAAAGAAAAAAAAGCCCCAACCCCCCTTTCAAGGAGGAAACTTATTTTAATGCTCTAGGAGGTAATGAAACTCCCCAAATATCAAGCCTCTAAAAGCTTCTTAACATATTCTACATTTTTTCTCAGTGATTAATTTCTTTAAGTAAGAGAACAACACAATGAAAATGTTGGCACTGTCCAAAATCATCAGTGTGCTAATTTGCCCTGGCCCAGCTACAAATAGCATTTATAGGCAGAAGAGAGGAGAAAGCACAGAGAAGCAGGGCAGGCCATGCTGCAGCAGCACCAGCAGCAGCAGCCCTGGCACTCTGGGAGGAGGGACTGGATGTGGGAGGTGAGGAAGAGCCCCCGTGTTGGAGTCGTGCAGCACCAGGAGGCTGCAGGCAGCGGTGAAGAGGAGGCCTCGCTGTGCTGCGTGGGAATGTGGTGGCAGAAGGCAGCAGGAGAAGCTGTGTACCCCACAAGACAACAAAGCATTTCTGTATGTAAATCTTGAACATGAAAAGAAATTGAAACCACGGTTTGGGAATGCTCCAAGATGAAAGAGCCAACTTTGCCATTTGGAGGGGGACTAAGTCCCAGTGATAAAATCCTCAGGCGCTAAAAAACTAACATCTAGACTTGTCAAAAATTTCTTATTTGCCATCTCAATCTTAAAATCACAGTCCACAAGAGCAGATGTTCCACAATAAACTCTGCAAGTCAAGACAAAGAGATGTTGGAAGATGATGCAAGAATTAGAATGAATTATCAGCTTTGCAGGAGACTGTAGATACCATTTCAACATGCAGAGCATGGAAAAGAAGATGGGAACAATACGACTGCTGAAGTCTCCCTAAGATTGGAGCCTAACGAACAAGAGCTGAAAACAGAAATAGCAGAGTAATGTGTCAATGCACTGAAAGCAAATGAACCATGTATTCATTTAACATGTCCAAGGCAGCATAGCACAATGACCAGTCATTTTAACACTGAAAGATCAACGAAACATTCAGATCTTAAGAAGTGTGATTCATTGGAATGCCACAGAAAAAGAAAGCACACCCTAATTGGCTTAGAATGGATCAGAAGGTCTTGTTTCCACCAAAGGCAAGAGCTGGAGAAGAGGAGGGGACTAACCAGGCTAAGAAAGAGTTTGTAGTGTCTTGTAGAGGGCAGCAAAGCTCTCACTAGAATAGATCTGGAAAAGACTGTCTATGTCTCCAGGAAAGTGCCCCTCACCCTGAAGCTACAAGGCAAGCTGCAGAGATTCTTGCTTTGGGATATTACTGTGTGGAGGAAAAGAGGAGGGAGATTTATACTGTCTTAAGTGAATTGCCATCCAAAGGCAACTCCTTTGCTGACCAGATAAAGAACATAAGGCCCCTGAGTACTCTGCTTTATAGCTAAGGTATCTATCTACCTCAGGTAGCCCAAAAAGTTGAATGCCCGCAGTATCTCCCCCCATCTTCCATGGACATCCAGGCTAATTAGATGGTATGGCAAAGGCGGGTCCATCATCATTTTAAGAGAAAGCATCTACAACTTCATGGACCATTGAGCCCATTCTTTTGAGCAATTTCTTTTGATGCATTTTGAGAACCGCAGCAGGACTGAGCATATCAAAAACAGAGGCAGAGGAGTGCCTATTTTCTGGCTCCTGGCTGAGCTTAGATTTGACTTAGATGTCAAATTGTTCAGACCATTTAGGAAGATGATTCAGAAATGTGCAAAGGTATTATTCTAGGCCTTCCAGACAAAATGTGAGGTGCTGTTGGAAATTAGTCACCCCAAGAAGTCAGGCAGCAGCTGAGCAGCGTCATCACACATTTTGGACAAAAGCACCTAAATTCTGCCTAGTCCATTACTGGAATTAGGCCTCATCAAATACACAAAAAGGGAACAAGGGAACATTTTCAGCTTTCAGCAAAGACAGAAATGCCAGGACAGATAATCAATGTCCATGGTTTTTCCATGCCTGATGCATCAGCATGGGTCTGACTGGTGGGTTAAGAAAATAATAGATCATACTTGTTTTCATTCAGCACCTCCTTTGGGAGACACTGTCTGCATCTCAAATAACAAACGCAGTCTGTGGAAATTCCTGAGGCCTGTATCTATTTCCCTGCTGTTAAGACTGGAGACCTGTGAGAAACCAAGCTATGGAAGGTAAAGAGGAAAATGTTGACTTTCCTGTCCTCCATTGGATACGAGGTCAGAACAGAGCTGGAAAGTGCACCCACATCTAAGGTCTTCACAGATCTCCCACATCCAACTGTTTCGACATAGTCACTATCTGTGCCTCAGACCATGGTCTGAGTTGGTTCAGCTCCAGGTGTTTCACCAAAAACCACAAGATTTCTCTGTATTTATATTTTAAATAGCTCGATGTGCTAAAGTTTACATAGGCGACATTTTGATCTTATTGTGTGTTTATATAGCAAAAAGCATGACAGATGGCTCAGAACAACTTGGGAAAAAGCCCAGCCTGATGGGTTAATGCTAAATAAACAAGACAAGAAGTTAAGTTTAGACAGATGAAAGAGGGGAGGAAAAGTTGATACAGGAAGATATGCAAAGAGGGGCTGCCTGTCCTCGGAGCACTGGAAGGAACAAAGTTTACTTGGAATGATAAAGTACCCCAGGAAAATACATCTAATTGGGCTGCCTCAGTCAACAACCCGCAAGCGCTACAGGAAAAAAACGTCCGAAGAGCAGGGGGTGGAAGTGATGGCCAAATCCTGAGACACATTACAGACACTAACAAGAGCTGAGCATCAATGCATTCACACAGAAAAGAAGGGCCTGCTTGAGTCAGGCCTATAAAGGCCTTGTGTATTTATTACGGGAAGCGTAATCACAAGACAGGCTCAGGATGACAGTAACAAGTCATACAGCTTTTAGGCTGGAGCTGGCTCGTGTCCTGCTGGTCCAGAACTTGAGCACATTGCGTTGGCAGCATCCTGCAGTACAGCACTTAGATATCACAGGCAATGCCAGCATTTCTTTTTAAGCAGAACAGACCTAAAGTGCATAACAATATGACATTAGTAAAATATTATCCTCATTTTAAACATGGACTGTAGATGTCACTGTGCTATAGGAAGACATGCATTAGCAGTAATTATCCAATGCAGTAATATTAGGACAGCAGTTTATACAACCCATCCACCTGAATTTCCAGACTAGATTTTCCAGGCTAGACTGCAGAGGGGCGCTCTCTGTTCCTACTGTGGAAACCGGGCCACTGCCCAGATGAGACTGCAAAAGCAGCAAAGGCAGCAGGAGGGCGAACCATACAGAAGCTGACTTCAGACACACTGCAGGGGCTGGGAGACCAGCCTCCCCTTTGGCAGCTGTTTAGGGATGCTGCTCTTTAATATCTAAAGCTCTCAACTAAAACAGGTTGCTGCTGGGTACTTAATGAGCAGATATACTATAAACACTGTACTCTTCTGGGTGCGTCAAAGAATTTAATGTCCAAGCTGCCTGATTTCTCCTGACTCTGACACCAAAAAGACCAGGAAAGAAAAGATGCATTTGTGATCTGGAGCACAGGCAGATTTAGGGTCAGTCTCCTCTGCAGTCAGATCGATATGCAACTGCAGCACAGACCTTTCTCATCCATTTGGGTGCCAGTTGCAATGCCACTATTAGCCAGGCTTGGGGTGCAATCTATGCATACAGCATCCTGCAAGATTTCTGGTTTGGCCTGGAGCTTATGGTCCAGCACTTCAATTGCTTTCAGCAGCAGCAACATGAAAGCTGCCCCAGACCTGCCTACAGGCCCTGCAATCATAGCCTTTCAGTGGAGACAGTCCTGCTAACTCATCTGAAGTTGCATACTGAGTCTTATTTGGGATATTTGACATGGGCAGGCCTGAGCAATGGAAAGGCAGCATGTTCAGCACCACGTTTGCTACCAGCGGTGATTGTCTATCTGTACCAAAAACGTATTCATTTTACCCCTACGCTGTCTTCCCAAAGCCCCCCATAACAGTGAGCTGTCTTGGCTGAAATCCACTTCCCTGGCAATACTAGCATGTGGACACAGCACTGCTCTTGGGCAGCATATCCAGCTAACTGATAGCAATTTTCCTGGTAGAAACCCCATGGAACAAGGTAGCCAACAAATGATGCAACTAAAAATATGGTGCACTGTGGCCTGGGGTAGCAAGCAAGCATCGAGATTTGGGTTGTCAGGGAGAGGGCACGCAGGAACTCTTCAAGCCAGCATCACTGTGGTCCCCATGTGGTATAGCTCTGGTGTTGCTAGCAGCTATGGCACAGTTTTCAGTGTCTTGAAACCTGTACTCATGACTGACACATTCTGTTGCTGTACTTGTCCTGGAGGGAATATTCAGGCAACACAGGGTGACCTAGTCCATACCTGACTAATTTGGCATGTATTTTTTGCCCCATGCTGGCACATGAACCCCACCCTCATTTTCCTCTGGAGTCATGCTGTGTTGGGAAAACACAATGCAGTGGAACTTCTCTCATCATAGATCTTTTTAATGTCCTTTGCTTCCCCCTCATCTGTGTGGACTACAGATGGTTTATTCCCTGATGTCCTTAGTGTCATGCAGTACATCCAGGAAAGCACACACACCAGGATGGAGAGCAGACCTTAACTGGACATGGTGGGTGGTGGAGCTGTCAGATGTACACTGCACTGCAGTCCTTGGACAGAGGGTCCCAGGGCTGAGCTCTGAAGAGGGGAAAAGATAGGATGGAGCAATGGTAGTTGATGCTGGACTTGATTTCCACTGGAAACTGGTTCAGCTACCTGCTGAATACTTGTTCAAGAGCGCAGTGTGACAAGATTTGGACACTGTGAATCCAATTCTTCTCTTGTGGATGATAATTTGGAAAAACATATCTTAATTTCCATTTGTACCAGTGTGACAAGACAATGAGACTTAGGAGTCACAATCTCACTTGCCCTAAATCAACATTGCTGATATGTCAATCTTGACCCACTTTGGCTTTTACCTACCTAGCTCCTGGTCATGGTGCCAGCTCAACTGCAGCAGCCCAAAACTCAGAAAAAAACACCACAACATAAGCTGACTAAACAATCCCTGCCAACCTGCTACTGCTACTCAGCCTGGTTCAAACTAACATTACACCTGTGCTGGGGTACTGCAGTCATTCCTGCAGCTGTTGTTGAGATGTACTAGTAGTGCAATGTAAAGGCATTATTGTGTTAGGCTTGGTATCAACCTCCTTTTATGGTCATTGTGTTTGGTGCTGGAGTTAAATACGGAGAGGTGTAGACACCTGTAGTATAGACTTTGTCTGGGACGTGGGGGAAAAGGGGTAAAAAGGGACATTTCTATGGAAATAGAGCCTTCTGGACAATATTTTTCAGACAATTCTACACGTAGTTCTGCACCCCTTTTTAATGGCATTTCGTTGACTGGTGGTAATCTTGGATCGTTTTTTAAGCACTGTTTTCTGTCCTGCTATTGACCTGCTATAGTGTAATTGCAGCAGTGCATGTGTGGTCTCCAGAGACTCCCTCTGTGGGGAAAAAAAATCACAGAAGTGTCTCCCATCCATCTTGATTGTAATTGTGAGCAGAAGGCTGTGCAAAGTCACACAGTCTGGGTTTGTTTCCACTGACTCATGGCTGCCTCTGGGAACTCTGAGCAAATGCAGCTGCTGAGCAGCCTTTTAAGCTGCTTGGTTGCAGGTTGATAATAATTGCTATCAGACAGCCCAGGGATACAGAGCTTTTATGCAGAATTCATATACAATATGTTTAGTAGCCCAAGGGGAGATTTCTGCCCAGTGATTTTCTCTGTACATCTGCTCACTTACTTACTTCCTTTTTTGCGTACCTATTGCTATTACCAAGTCCTATTTCTCCTAAAGAAATAAATGAGGCAATCTCAGCAAAGCTGCAGAACCAGATCACTCTTTGACACTGTGTCGTTCAAGGAGGGAGGAAAAAGAAGAATCAAAGCTGTAATTCCCCTCTTTGTTTGTTTGCTTAGTTGTAGCTGTAAGAATCAAAGGCAGAACAATTGCTGATCCCAGAGTCAGCAGTGTTATGAAACCAGATAGCTCTGTGCTGATAACACTGTTAGGTGAGTTAGCGCTATTACCTTTCTTTTGAAGCCTCACGTGGCGTCAGACACTTCTCCATCCTTCTGGCACAGAACACAGAACTAAGGGGTCATTCCTCTAACACAATATCTGTGTCTTTGCCACTGGTAAGACATTGCTATGAAATACCAAAACACAAAGGGGTGTCAGGAGGGAGAACCCCTGGCAGTGTCATTTTTGTTTCTTGTATTATTACAAAGTTCATTCAATTTCTTAAATTTTTACTAATTTTATATTAAACAATATGGACATAAAAGATGAATGTTACCCATGCTGTTCTAGTCTTGGTTTCATTTTCAAATGAAAACTTGTGTCTGTGACCCTGCAATCACTGTAAAATTTAATCGACATATAACTGAAGTACTGCCTCTTGGTCATACATTGTCATTATACAACAACCCTTAACTCAGCTACAGTGATGTTTTAACTACATTGACTAATCCAGTAGAAATTACAAGCTAAAATTCAAATAGCAAAATTTGAAGGCACTTCATGCAAGAAGTATGAAGTAGAAAGAGCATAAAGAAGGATGCTTTTAGCCCCGTAAGTATTGCAATTGCATTGCATTGTATTACATTTTCAGAGGGACAGGAAAATTCTGCCCCAGAAAATCCCGCCACAGAGGAGTGGTTCTGCGTGCTCAGAAATATAGGATGCAGCCTTAGCAGTCTCAGCTGCACATGCAAATGGGTACCAGAGCACAGCACATAGCAAAGGCAGTGTTTCCACCCAGGATAGATTAACTAGCATGCAAGTATTAACCTGTTTGCATCAAGTCACTGTGGAGCACCTCAGCTCACAACTGAGGAAAATGAGATTGGATTTTTAGCTGGTTTTCTAGCTTCAGCTATTGATGGGAAGGGGATCCAAGGAGTTTTGAGCTTCCCACTGCATCATTGGCAAAATAAATTTAAGACACAAGGAGGGCTTGGATCATCCCCAAAAACATCACCCTGGGCTTGCACAGAGAGCAGAACAGGGCTTGGCAGAACCACTGAGGAAAGGGACAGACCACTTGCTTGCCAGGTCAGACCCAAACCTCCTCCAGCTCTATGGTGTTGCAGACTGTCAGGTAAAATGAGACAGAAGACCATGGCTATGACATGATATCTGAAGTATAATGAAAAACTGGAAGAAATTAACTTAGAGAAAATAATGCATCATTCAGATGTTAGTCCTTTTAGACACAGAGTGAATTACTGTGTTAGTTATACATTCCTGTGAGTTGATGGACACCAGCTTGTGAGCCAGCCACAAGTGCTTCAGTATGGAGGTAGGGCTTCTTTAAACCAGCACCTCAGTGACGTTTGCTGAACTGCAGTACCACAGAAGGTTGCATATGTTCATCTGACTAGCTTTATAAACAGCTGAACGACGTTAATGTTGCCTTTCCCTCTAGTAAAACAGTCAGTTTTAGAGCCACAAGAATAAACTTGACCTCTTCTTTCACATGCTAGTACCTGAAGAGATGATCTCCAGCAGGCTCCTTCCTAGCACTTGTTTTTTTAAGCCCTGTCACGCTTAAGGGTTTGTTGTAGGCCTAGTGAAATCAAAGTGCAATGTGTGCTGTCTTCCACCAATCCCTGGTAATATTGCCAAGAAACTTAGCAATTCTTTTCTCAACCTGGAGCCTGAAAAATAAGACTCTAAATTTTCATGCTAGCCTGCACAGTAAGTGCTTAATATTAGGAAGAGAGCACTTATAAAATGGCATCCAGTTGTCCATCCCTTACATTTTCCTTCAGACACCCTAATTCTCCAAAGTCATATTTGGTGGCAATTTTTTTCCTTAAATATCCATTCAGAATGCAAGTATATCAACTGTGTCATCTCACAGTCTGATCAAGGCTACTCAGACTATGAGGCACATTAGATTTCAGTGATGTAGGTAATGCACAAAGCTTCACCAAAGGGTGCAGTGGTACCAGCTCATTACAAGATCATTCAGCTTCAATACAGATTTTATAAAAGTACATCATAACATGAAACTAACGGCTTTTATTGCTGGCTTGACAACAGAAAAGTATTAATAGGCAAACCACAGCCTCTGAATACCTGTAGAATATGGAGTCCTAATAACCAAAAAGTGCTGAGTTATTTAAAAATTCAGTAAAGTTCATTAATGATTAGACATGGATGTGTTATTCTACCTTTAGTAATTTTTCTAGCTAGTTCTTCCATTACAAACTTTAGGGTCTGTGCCCACAAAATGCTGAAAGCTGACATCTTTCAGGACTAGAATGGCTTCGGTCTATAACCAGAAGAGGACACAAGTCTTGGCAGATCACACATCATGGTGATAATGGTGCTTTCCTTGAGACACTCGGGCCTCACAGAGAAGGTCTGGATGCAGCTGGGTACCTCTGCATGCAACAGTTCAAAAGAGCTGTCCCCTGGGTCAGCAAGTGAAGTCAAGTCAGCAAATTTACCTTGCAGTCACCTAGCAAGCAGACTGAAGATGGAGGTATCACATGCAGCTTCTTTGGACTGCTGGACAGGACTACCTTGTCCTTTATATATCACATCTTTATAGGAGGAAAAGTGGTAGCAGGGAGCCACATGGCCTGGGGTCCTTCCCATGGAGGCTGGGGCTCCCAGCACAGCACCGCTGGGGTGCCCAGCACATGGCAGAGAGACAGCACTACCACACAGGGCATGATGGAAACAGGGGATATCAGGCTGTGGTCAGGGACAGGTTGTGTCTTCAGCAGGTGTTTTGACTGATGTAGGTCAATCTGGTTTTGACTGAAAGCAGAAACTATGACATTTCTTTCCAAAACTGAGCAGGTGATGCAAGAATTCAGTAATTAGACTGTGCAGCTAAGATATATGAGACCTCATTCAGTTGCCTTCTCCCTTTTGAAAGATTTTAGCCTCCTCTATGCTACTTTCACAGAGGCTGCAAAACTTGAAGGCTTAGGTGTGTATGTTGCCATTACTTTTAAAAGGAGAATGCAACATGGACAGGTTTAGGGCTGATTTTGCTTGAAGCCAACAGGAGCCAGCAGTCTCAGTCACAGGACCTGTCAGTCTGTAAGCTGACCCCAGCCTCTGGAAGGAAAACAGCTCAGAGGGAAATTGTGTTGCTTCAGAAAAGCAGTTTCCTGTTAAAAGTCTAGTTTTCTTTTAATCAAAAATAAATTCTTTATGACCTTCACAACTCGTTATCAATTGGATAACTAGCAGATAAACTGCAACTCAGCTAAGCAGAAATATCTTCTCTCATCACTAGCCCAAACAGGCATGACAAGGGAGAGAGTGGGTAGAGGGACCGTTGGCTAAGCCAATAAAACTACATAATGTGAACATGGGCTGAGGTGAGAACATCTCATCTCTGGAGATTTCTCCACTTGTGCATGGTCATCCTTTCCTCACAGCGCAAGTGCTCCAGTGCCTAACCAGCCCGGGGCTCCTCCACTTAACTCGCTCCAGCTTATTGAGGTCCCTCTTGTGCTGGGTTAGAGCAGGGGAGAAATGGATCCAGTATTCTGAATGTGGTCTGATAAGTCATGTCTCTCAGTCTACTGACTGTGCCTCTGTTTGTGCAGCCCAGGAGGCTGCTGGCCATCCTTGCTACCAGGGCACACAGCTGCCCCATGCTCAGCTGCCCACCAGGGCCCAGAGAGCTGCTCCCCAGCCAGTCCCCCCACAGCCTGGGCTGCTGCAGGGGTGTTTCCTTCCCAGGGGCAGCGCTGGGAATTTCTCCTTTGGTATAGTGTCCATTGTAACTGTCTGTTAGATAAATTGTTGAACCGTAGAACCATGAATGACAGGACCTGATTGAAAGTTTTGTCTGAATCGCTTCACATCAACGTCCTTTTTCACTTATTTATGAATAACAACATAAACCTGTTAAAATAATTCCAAATTTATTAGAAATAGCTAGCAGAAATCTATTTCTATGTTTATAAACACTGGTTAACTTCTCTGTACATACATATACCTTCATAACATCCTTCAATTTCTTTGAAGCAGCACATAAGCAATACAGCTGGCATGCCAGAGTGTGTCACCTTCCCCTTTGTCATACCTAACAAAGGAATCAGTGGTGGAAGAGCCCCTTAGCCTCCCAAAGGTGATGCAGGAAGAGCCCTTCTCCAGGACTTTGTCATTGCAGTCTTATTTTCCATGTAAGAGCACAGCACAGGTTTAGAGGAATTGAAGTCTGTTTTCCATTGTCTTCTACTAACCACTGCAAGATCTTCTCAAATCCCAGCTATGCTTTTCCAGAGCTAGATGATGTGATCTGTGTATCTTTTCATAGCGGAATAAGGTATCAGACACCACTTTCTGAAGGGTAGTGATCTTAGTTGGCATGAGTTCAGTCTTTTTCCTGGACAAATGAGAAAAAAAGCCAGTGACCAAACTTTTGAACAATGCTAACCAAACTCAGTCCCCACAGACATCTCACTAAAATCCCTCTGAGAGCATGACATGGGCAAAGGTGTCTCTTCAGCAAATCCTGCTTGGCATCGCCTGGAAGCACATGCTGAACATTGCTAGCAAGTATGTCTTACATGACAAGATCTTCATTTGGAAAGAGTAAAGTTATTACATGAGAGGAAGGTCAATTATCTAAAATTCTACATGCTCAGAATGATGGTCCATTTAGTCTGGTATCATCAGAGATGTCACTCTAAGAAAATCTAATTAAAAGAAAAGCAATTACACAATGTTTCTTTCACAAGAACACCTCCCTTTCTAGTAGTTTCAAGTTTAGGAACATGCTTAGCTGGAGTTTACATTTGAATCAGGGTACTTAACAGGCACTGATGAACCTCTTAGTCATGAATTTGTCATTATTAAGTCATTTTTATTTGTGGTTTCTCTAACTTCCCATTGGAATGAGTTCCACAGTTTAACTATTCTTTAGATATGTGAAAAAATATTCACCCATAGCATTAATACAGAACCCCACCGTCCACAGTAAAATGAAAATAAAACTCCTCCTTAAAAGAGAAGCATAATCTTATGCTGCAATAATATTGGTAATATTTTCCTCCTTTTTATCCTGCAGATAATTGTCTGTGTTTTATAATGTCAAAAATGGAAAAGGTGTCAGTGAGCGTATAATTTCTATCAGGTAGTTCTCTTTTATGCCTGATACAGCACACTAGCATGTTTGTATCATTCTAGTTGGAAAGCATCCATTACGAGAGGCATCCAGATGGAAGAGGGGCTTGTAGTCAACTCACTGGCAGCTGTGGGCAGCCGATGCCCAAGCAGGGGACTAACCTGCTGCAAAAGCAGCAAAGACCCTGGCAGGTCATCACCCACTGCAGACACAGCACCAAGCTGAAGCTGCTGAATTTCTCCTCTAAATGCAGCACAGCTCAAAAGCACCTGATCTGGCTTAGATCTGGAAGCATTTTTATGTGCTACAGGCTCTGATAAACATCCTGCAGAAGCTCAGCCAGATCCCACTTCCCCACCCCATGGGCTTACCAGTGAACTCTCACCATTTCCTTTTCTTTTCTGCTCCAAGCAGCTGATGTGACTCACAGGGATGCTCAGGGCTGGGACACCCCAGCACCAGGTGATTCAGTGCAGGGTGGGCATATCCACATCATCCCACCTGGGTGACTCCTGGCACCCAGGGCTCCCCACAGCAGTCACCCCTCACAGCCCATGGCATGGGGCACAGCCATGCAGGGACACCCCACAGCTCCGGCTGAGCTACTGCTGCCTGCTGCGGAGCAGTACCCACCGTGCCCCATCTGGGCTGGCTCTTTGGAAACACTCAAGCATCTCCTGATGCACACACAGTCTGGACTTAAGCATTTCCATTAAGCAGGAGATCCCCATTCCCCAAGCAGTGAGTAGCTGGTTGTATATGCTCCCATCAGAAAGGTCATGCTCAAACCATTCAAAAAGAGCTGAAGACAGAAATTTTAATCTTAGTGCTTGGGCCTTCAGCCACTGACTTCTGGTGTGGGCTTTCACTTGCTCTGTAGACCTCAGCTGGACCTGAAGAATCAAGGCAAATCAGAAGAAAATATGTTTCAGAAATGGTAAGATCGTAAAATGGCCTTTTCTGGCAGTTTTTGTGTTGTGTTCTCAAGATTGTATTGTTTAACATATTTCTAAGTTGTGACAGTGAAAAACTTGTCTTTGGAAGACCTATAATTTGGTTGGAATAAGCAAAATACCAATTTATAAGATAAACTGATGGAACAGAACAGGCAATTTTTAGTTCAGGCACTGACTCAAGCAGTCTGTGAAGATTTCTCGATCTCACTCAATCCAGACTGCAGACAGAACTTCTCCTAGTTTGCTGAGCCCTGCTCTTTTCTGTTTTTGCAGCATGTGTGGTTTATAGTTATTTCAAATGGTTTTTGTTAAATATTGAGAATACTGAGACAATTTCCTTCCTACTGGCACATGACCCATAGTGGTTAAATCTGCTAAAAGGAATGTGTACATACTGCGAGCAATCCAAATGAGGTCAGCGACAGAAGTAGGGGTGAGCGTGCAAAATACATACACAAAAAAATTCATAAACAGATATGCTAATTAAACTATTGCACTAATTAGAATGAAAAGCGAGCCAAGAAGAAGTGATCAGAAGAACCAGTGGTTGGTCACCATTGTAATTTTCTAGAGTCCTTCTGTTAAACATTCACATGAAATGAAAGTGATCATAACTTCAATTCAGCAACCGTTCTTGTATGAGACCACAAACTCCTTAGTCAATTAAAGAAAACAAGTTGCTTTTTCTTTGGGATGGACCAAAAGAGCCAAGAGCACCAAGGGTCTGGGCATGTTCCTGTGTTCATCAATCTACGTGCACCTCTCGTTGTCCTGGTGTTGGTAGTCTCCACAGGCAGCACGGGGCTGTGCCATATGTGCAAAAATGTTTGATTACCTGGCACAGGTCTGGAAGATGGCTCAGCACTTCATCTGGGGACTCAGCAGAGCTAGGCGTAGGAGTTTGGTACTCAAACTAGCTCACTGTCAGCATTATACAGCCCAGGCACATCCTGATGTCTTGTGGTCTTTAACTGATAAAAGCTTCAGAGCCTGTCCTTGACATAGATGAATATCACCACTGTTTCAGGAGTAAGGCATAGAGGCAAGCGATGGGCTTTGGTTGAGAGGAAGCTGGTGGCTGAGATAAGATCAGAACAGGGATTTTCTGCAGGAGTGGTGCCCCTTTTCACCATTTCAGAAACATTTTCAGCTCTGGGCTTGACCTGACAGGCTGTCCTTCTTCCCTCACTACTTGGGTCTTACATCACTGCTTGAGCCTATTATTAAAATTGCAATGCCAGAAGGAAAATTTTAAAAATAATCTTCTGGATTTTCATATTCTTTATGTCTTTGGATGGGAGGAAAGATAATGAAAGTACCAGACACAGATGCATTATTCAGCAAAGTGACTGCTACATCATAGAGGCCCATGCCAGGGTTTGTGAACCACAATGGAAATAAGTGGATGTAGATCCACTTAGGCTGTGTTTCCTCAGCATGCTTGGTCACCATCCCAGACCATTACCATTCCACAGGACATAGCAATGATAGTTGTCCTACAAGTCTACCTATCTGTAAGTAATAAAAGGTTTTATTTTAAGGATTGCAGGACTGATCCAATGGAAACCACAAGCCTATTCAGTTTCTCTCATAAGTAGTGCCAGAGAGCAGGAAGGAACTGACGATACCTCAATAGGAAACTAGAAGTCCAACTTATCTCTGCTGATCAAGCATAGCTTGTGTCTAGACGAGACAGGGTTTCCTCGTGAGATCACTGGGAGCTTGTGAAAAGTCTAGTAATAAATGTGGGTACTTTTCAATAACCTTTTTACATAAGAGAAAGTAGGGCAGAACACCACTATCTGCCCGGTGAAATAACAGCATTAATTTTTCTGTGGTAAATGGCATCAAATCCCAAGGCCAGTTTTATCAATAAAATTTTCTTCTGCATTCAGCGCAGTGATTTATTGCATCCTTTTACAGCATGAGTCCCTTAGTCTTGGCTCATGTGCAGTATGTTTTCGTTTTAATGAGTGTTTAGGTAAATCTGGAATTCTCCATTCAGCTGGTATTAAAAACACCTTTTCATCTTTGCGAATAAGTTTTTTGAGAATGTTTTCTGTGCTCAGGAAATAGCTCAAATTATAATGGCCATGTCCCAATCTGAAAAAGTAAGTCTACTGATAGTTTTCAAATAACTGATCATAATGGTCACATCCTAGATTTTGAAAAGTCCACAGAAATCCTATTACCATCACACAAGTAATGAGAGTATTCTTCACATCCCTATGTATGGTAACAATATTTTTGGTGTAAACAGGTTCCTGGACAACAGAAAAGTACAAATTGCACTTATGTCTTTGCTCTGAACTCAGGTCATTAGGACATTACTAGCGCAACAGTTTACAAATGTTACCCCTCCCACCGTGGCCAAAGCAATTCTATTAGAAGCCATGCTGAGAATAGCAGAGATTTGGCCAATCACGAGTTATTTTTAGTTTGGTGCTAAATATGGAAGTTATAACCCATTTGGTGTTCCAGGCTGAGCCGGCAAAGTGGTTAAATGTTTAATCCTCCAAATCATTACTAAGAGATTTCCATTTAGCACCATTTACTTCTGGCATTTCAATGTGAAAATGAAAAAATCTTCGTTTCCAATAGATTTGGATGAGTTTGGTTGTTTCATTTTCTATGTGCCATGTAGATTTGAACCTATCACAGCATAAATATAGGTGTCTAATATCCTTTTCCCAAGTTTACAAGACTACTTACCTCTTTAGGCAGTAATGTAGTCAATCATATTGTCTTTGGTCTTTTTGCTTACATTAATTCATTATACATGATTAACGCTTGTAAAGAAATATTTTGTAATTGAATTGGCATTACAGAAACAGAGTATAAAAAAAACTTGGCAAAGTGCCCATTTTAGTATATTAATTCTGCCAAGTGTGTTGATAATAAGATTGAACTGGATTTGAATGATTAGAGAGACTTGGCTTAGAAGGACATGAAGGTTAGTTCGATACAGTTTTTCAGCTGTTTAATGAGACCCAGTATTTGAATTTTTGTCTGTACTTTTGTGACGAACTCTTTCTATAATCTTCTTCTGTGGGGAAAAGGGTGCCAAAATTAAAAATTAAATAAAAATAGCTGATGATTTATTTCCATTAGCTTTGGATGTTGAAATTGATCCACACAGTCCCAAGGTTTATTAACTCAGAAGCTTATGGGTCAGGGCCTGCTGGACAAGTGATCGGGTGACCTACATGCTGCGAGAGCATATTCAGACTGCTCAACTTTAAAAGTTTTTATTTTATGCTGCAGACTGTAGACAGAGGAACTTGGCAAAATTAAATCAAAGGGGTCAGTGAGAGCTGCCTTGTTGCTTCTTTCACAGATTCTGCAGAAGCTGTTTCTGCCTGTTTTAACTGCAAGACAGACTGCACAAATGGTTGAAAATTTAAGCGACTGCCCACAGAAAGAAGTAACTATGAAAAGCAGACAAACACAACCCTGATGCAATCAGCAGTCTTCTCAGGCCATCAGGTTTATCTGTTTGATGGGTGATCAAGCCCTGTTTGCAGCTTCTAATGCCTGTTTCATGTTTATCATTCATAAACCAAAAAGTCTTGGCAAATTCAAATGTATCTGCAAAGTTGTTAAGACAGAAGAAAATCGCTTTTTATGTTTGTTTGTTTTGAGCCACACTGTTATAATGCATTGCATGCACCTTATTAAAAATATCTTGCTGTTATTCCATGTTTGCACCTTTATATGCCTGTAGCTTTTCTCTGCACCTGTGGGATACAGGTTAAACATTTCTGTAATAAGCCCAAAGCAATGCATGAAAGCAAAGAACCAGACCTATTAGTCCAGTACATCCAGACATATAGCTGAGATGGATCAGACCTTTTTAGCCAAAGGTTTGGGGATAGAAATTGTGGAAAGCCATTTCGTCATGGCATTTGCTGTTCAGATACTTCCTAAGGTGAAGATTTTGTTTGACTCTTCTAACAACTTGAGCCAGTTAAACGAGCCTGGAAATCCATGTTTGTTTTGGGGCCTTCTGAGGGCAGATGGCCAGGAGACCTCCAACAGAGGTTGGATGTTATTCCATGAAAGCTTCATGCTCTGCACAGTATGAAAGAAAACTGATACTTCCCTTTAACAATCAAAATCTTGTTAGGATGGTAAGAATCAGCTCTGTGTCCTGAAACTAGGAGTAAGTTACTGTAATTGCTTTTAAGACATTGTTATCTTGCAGAAAGAGGACTAGGTTCCCTGTCTTTCACTGTCTCCTGCCCTTCCTTGGCTCTAATTAGAGCAATGCTTTAAGTAGGTATCACCCAGCAGAAACATCTCCTTCTAATGTGGCTGGAAATTCAGTAAATCTGGATGTCGAGGGCAGAAAAGAAAAGAGTCAGGAGTTCTGGGAGCTGCTGGATAATCAGTCACTTCCTTCTTTCAGATGCTGCATAATGCTCCTGCCCCTTCCCCTGCCAGACAGATGAGTCAGGTGTGCGCGGGAAGGAAGAAACCTGAACTACAGCAGTCAACAGCCTGAGGTGCGGAGACGTGGAAAGGAGCCCACACAGCAGCTGTGTTTTCCCTCCAGGAGCCTTGGAGAGCCCTGGCCCTTTCTGCCAGCCCCATGTCCTGGCATGACCCAGCCCAGGGCTCACCGCCATCGCTCAGCCTGGTTCCTACCAAGCAAAGCAGGTCAAGATTAACACGTTAGCTACCTTTTCTCTGCTCAGCTGACTGGACCCAAAGCCAAGCAGACTGGAGGGAACTGTATACCCTGGTGTGAGCTGCACTGGGGGACATGAATCAGGCATTCTCTTCTTCCAGCTGTGGCAAAGGGGCTGTAAACTCCCACAAGAGAGAAAAAATGTGGCCAACAGGGCAGTAATGTTGTAAAGCTCATTTGCCAGACCTGCCAGAGCCATCAATATTGTTTTATAACTAGCTTTCTTGTCTCCAGAAAACATATTTGATAACCAAGTTTGTGGGTATGTTCCAGCAGTGGCCTTGATCCCAGGTGTCACCTCTGCACAGACGTCTTTGAGGTTTCCTTAGATGAGGCATGACTAAACTTCTGGATGGCACAAATTACCTGGCTATTACAGGACAAAGGACAGGAGAAGGGCAAAGGACAGAGTAAAAGGCCTCTCTGTTTCCCTTGGGCTTCTAGCGCAGAGAAGCTGCAAGGTCAATGATTTTGCCACCTTCCTTTAATATGTACTGAATTTACAAAAGAAAGGCCACAAAAAGGTGACTTACACATAGAGTTTAATGATGCTCATTTTGGTCATGGACAGATTTTGCAATCATAATAAATCTTAAAACAGATTAATATATCTGCTGTTCGAGATGGAGCACAGTTGTAGAAAAAGGTACAAAATATTTTATTCATAAGTCTAGCAAGGCCGGGAACTCAATCCGATTGACTGTGCTGACCTACTTTTCATGAATACCTGATCTCACGCAGCCGTGTTGGTTGTCTCAGAACTGATAGTACAACAGGTGAACATGCCTTCCTGGCCACTTCAGAGTAGTGAGCTAAAGCATGACTTTTAGCTCCAGAGTTTTCTTCTTTGTGTTTTGTTTGAATTCATTGCAGTGATAGAATGATTTTTCCTTTATTTTTAGTATCTGCTTTTGGTCAGACTTGCTGGCTTAGTACTTGCTGAGTGTAAAAAACCTTTAGCATGAAGCATTAAAATAATGTTGTTGTCTTTCTTGCAGCCTGGAATTGTAACAAAATTAGCATCACTACAAAAAATTTACAAAATACACATTGCTTGTTCACCGTATTATAAAACCATGTCCTGTCCATGATATACTCTATCTGTTGCAGATTTCATATGTTGGAATTCAATATCCTGAAGTGGAAATTTCCAATCGATTAAGTCTTTTTAATATTAATTTATGGATACTCAAATTACTGCCACTGATTTGAAACCTCTTACAAAGTGGACTTTGTTATTCTACAGATCTTTGTATAAAAGATGAAGCTGAATTTGGCATTTCTCTCCATTTTTCTTTTCATTTTTTTAAGCAATAGGCTTTTTCTGTATGTTTATTCCTCACTGAAACATAGCACTTTCCCTCTTTTTTTTCAGAGCAGCGTGCTACGTGTTACATGCACTAATGAATTGGCATTTATAAAGCAGAATGTATACCGTATCTAAGACAACTGCTGTGAAAATGCCTGAGTTGCTGCACTCTCTAAATAGAGCACAATTATGGCATACGGTTGGAGTGCTTTTATCTGTGCTGCCACTGCTGGAAATTTAACTGTGTATGTGACCTGAATATTTAGAGCTCAATGGAAAATTCCATAAATGTAGTGTGGCTTCAGAGCCCCTAACAGCTGTTACAAATATTATACCCATTATAGACCATTGCCAAATGATACACATGAAGCCCCTTTCCCATCCTGGGTGTATTCTGTTGCTTGTATCAATGCAGGATTTTAAAAGTCCCTTTGAAAAATGCAATGACTCTAGGGGCTAAGTAGTTTGCGTAATAATTCAGCAGTAGTTCTCCCTGTCTGTATATTCATACTCCTTCCTGGCTGTATGTAGTTAATGTTCAAACCTGAAAATGCAGGAAGAAACTGCATCATATGTAGACCACACTTACTGTGTGCTTTTATTTGCTTAGTCTGATATACATGCTAAAAGCCACTACCCAGATGAGCAAATACAAAAAGAGAAGGAGCAAGTCTTCACACTCTTAGAAGGTTTCTTATTATAGTGGGATGGAGCAGAGGTGTAATATATCCATGGTTGCTCCCTTTCACTCTAACTTACTACAGGAGTACACTAAAACCCCACAGCATCATTGTAGTAGGAACCACAGAAACAACAAATAAGAAAGTTTGTAAGAGCAAAAAAGACAGTTTGCAAAGCATTATGTTTGAAAAAGCACAGTAGTTTAATCAAGATTACACAAGCTGCAGGCTGGCTTCCCAACTACCGATTCTTCCTGCCTCCTACTTATAGTTCGGTTCCTCTTGCTTTTATGCTGTTGGAACATGTTGAAAGACTCTTTGCTGTAGAGAGGAGAAAAGTGCTAAATGTGGTGCATCCAGCTGCCATTGACAACCTGCTGCTGTAGCACTGCACCAGCTGTGTAAAGGGACAGGGAAGGGGAGGAAGTGTTCGCTGACATCCACCTGGGTGTTCATGAGTGCCAGGCCCAATCTCAGTAACAGAGATGTATCAAAGTTTGCGCAGAAGTAATGGCAGTTTACCTACCTAAAACCAAGCTCTGAGTGGCAAAGTAATTTCTCTGTGGAGTGGTGTATTGGGTTGGCGTGGCAAGGTTTTGGTATTGGGGGGGCTACAGGGGTGGCTTCTGTGAGAAGCTCCTAGAAGCTTCCCCCATGTCCGATAGAGCCAATGCCAGCCGGCTCCAAGACGGACCCACTGCTGGCCAAGGCCAAGCCCATCGGTAACAGTGGTAGCGCCTCTGGGATAACGTATTTTACAAGGGGAAAAATACTGGGCAAGACCAGTGGCAGTCAGAAGAGAGGAGTGAGAATATGTGAGAGGAACAACTCTGCAGACACCAAGGTCAGGGAAGAAGGAGGGGGAGGAGGTGCTCCAGGCGCCGGAGCAGAGATTCCCCTGCAGCCCGTGGTGAAGACCATGGTGAGGCAGGCTGTCCCCCTGCAGCCCATGGAGGTCCACAGTGGAGCAGATATCCACCTGCAGCCCATGGAGGACCCCACGCCAGAGCAGGTGGATGCCTGAAGGAGGCTGTGACTCTGTGGAGAGCCTGTGCTGGAGCAGGCTCCTGGCAGGACCTGTGGATCCATGGAGAGAGGAGCCCACGCTGGAGCAGGTTTGCTGGCAGGATTTGTGACCCTGTGGGGGACCCACGCTGGAGCAGTCTGTTCCTGAAGGACTGTACCCCATGAAAAGGACCCATGCTGGAGAAGTTTACGGAGGACTGTCTCCCATGGGAGGGACCCCACGCTGGAGCAGGGGAAGAGTGTGAGGAGTCCTCCCCCTGAGGAGGAAGGAGCAGCAGAGACAACGTGTGGTGAGCTGACTGCAACTCCCATTCCCCGTCCCCCGGCGCCGCTGGGGGCAAGGAGGCAGAGAAAATCATGAGTGAAGTTAAACCCCGGGAAGAAGGGAGGGGTGGGGGCAAGGTGGTTTTAAGATTTAAGTTTTATTTCTCATTATCCTACTCTCTGATTTGATTGGTAATAAATTAAATTAAATTAATTTTCCCCAAGTCGAGTCTGTTTTGCCCATGACAGTAATTGGTGAGTGATCTCTCCCTGTCCTCATCTTTATCCATGAGCCTTTCATTATATTTTCTCTCCCCTGTCCAGTTGAGGAGGGGAGTGATAGAGTGGCTTTGGTGGGCACCTGGCGTCCAGCCAGGGTCAACCCATCTCAAGGGGACACGGAAAGGATACAAATTCCATCCCTTTGCCCTCAGCTGAGCAGGACCAACACTGTCCACATCAGTCCTGACAGTGCTTGTCCAGCTTGGTTTAATGGTCTTCCATAGGCACGACCATCTCTTGGGGCCATCTGCTCCAGCACTCCCCTGTCCTTGCCCTTATAAAGTGTTTTTTTACTCCTAATGTCTAACTTGAATCTTTCTTGCTGCAGTACATGCCCATCACTACTTGTCCTAAAGCAGCAAAAACAGAGAACAGATTGTTCCCTTCCTCATTGCAATACTGCCTCTGCATGTCACTCCTCACAGTAACCCCTCATTAGTATTAACAAGAATCACCTCCTTGATCTATGCAATGGCAAGAAGAGGAGATTGAATGTGAGGCTCTGTCAGTAAAAATGGGAGACAGAGAAAGAGAGAAGAACTAACCAGCTATCTAAACCAGGGTAATGGCAATCTGCCCCTGATAAATTACACAGCAGTCAGTGTACTGGGACATGTAGAAGTAGAGCTAAGATTAATCCTTGCTCCCATGGGGGTGTTGCAACTCATGAGGATTTCCACAAGGAAACCATCCTTGAGCACTCCTGAGCAGCGGGAACATGATTATAGGAGACCCTTCTGAGGCTCAGCTTTAGGGAAGGCATTTATGCAGGCCAGATTTGTTACAAGCCCTTGCAAGTGAACACTTTTAGGAAGATCTTTCTCAGCCAAATCCTGTTAAACTAATAGGAGTTTAAGGCAAACTCATGTTTAAAATAGATGATGAAAATTATTTTATTTATTGGTTTACTGTTTAATACTGTGACCAACTCAGATTACAATAAGATTGCATCGGATAATCACACCATTGAAGTGTCCACTCTATTTTCCCTACCCCTGGCTTCTTTTGAATAGTGCAGAGGCATCAGAGCAGGTTAATGTCATTGACTAGCTCTGTTGTTGTAATACTTTGCACCTTCTCCAGGTCTCCACCAAATTCTCTAACTGACCACAAATGTCAAGTCCCATTTCAAGGATCAGAGTCACAACAAAGGTAGCACTTAGAGAGCACCGTCCCCCACAGCCATGTCAAAATAATGTAGTCACATCCAAGCACCTTGTGCGCAACTAGTAATTCAGCCAAAGGTGAATTTGACCTCAAAAATTTCAATTGGCAGAAGATATAAATTTTCTGAGCGCTAAATGAGAAACATGTTTGGGGACATGGCAGGGATCTTTAACCAAAAGGATTTGGAAAAAAAAAAAATCACCATTTTTTATTATAGCAAAGACTGTCTAGCAGTGGAGACCCAAAATATCCCTGACCCCCTAGGTACGATTTGTAATTGCCCTCATGCTCTCAGTAGCTTTCTCAGTTCTGTAAAGTGAATTACACAATGTCATTAAAACTAAAGCAACTCATGCAACTTGCTAAAGCTGCACATAATTAAAATGCAATGGAAATGCCTTCATGCAGGAGCTTACTCACTGTCATCCCCCCTTCAGGAGAGAAGAGTATGTTCATGTACTGACAGAGATAAGCAATCGCTTCCTGCACACAGGGAGTGCTGCTAGCGGAGCAGGGACTGAGATCAAGGCAAGGGTCTGCTTTTTCCCGTTACTCACGCCGCCCTGGGGTGCCACAGGAAAGAAGCCCGAGTGTACCGCGGTCATGCGTGCCCAGAGAAACCTTCAGTTGCGTAAGCAAAGCTGGTAACTCCATGCCCCACAGAACACTGGGTACATACAAACCTCTCAAGGGGCTCATGGGCAGCTGGACATCTGTCCAACCCTCCTGTGGTCTCAGGGGTGTACAGAGCCTGGGCCAGGTCCCAGCGTGGGCCTGGGAAGGAGGCGTTGTGCCAGCCCCAGCTTTGGGTTAGTGAAAACCTCAGTGACTTCTGAGAGATTATTTGTACTTACTGAGATTGTAATTCAAAGGCTCAGATTTCTTCCAGTCCAAAACAATTAGCGTCATCTGTTACTTATTTGTTTCTAATTTACAGTAGTAAAGTCACCTTTCATAGGACTTAAGTGAGTTTTCTACATTTCGCTATTACTTCTTTTACATAATAATAACAATTTTGAGACTGACTATACTTGTTAACTTAATTCATATGCAAAAAAGTTAAATATTTTCAGTGTCAGACATATTATTGTCTTTTTATCACACTAAGTTAATGGCTACACTCTCTTGAGAAATTGAATACAACTCCTAGTCTTATAGCGTAAAGCATGTTAGAATTCACAGGTTTTCCTGGGATTAATATTTTGGCTTTACCTTGCATTTATGACCTAAACTTTTTTCAGTGTTGTACCCTGCTGATATCCTTTCTCTTGAGGCAACCCGACTGACTTCAGCCAGAGTCACTGGAAGTCATTGAAGAATCACAGAATCATGGAATGGTTTGGGTTGGAAGGGACCTTTAAATATCATCTAGTGCAACTCCCCTGCCACGGGCAGGGACATCTTTCACTAGATCAGGTTGCTCAAAGCCCCATCCAACCTTCCAGGGATGGGACATTCACAACTTCTCTGGGCAACCTGTTCCAATGTCTCATCACCCTTATAGTAAAGAATTCCTTCCTTATATCTAAGATAAATCTACTCTCTTTTAGTTTAAAATCATTAATAGAATCAAAGCCAGAGACTCCAGAAACCTGACCCTCAGCAATGACATCATTAATTAGCATTATCCTTCAGGAAGGCTGGAGCACTGTTTTGCCAATTCTCCCAGTTTAATTGCAAATTTCTGAAAAGCCCAGATCCTGGATTCATGGGACAGGGAATGAAGTATTTTACAAGGAAAAAAAAATTATAGGCTTAATGGTTCTGGAGAAAAATTTGGAGAAGGGAAACTATAGTGGGCTGAAATACCACAGCACAGATAAAATTATTCAAATGTTATTTTAAAGCCCTTCTGATTTTAAAACCAACCCGAAAATTTTGCATGTCTCTGACCCATGATACTTAACACAGGGAACAAATTCTAAAACTGGGAATATTTGTGTGCTTAATTCCAATGCCTTGTAAATGGAATGCAATTGACAGCTGCCACCGTTGTATTTGGATCAGTACATGTGGTCACTTTAAGTGAAGGATTTGCTTTCATTTGAGAGCGGAAACATAAAGTGTCATGTGCTGTGCTCATGGGGTAAACCTGGGATTTCCACAGAACCTCCCATGCTTATCTTCTCCCTGATGTCCGTTATAATGATGACTTCATCACAAAAAAATCTTGTTATCTAAAACCGTTTTATCCCACACAATTGTTTGGGGTGAGGTTAGAAGGGAGGATGGCTGGCAAGAGCAGGAAGAGTCAAGGTACCCTAGCAATACAAAGCACATTACATACTGCGATCCAGCCCAGCCCAGCAATGACTACATGGCCATGACAGCTGTTTAATAACTTATACAAAAGGAGCTGGTGTCCCCCAGCAGTTCTTTCTTGCAGGTCCCAGTGACACTGAGTGGTAATACCTGCCCAGGTGACTCAGAGTGATAGGTGACTCAGAGTGATATCCATGCTTGCAGCCAGGCTGGCAGCTGACACTCCTTGGACTGGTGCTGCTGGGTCTGACTCAGAGCAGGCAAGGAGGATGAGGACACGATTCACTTCCACTGTTGCCATAACCCCTTCACCCTGCGATAGCAGCCAGCTATGCCAGCTGTGGATTAGGACCCCAGCATTTTAGGGGGTCCTGTAGAAATGATAACAGAAAAGTGATCCTTGTACTAAGGAATTTCCGGGCTAAATATCCCTCTACGTAGACAGCTTCATTCCCCACTTAAAAGCATCGACAGTCATTTAAAAGGATAAAAATTCAGTTTCATCTTTGTTGTCAGCTTCTTATTTCATGTCTCAAAATCCCATAGGAATAGTTATTGACCCGTGGAGGTTTTACTGCATCTTGTGATTTCTATTAGTGTTAACTTGTGTGAAATAAAACATGGAATTGAGACAGCAAAAAGCACACAGGCAGCAATTCCCTGTCCTGTGTTTCATGTACATGGTAAGAATAAACAGCAGATGTCAGCACTAACCCAGAACTTGAAATGTTCACATGGAATTTAATCAGACCCTACTTTACTGTCCTCAAAACACGTATGATCAGACTGAGAAGAAACTCATCAAAATCTCTGCTTGGGAACACAAACATATTTCTATTTAAAGAACCTTATCAAATTGTAAGTATCTCTTCTACATGAGTCATCCTAGCTAGTAAGGGAGCACATCTGTATGGATAGGGTTTTGTCTTATCCTTGGACTAAAAGATCACCAGATCCAAGCACCTCCCTAAAAATAAAAATAATTTTTTAAAAGTGGCTTCAGAAGAGATAGCAGTTTGGAAAAGGACAAGTGCAAAGGTTCAAGAGACACCTGATGAGCAACAAGGAGGCCTGAAGCTGAAGAAGAGAGGAGAATCAGAGGGCTCCTGGTGCTGTTGGCAGGTGGGGGCTGCAGCTCAGCCTTGCTTTGGGGTAGAACAGGATGGGGCAAGTGAGTGAAATGGCTGTAAGAAAATAGCTTCTGCAGCCAGCGGTAGAAGTAGATTCAGTATCTGCCGAACAAGATCTACAAACCACTGAAGATTTTCCTGGAAATAAAGCATAATTTAGCAGTACAAGTACACACAAACCATGTGCACCTGCATGCTGAACTACATGAAGATGTGGGAATAGGAGAACAGCATCCTCCCTGCCTGGTCACCACCACTTTGAGGTCAATGGGTGCTAGATTCTTTCTGGAGGACATGCAGCATACATTAACAGGCTGCCTCCCAAGCCCTGGAAACTTTTTCAGCTCTTGAAAAAGAAGGTCAAAAAGAAAATTTAAAATGTGCCACAGATTGCATGGACATTTCCTGCCAGCATGAAGCACAGTGAAATTCCTCAGGGTTTTGACCACTGTCACGGTTACTAGAGATACAGGAACATACTACCTATGATAGAGCCCAAGATTGCTCTTTCCAGTATCTGTAGTGGGATCTCTCAAATCCTGCAGCAACCTGATGTCTGCAGCAAATCATCCCTGATAAGACTGCTCCAAACAGGACTTTTTCAGATTTCTCCCAAAATAGGAGCAATTTTTATACCAATACAGAGGAATATGTGGTTTTATTCTGTTGGGGGTTTTTTTCTAGTTTTCTGAAGCATTTTCCATCAAAATCAAAAAATGGCAGGCTTAGTGGCTTTGTTATCTACAGCTATAGCTTGGTCTCCAAGGATCACATGTTCTTTAACTGTCATTTAAGGAAGAGGACAAGAAGTATATCCAGGGTCAATTATAAAAGTAAAAATAGCTTGGCTATTTAAAATCTTATTAGTTCTGGTTACAAAACCAAACTGACATCCGTTTACATTATGAACTTAAAACATTCAGTTTCTCCTGAGCTGAGAGCTAAGTCTCAGCCTGAACAAACTGGCAAGATGCCCAGAGCCACCTTCAGTTTTTAGCAAACACCGCCACCAGATTACATCCAACTGCCTCCCCTGTCTTTCCGCGATCTTTGCTCCCTGAACTCCTTTGCTCTATGCTATTTTTGTAAAAAAATAAGTAGGCTGTTTTTATTAACTAGTAAAACAATTTACTTCGATTCATCTTCTCTGACCAGAAGAACATAAGAGGTCATCAATCTTAACTTCTCTGTCAGCACAGAGATGTCAAACCAGAATTAAGTGGTGGAAAAATTGTTGAGGGAGAAAGCAGAAAAAACAAGACAAACAGAATAAAAGATAGTGAATGCCCTTTGTCAAAAGAGGGGAGAGGAAATACTGTTGAGCTGCCTTGCTGCTACTAGTTGATGCTCTGTCAGGTTAGAAACTTCATTTTTCATGCAGACTCAGAGACATTATGATACCTGAGAAGGGCTGCAGGCTTTTCATAAATTCAGAGAAAAATTAGAAAAGTAAACAAATTCTCCTTTAAATTAACAGTGCTTTGATCTCCACTTTTTATAACAACAAAGAAAATTGTCCTTTACACCATACACCTGAAATTAATTGCATCATATTTTCTTTGCAGGATACTCCAGTGCAGGATTACAGTCCTCTCCTGGCTTCACCTGTGAACTGCTCTCCCCAAGGTGTCTTCTCTCATCCTAAGTGGTGACTGGCTCTTTTCCAAACAGAAGCACAGAAGACTGAATTTTCTACTGATTTCAACACTTTCTTCATGCACACCCGATGCTGTTGTGTGTAACCCCGAGGGATAGGATGAGCTCTATATCACACTCTGAAGATGAGGAAATTCCGGTGGCTCCACAAGTAAAGTGAAATCACACGATCTGTCTACCACAGATATCCCACTTCTAGACTTTAAATATAAAAAGTGTTAACAAAAACACTTCAGCTGTTCTGTATTACTGCTCCAGCAATGACAGAATGAGAGCTGGATTGAAGTGTATTGGCTCTATAACTGGTGCAATTCTCTACTCTTTGAAATCCCTGCCAGCCAGAAGAAAATTTCAATAGCTGATGGGTGACCTTTCACTTCACTCAGTGGCAGGCAAGGTTAGCTCCAAACCGAACACAACATAACAACCTGACAACACGTACACAAAGGTGAGCTTTATGTCAGATTGAAACTTTTGTAAATACTAACAGGTGAGCAAAAAAAAGGGGTTTAGCCACTGAAGATGTCTAGGAATCTGGGAGCCATTGGGGACGACCAAACAAATACATAGTATGTAGAAGGTATTGTCATGCAGCATATCATGATATCCAAAGCCATTTCTTTTCCCCATCCATCAATATCTTTTCTACCCTACCTGGACAAGACTTCAGCCAACCCTTTCTCATCAGAGATTTACCTCATTCAGACACTGGGGGAACAAATAAACTGCATCACCTGTCAATAAGCCGGGGGGGGGTAGGGGGTGTGTGTGCATTAAAAAAGGGGCAGAGCTGCTTATTATCAATGTAGTGATGACTTTCTGGCCCAAGTCAGTTTGGCTCCTCAAGACATTTCACATGAGAGCAAGCAGCAGCCAGAAGCTAGACTCTGTAGAGCACTTCCTCCTGATGCCCCTTCCTCTGAGACCTCCCAGGGAAGAGACGACAGATGTTCCTGGGCAACCAGTGCCCACAGGGACCTTCAAATGAAGGGACCCCAAAGTCTATCAGATGTTGCTGATAGTTCCCAAAGAAAGAATATAAATATGCCAATGAAAACATTGTCCCGATGGAATATAACAAGGGCATCACCTAATTTACTGAATGTAAACCTTTATTAAATCTCAGTTTACTTATTGGTATACAGTAAATACAGATATACACAAGTGTTCTGGGTAACGTCTAAAGGGAACTTTCAAAAAACAGAAAGTTTATGAATGTAGAGCTGTAATTTGTGTGCAAACAAGTGAGACAGACTGGTCAAAAACTTTCAAGCACTTCTATAAACAAGGCCATTCATGACACGCTGAGTAAATTTGAAGTGGGTGGTTCTCTCAGCAATGCTGTCATACCTTTTCTCGAAAGGAGCTTCTGACCATTCAGTAGGTCCTTTGTGTGCCTTTTATTCTTATCTGTGATCCCATCTGTCACAAGACCCTCCACATCCTTAAATATTACCTCTTATCTGACCACTCTCATCTAAAAACAGATATTTATGTGTCGCATAAATATATGCCACATGGCAGAGTGAAAGTGAATATGAGAATGAAGGCATGTGCAGTCACACAAAGACATGACTTCATACTGAAAAAGATGCAACCTCCATCCGCTTGCAGGGATACTATAATTTTTGCTTGTCACTTTACATGAGTAGTTTATCAGAAAAACACATTGACAGGATCATGCCAACCAGCCTTTCTGGATATGAACACAGACATATTTTTTGATTTTCAGGATGTTTGTCTGGTTTTAAATATCACCAGTGGAACATACTCTAACTGAGGAGTCCTTAAGCAGCCCTCTCAGAAAAGCAGAATTTAGCTCATTCATCCATTCAGAGACATGAAGTGCTAAAGATAATAGTCTTTTCTATCTAGTAAAGACTTTTATCATATCACACTCTTTGTCACAGTATTATCATTTATGCTCTTTTTAATAACAGATTGCTGCAAAGCCATGAGCAGTTCTTTAATGTTTTGTTTTATTCTTACTAGCTGCCCACTTTTTCAATGCCTTATCTAAAGACAGATTGATTCATTTCCTCCAGCTACCACTATGGAAAAATTCAGAATAGTACCTGAGAGCTTTGTACACATTCAAGAATTTATTTTCACATCCTCCCTGTGAGAAGGCAGCTATTATTGTTCCTATCTTTGTACTTGGAGAATTAATGCATTGTAGGACTGAAATCAGATTTACTCTAAATGCCTATTTAGGAGCCTATTTTAAGAAAATGAGGGTGTGGCTATTACAGCTCCAGCTCTAAGCACTGCTTTTGCAATAATCCCAAGTCAAGTACTTGGGATACAGATTCCTTGTGTCCCCTTTATGTATTCCTCTCCTCCTGGGCCTGTGAAGAGCCATCCTTTGCTGCAAGGTGTCACTGCTTCAACAAATCTTGTTCAGATCCTCTCTGCCCTTCCACTCCTTTTGCAATGATTTATACCCAGCCATCAGAATAGCCTTTGGGCAGTAGGGCATTGGGATTTGGATTGATCACAGCTCAGTAGAGAGACATCTAATAAGGGATCTGAACTCAAACTTCTCACTCCTTGTAAAGTCATTATAGCAAACACCATCTCCATCAATACTTGGACTTAATTAATTTTGAAGGAAGCTTGGTTTTGTCAGGCAGGATAAGTTTGAGAAGTTCCTTACACGGAGGCTCACTTCATTTCTGGACTCAAATGCTCTCAGGAAAGGGGTAGGTGCTGAATTACTCTGCACAGAAAATTATGGGCATGCCCAGGAAGAGGACTATGGACATCCAGAGTTCCAAACCACACAAGAAGCTCCTTCTGAAGCTGAGTGCCCCTAGGGTTGGGTGAAGAATGTGAACCGTGTTCTGCATGTAGACAAAGTCCCACCTTCCTCTCTTACATCCTTAATTGGACTTAATCATACAGCATGAAACATACAGTGTATTTAATTAAAGGGTTAGCTACAATTCTGTTCCCCCTAAATTTGGAAATGTTTATTTGTTTATTTAAGGTATCGGAAGACATTTAAAAATATCTTCCTTGTCATTCTTTTATTAAGCAGTACCTTGAACTTTAATAGCATCTTCAATGCAAGTGTCATGTGAATGGAAACTACAGAATCTATCTCATGGGGAATTCCAGAATTATTTTTGTTCCAAATAAAATGAGCTTTAATAAAAGTATTAAAAATTAGCATTGGTTCAGTTCAGGAACAAAAAAGTTTAAAACTTTTTGTTTCATAAAACACAAAAACCAAGAACCTTGGAAATTACAGTTTGAAAACCTGATGCTCCCCTTTCCTGGCCAGTCCATATGTTTTGCGGTTCTCCTACAGCCACGTGACTCGTGCGATGCTGTGTGCAGCTTGATCAGAGCAGAACACCTCCTGCTTCTCTTGAAAAGGGCCTGAGCTTCAGATCAGGAGTTTGAGCTGCAGCTGCCACACACCATTAAAACCACCAAAGAAAACTCCGAGCACTAGTATAACAGGTAGAAATATTGTCTCAGGTTTATCAGTGGAAACTCTTCAGGTAACTTTTATATTGAGTGAGAAAAAAATCAGTGGGAAAAGAACACGTGTTTTGCTAAGGAATCATTTTGACAAAAAAAATTGCAGACACTTCTAATTATGAGCATTGGTGAACTCCACACGAGTCAAAAGTTTTGTGATCAGAAGAGACTATTACGGTCATCATCCTGACCGCTGATACGTGAGCAAATCATCCAGTAATTCCTGCCCTGAGATCAGAAATTTGTAGGTAGCTGGAGTGAGTGGTTTAGGAAGCCTACAGCACTGTTCTGAACGCATTATGGCCTCGGTCCAACCCAGCTTGCATTAGCCACCTACCTCAAGCTCCTGCCTTGTGAGCAAAGGAGAGGGACCTTAGATCTGAAACACCCTGTGGAAGTATCCATCTTCTTGACCACAGAAGAAGTCCTTGGCCACCAATTTTCACACCTCAACTGAGTTATCAGAGTTAGGAGTAGTAAAACTGAGCACAAGTGATAGTGAATTTATCACACACTTAGTAATCTGCTAAAAATTTCTTATGGTCTTAGTAACCACTTTACAAACACCAATAAAATTTTCACATTTTTCATGCAGAGAAATTGAGGAGTGAGACTCTTAGTAAGAGTCATGTAATAAGTCAGGGTTAGAACAGAGTACCTTGCTCCCAAGATTAACTGTCTTCCCCTTGTCTAAGTATTTCCAATGTACTTCCTACCCTGTGCATTTTAATGTGCTTGTTATTTACCTCATTTCCTGCTGACTTCTGTTCTTTAATCCCCTTACTTCAGTCCTGCTCTGATCCTCTCAGCTGCATCTCTGCCCTACTGCTGCACATTTTATGTACCTTTTTTTTTTTTTAATAATCCTCTCCTTGGGTGTCCCCTTCTCCGTACCTCACAGAGCTCTCTTCCTCCCAGCCCCTCGTTTTCCCCTCCATCCTGCTATTCCCTGTTTTGCTCCTTATATTCATATATATTAGGACATCTTTGTGCAGGCCATCTTCCAGGCCATCTTTTGGATCTTTCTGGCACAGCAAGATCAGCTGAGATGGTCTCAGCAGAGCCAGTTGTGATGCCAGGAGAAGACCTCCACATCTCACAAACTGCTGGCTTTGCTCACTCAGAAATAGCAGTAGCAGTTTCATTCCCAGGAGCTGTCAGGGGATTTCTCTTTCACACAGGAGTGATGTGTCCCCTGTAAAATTCAGTCTGAAGCCACAGGTGGTGCTCTGACAGCAGATCTCAGAGGCAGTCAGCAGCAATAGCTGCGGCCTTGGATGCTTGACCATGCCTGAAACATGCCAAAGAGTTTCTCTTTTCTCACCAAGCTCTCTTCATGGACCCTGGTTATGGCATCCCCCTCCCCTAGCTCTGATGGGACCACTGTCTCTGCACTGTTATACATATATATATATATACATATATATACAACAGCAAAACCAGAAAATTATAGTACACCGCTTGGCTTATCAGGTGGACCTGATAGGCCTCAAGTTGCTCTAGGGGAGGTTTCGATCGGACATCAGGAAGAATTTCTTTACTGAAAGAGTGGTTAGGCATTGGAACAGGCTGCCCAGAGAGGTGGTGGAGTCGTCAACCCTGGAGGCGTTCAAAAAAGGTGTAGACGTGGCACTCCAGGGCCTGGTTTAGGAGTCATGGTGGTGTTAGTTGATGGTTGGACTTGATGATCTTAGAGGTCTTTTCCAACCTTAATGATTCTATGATTCTATGATTCTATGACCTACCTCATCCCAGTTGTTAATATGTCCAAGTTTTCCTTCCTACTTCTTACAAATGCATACTTCTGGTTTTTATAAAAATCTAATACTTTCCTTTGCAGATCACTAATCCATACCATGCCTGGGTCTGATCCAGTCCACCTAAATTCTACTGAAGTTAAGACATGGGGCCAACACTGCTGAGGATTTAGATGAAAATCCAGTCTGGCTTGGCCAGAAACCCTGCTCAGCTCTACCATCTCCCACTTCTGCACCAACATATGCAACGAGAGACCAACAGCCTGCAAGCCCTTCCCCACAAGCCCAATGACCCCATCACAACAAACCTTCCCTGTTTTTTTCACGACAGGTCACCAGTGCCACCCTTTGTCCAAAAATTGTGAAACAAACCATGAAGACCTACAAGAGGGGTGTTACCTCCAGGTCTCCTCTGTCTACTCACCAAGGTGGGAATAGTCTGTGGCTGAGAGTGCTCCCCTGCTCCTGCCCTGCAGCCAGCTGAGGCCATAGGCTGGTGCACATGCTCAGTGTCCCCATGTCCCTGAGTGTGTGCTGGGGCTGTCCCTCACAAAGGTGGAGATGGGCTCACAGCTCTCAACATACTGCCGCTTCCCTGCCTTGGGACACGGCAGACAGCCACAACACCACAACTACTCTTTTATAATTAATAACACATTGACTTGCCATTTTCCTAGTCTTTTATGTATGATGGCCACAGATTTGGTCCATAGCCTCAGAAATGCTGCAAGACATTATAACTCCGCTATCATGTTACTTCTGATATGACTTCCGATTCTTCTACCACATTCTGCTGAGATAGGTAAAACTACCCCCCAGTTACTGATGCAGCTGAAATCTATCCCATACCAATAATGTAGGTAGTACTTCAGCGCTTAGTTACAGAGGAAATTAAACATTATGGAAAAAAAATTATCGCAAGTACCCAGAGAGAGAAAACAAGAATGTTTAACATATCTGCGTCCCCAGAAATAAAAGCAACATGTATATTTTAAACATAGTCAGGATATAAGCAAGATCTCAAGGGGACACTGTTTCCAGCTGTGCTCAAGCTTTGCATGACTGATGATTTTAATATTTTGATGCTTCTAATTTTTACATCCCTTTCCATTTGTTTTGGGGCATTCAGGAGGGGGGATTTGTACCCATTTAAAAATGCTTTGAAAAGCAGGAATACTGGCCTAGAAATTCTTGGAAAGAACTCAGCTGTGCCATGTAGAAAGGAACAGCTTTGAGGTATTCGAGGAAGTGCTCCTGCTGAGCTGGCATTTTACAGTTTGTTTCTGTCCAAACCGAACTGCTCGTGCTGATTCATTAGCAAAGGAAATGTCTGTTCTTTGCCAGATCACATTTGCCTATGCCAAGCTAGTGTAGCCAGGCACCATCAGTTCCTGTACGTGGCATGTGCATAACCTCTCCAACATGGTCACGTATGAAAGGCAGTGGCAAAGGAATACTGGGAATGGTTTTGCCTTTAAAAAAGATTACTTTAATGTATGGAAACATTTGCTAGAGTTGTACCAAATTCCAAAGATTTTCAGCAACGAAAACTGCAGTTTGCATGATAAACATGTGCCAAAACCTATGTTTGATTAAGCAATGTAAAAATGTCTATTTCTGCATCAAACCTGCAAAGTGTGTTTTGGTCAGATGCAAGGCTGTCTTTGTGCTAAATGAAGATTATTTCTAATGTGAGACTCCTGGCTCCTTTTCCATTGTTTTGCGACACCTCTGACTGCCATCCTCCATCTTCAGTATGTTCACCAGCAGCAGATGCCCACTGTTTACAAGAGCTTCTATTCCACTTAAGAGCTTCGACCTCTTCCCCCACCTTTGGGCGAAGGAGGTGATGCCTGTGGGGTCATCTTAACACACATGAGATTTTCCTGTTTTGTAAAAGGTTATCCTTCTACTGTAGCTGGACCCTAAAAGGCAGAAACCAAATCTCCACCTAGCAACTGTGTTTCTTAACTTTAAAATTACCTTCAGGGTCCAAATTTCCTGCTAGCTGCCCTGCTAGCTGCCCTGCTGGCTGCATATGAGATTTTCTTTTTCTAAAACAATAGCTTATTTTCTAATTGCCTCAGGAATCCAATGGTTTTCGTATTTTAAAAAACACAGGATGTAGGCACGTCTATAAAAGGAAGGGAATATATTCTGTCTGACAATATCACTGGTGCTACAGAAGAATTATGAAATACCTTGGTCTTTAAAAGATGTATCTTGCAGGAATTAAAAGTGAGAGTAGGATCGCCAATCGGAGTGATGGGGAACCTACAGAGAAACACAGCATCCCCTCCCAGCGAGCCAGAGCCCCAGAGCTGTGCTGGGCAGCGTTTCCGTGGGGCTGCCATCTGCAGCAAGGGGCTGCCTTCCCATTGCGCTAACTGTTCCTGAATATGAATCTGTCTTCTTTCTTGCTGCCTTTGAGCTGTTTAAACTAACACCTTTTACCTCACCATTGGAGTGGGATAACAACATTTTGGAGGAAAAATATTGAGGGCTGAATATTATCTGATAGTTTAAACTAGGAAACGTTAGAACCTCTTTGGTATAAAAACATGGTGGGAACACTGGACATCCATGTTGACCTACACTATTTACACCAAACTGACTTTAATTTTTTATATGGTTTGCCCAGGAGGCTCTCATTAAATCATCTGAGTTCACTACATGCCTTTTTTGCACCTCTGGAGTTATAACTGTTCCTGCGTAAGCAAGCTGAATGAGACTACATATGAGAGGGTGCAGAAGTCCATGTTCAGTTTCTTCCTAGATGAAGGAAACAAGCCATTGGAATAAACCAGACACATCTGAAATTAATTTTCTGTCTGATCTCCCAAGACTAAAGAGCTTTTCTTGGTCTAGTGTTTGTTTGCAAAATTATGTTAAATTATCCTCTTAAATGTGTGCATAAGATAGATGCATGCTTCAGTATCTTGGTGATACAGGACTGCTTGACGCAGGGGCAAGGTGACATTTAGCCAAGCATTAGAGACATGTGAGGAGCTGATGCCTGCCTCTAAACCTGTGATTACCATGGCAAACAAGGGGCAAAAAGGACACATGAGTGTGTAGCTCAGCACTTAGTGTGACAGGAGCAGACTTCGAATTCCTGTTCTGACTCCCAGCATCATTGCTGCATTCTGCATTAAACCATCATCAGCTAAAATAAAGAAATAAGTCATGGGAAGCGAAGCTTGAGTCAAGGCAGGTCCTCTGTCCCCCAGGCCAGGGAAGCTCTCCTGTGCGTCCTTGCTCTTCCCTCTCTTTCTGGGAAGCCTATGAGCCTAACCAGCAATATGGCTCCACTCAGGGAGACAAGTGAGAGACCAAGAAAAGGAGTAGCTGTCAACACTCAGCCCATGGTATCTAAAGGCCAAATATGAAGATGCAGAGAGCCTCTACACTTGATTTTTTTTGCAAAGTTATGGATAGCTGAGGTTTTCCAAAACCTGCCATTTGCTTTAAACATTTCTAAGTAGACTTCAAGGCAAAAGCAGACATCTTTCAGGACAATCCAGGCTTGACTCCCTCCCTCCCAGCATCTATATATCAAGACTACAGTATTTCAGGACTGTCTGTATGTGGCAACACAGTACTATACTATTTGTTCAATTAATTACTTAACACAGAGATAGACTCAAGATAATATCTTTGGCAATATTTACAAGGTCTTCTGGAGGCAGACCTCAGTTTGCTCTTTGCATGTTTTGAACAAAACGAAAGCTGTGTGGGTGCATTTAATGGGCATTTCTCAAGCTTGATAGTCTATTAGCTTGGGCCACACAGCTCCTGCTGGACTAATGGCATGAGCAGAGCAAGGGAACATCTGCCTGCAGAAGACCCTTTAGACACACTCACATTTATTGCTCTGACTATGAAGAAGTCATTGGCTTCATAACTTACACTAATAGAAACTTGAAAAATGTATCCTTTATATGAACAAAGGAGGCTCTATAAACTCATCTGGCCAGAGGGCTAAACATACTTATTGAATTATTATCTTCTCCATCAGGTTGTACAGATTTTCTAAAAATAGGCCCCTTGCGAATTCTGGAAGTTTAAGAATTTCTTTGAGCCGCAAAAGGTAGTGGATTTAACTAGCTAAAGAAATAAGGAGCATAATGAAAGACAGCTTTGCCAAAGAACAAGTCACTTTCTGAGGAATACAAACAGAAAATTGGAAATAGCTGATATAATTTAAAAACAGGTGGGACATGAACCTTTAAAATCATATTTTACTCTTTCTACCTCATGACTCCAAGGTGCTGCCAGATTGAATGAGTAGATGGCAGTCAAAGTAATAACAGGCATTTTCATTTGCTCTCTCCTTTTATACATATATACACACATACATCCATACAGAGAGAGAGAAAGAGAGATGATTCATGAGAATGGAATTTGAATGAAAGAATTGCTGGGCATTTACTTTTCTGTTTTACTCTCTAAGGTCCTCAATTCTTCTAAGAAACAAGTCAGCCCTGTTTTGTTCCTTGACACATCAAGAAATTTTTATTAACCTTGACTTGAATAGAAATTAAGGATGAATGGTGGGGTTTAACTGATTATTAAAATCATACTTATCTCTTAGACACTAACTAATAAAGCAGGATCTAGATAAGACGTTAAGTTATGTCAAGTACTTAAAATGCAGGCAACATGCATAACCCCTCAATTGAGATATGTATCTCCATTTGCTAAAGTTCCTTCTTCTTCTTCCTGTGGGCATCCCGATGCCCACACTCCCTACATCAAGGCACAGGAGTCCAAAAGATAAAAGAAAAGAAAACTAATGCTCATCCATGTATATGCTAGTGAACATGGGGGGAGATTTTAAAAGAACAACACACTTGACATTTCCTCAGCAGAAAATGTTTGGTACCTGGCACTATCGAACCTGAAAGTATGAATCTACAGGTACTGAAAGATGTAAATTCCTCTTTTATATAATTTTGAAATAAGTGGCTTTATAACACACACCAACATTTTGCAGCAGTTAAGTCACAGCCATTAGTTCCCTGAGGAACTAGGTAACCAAGTCTCCATCTTGATTTTCATGAGGCCTTCATATTTGTATTTTTCTGGGACTTTAAAATACTGGGTCTTGAAATGCTGTCTATGTTGCCTTATCTGCTGTGAAGTTGATGATAGCTTGCATTTTCTCACTCAGTTTTGTTCTTTTTGCAACAAGATCAGGTGGCTAAAGTTTAAAGTCTTTTAAAGGTCCCTTCCAACCCAAACCATTCTATGATTCTATGATTTGTTCATAGCAACATCCACATGCAGAAAATTTTGGACATGTTTTATGGTACGGAAAAAAGAAATAATTTTGTTTCCAATGAAAATGAGCAACTCTTTAATCAGTATTAGAAATCTGCTTATACCTAGTTGAAATCTCTTTGAAACGACTGCAATTGATATTTTTCTCTGCAATTTCCGATGTCAACAAAATGCAGTTTTTCAAATAACCACTGATAAAATGGGATCTTAAAAACAGCGGTGAGAAAATAATTTTTAAACCACAAACACAGTAAGTTATAGAAAACTCATAAACTGCAAATAAACTAATTTCACCAAATACATTGCAAACAATAAAGAGTTTGAATAGCTCTACAAAGAAATAAATCTACCTTGGGTAAAATTTTTCACATGTAGAGTGAGGTTTTAGGTAACTTTGCTTTTTCTTATGCAAGTTATAATGTAACATCTTAGTATAACGAGAAATTGGAACTCCTTTGAAATATCCTCAGTTCCTTTGATGTCAGCTTGTAATTTCCTTTACTTATAGGGTATATTCTTCATGCTATTTTAATATATTTTTAAAGTTGGTATTATTTGTACTGTACCATGCCCCTGATCCAAGAAAGTGCTAATCAAGTATGTGTTTACATGCTTTCCCAAACAGAGAGATATTTTTGAACTGCAACCTAAAATCTGAACTCTACATATAAATTGAATGTTTAATTTTTTTTTCAGACTCAGTGCCTGAGTCGGCTTTTTCAGCTCCAAAATCCTGAAGGTTTCTTTAACTGCAATAATTAGGAATAATTATAATTTAACTGTGGTTTAAGTATTTTAATTTCTTCTCACTCTGAATATCATTATTTCAACATTGACTAGTAAAATAGGTCATCTCATATTTCACAATAAATTAAAGCCTGAATAACCATGGTCAAGGTAACTGTTGCTGATTAATTTAACAGACTTGTCTCTGGATTTTAAAATTCAATATCAGTCATTAATTGTAAAAAAACTTTTATGATCCCTTTGGTCAACAACTGTGAGTTAATGACAACCACAAGGTAAGGCAGGTATTCAAGCCCATGAGGTCATGTCCTTTACTTCTGAACCTGTTTGCATTTTGTTCTTTAGCAAGCCAAGACAGATTGTTTGCAATGAAGTGTTGTACCAGGCTCAACTCAGAGAAAGCATAACTAGAAGCAGTGTTAAATTATCACTGAATACATTCCTTTTTTCCCTACCTGGTAGATGGAGAATCTAGCATGTTAGTGCTTTCCGCATATTGGCCCAGTGTAGTCTATGGCAATTCAGCCAGACTAGATGTTTGAATTGTGTTGTATCATTTCGTTCTGAGGTTATTTAACCCTTCTTTGACATTGTTGCAACACTTTGGTCGATTTGGAAATTAACTAATTGTTTCAAAATAAAAAGTTGCAATTTTTTGCTTTTGAAATTTTCTAAATAAATACTACAATACTTGGGGTATCTTTGGGCTCAAAATATTTGCCAAACTGGACCTCAACTTATAATTAGCTTCAGCCCATCTCATATGGCATTTTCTAGTCATGCTGGATCAAATACTGATTTGTCTGTGGGCTCAGAGAAGGACTACAACCTCCTTAAGAGCTATAGGCTGCTTCCCGGTAGTGAAAACAGCTGAAATGCCACTCCAGTGGTTACATCTAACCTTTCCTTCTCCTGTGCTTTGTGTTTTATTTCCAGAGCTGTCCATGACAGGGAAGAACATAGGCATGCCATGCTGTTGAAAACTGAGTTTTGAAAAGAAAAAAATGAAAAGCCTACAAAAGCAATAATGAATTTGGGCTCTCTATTTTCTTATATTCCTTATGGATTGCAGTTCAGGCAGTCCCAGCCCCCACTAACATCAGGCTGTCCAATACTTCCCACTGTTGACCTGTAATGTAAGTGCCTTATAACATTGTCCAATTTTATTTGGGCTGGATTTTTCCATGATGGATAACAAGCTAAGGCAAACACTTTATATGCCTACACATAATTTTCATGCTTCATCTGCTAATGAATGATCACTATTAAGAAAAAACATGACCTGGTAAATATCTTCAGGTTTTGAAATAAAATTCTGAGCTTTGGCAGTGGGCTTCTTGAGGTGGAGGAACTACCTTCCAGAGCCAGCCAAACAAAAACTTCTGAAAAAATCTTAGTGGGCGCAGCAACAGAGAAGAGGGAAAGATCATTAAAGATTATGCATTCTTGTAAAAGGGACACGACCTGAGAATTCACTGGCAGTCTTGATTCTTGCATTTCTATATCCTTTGAGTGCTTGAACTCACGGTGTTAAAATTCTGTTAAGGGAGGCCTGTGTGTGTAGGTTGGTATGTGTATTTCAGTATTAATTAGAAAACCATCTTTAAAGAGAGATCAAGAATATAAGGCTGCACGAACTCAGGAAATATCAACAGTAAGTGGATTATATAAAAGTGATATGTGCAAAACAAGCAAGATGGTTCTGCTCATTTAATCACCTTAGTTTCAGAGAGGCTTAATTGTGAAATAGGTTGTGCGAAATAAGATTCTGTCTTAATCTTGGAACTGTTTCACTAGAAATTAGTATTAAACATATACAAAATAATATAGCTTCGGTAAAGTATGGTACACCAAGTCCTTTCCTAGAAAAAAATTACTTATGCGGAGTCCAGCCATTAATTAGCCTAGTTATATGGAAAGCATGACAAATAATTTTACTTTTAATCATGAAGTCCTGCAGAGAATCCATTTTACTTCGCAAAGAAATGCTTTTAACTTGAGGTGTTTAGTACTGCATTTACCCTAAATATATCTCAACTCAAATTCACTCCTTGCTTAGGCTTTGTAATATTCTGCTTGAATTAGAGCTAGCTTATTAACAGTTATAATATGAACTAGAGCGATACTACTATTCGCATTTGAAATTTTAGAATAACATTTTTATATATTTATATATATATATGTATTTGAAGAAGGTTAATGCTCTGATAATGTTCTGAACATCCTGCAGTTCATCCTGATTCTTTCTCTACTCACCTCCAGTTCCTGCCAGTGCCAGTATGCTGGTGATACACTGAATCTTTGTTTAACCTGAAACAGGAAAGTTACAGTCGTGATTTTACTTTGTGATTTCTGTCTGAGTTTCTATCTGTTTTCAAAGTCTGATTAAAATATATATACATATGTAATAAGACATCGTAGATGGCAAGGTAAGTATCTGAGGCAGATGAGAAAAGTAGACATATCCTGTTTATGTCTTTGGTGGTCAATTCTTGCCAGAGCATTTGCAATTTATTTGCAAAGTATGCATAACTTTTAGGGGGCTGAGGTAGGGGCTAGGCGGTTGAGTTTGGGGTTTCTGCCATTATAAAATATTGGCCACCAGAATATGAGAATTTTTTTTAGATAACATTGCCTAATTTTCCTCTGATTTATTTCCCGTGCTCATACAGAAAGATAGAACTACTTCATTCTCTTTAGACTGATATTTTCTGGAAGGTCACTGTAATTGCCCTCCCTTGATTTGTAACACCAATAACCTTGTCACTTATCTTATGGTTTTCCACCTTCCAGCTCAAGCATGTATTAGCAATTACGGTAGAGATTTTAACAGAGGCTCAGTAAACCCGCCTCCCTATGCCAGGATTCCCCCAGCAGCATCTCGCTTACTGGCTAGCACATCTCCCGTGAACACACTAGCACTTTGCAAAGGCCAGAAAATCTGCCTTTAAATGGTAAAAAACCTTCTCGGGCCTCCAGCTCAGACCACTTTAGGTGCTTGACCCAGTCTTCTGGTAATATATGAAGGGGAGTTTGCTGGCTATGGACCTTTGGCGAAGGCTGCCTGAGACATTCAGGAGTCTGAGTGTTGACACAGGGCATTTTTTTTGCTATCCTATTAGCATGTCTGTCCTTTAACAACATTTCATATTACTTTTCAAATGAGAAGTTCAGGACAGGTCACATCTTATTTAATACACACTGAAACTAGAATAAATTAACACAGATACTTCTTACTCTATTCTAGACTGAGATTAAGATCTCCTGCTTTTAAAATACAGTCATCAGTCTCTTGATATGATATTGTTCCAGACCATTTAATTTGTATAGTTCCTTCAGAATGCTTAACAAAACATTCCTGGAACAAGAAGTCATTCCGCATTTCACCCTTCCAGCCTCAGAAATCAACTGTGTTTGTTGCATGTGTGTTTTATTTTGTTTGGCTCTTTGTTTCCCTTAGTTTAGAGATCAAAAAGTGAATGTGTACTGTAAAAATAAGGCCTGTGTGGGTCGAAAGGAAAAAAAGGGAGAGAATGGGAAACATTTCATCGTATATAGGTTGTATCTAACAGCTTTATTAACAGTGTGCTTCAGATGCTTTGCATTAAAACTTAATGTAAAGAACGCTGAATGAGTGCCAAAATCAACTGCATTGTTGGATAAATGGTATCACTGCGTCCAAGTTCTGATTTATTCTGACATAAAATTTCTTGCCTGCAATTAAAGGTTCATTACTCTACCCTAAGACATAAGTAAACACTGATAATAAGATTTAAATTATCATAATGGTTTGTATAAATTTTGTGATCAATTTTTATTCTCCTAGTTTTATGCTTCTAACAGCCATTATATAGTCCTATTAATATTGATAATTGCCACAGGCATACATTAAATACTTTATTTTTGTCTCATCCCAGTATCAGTCTGAACTTACATACAGCCTGACTGTCTTCCACAATCTGCTCCACCATTTTCTTATTTCATGTTTCTTCTTGTGTCTACCCATCTCTCTTCCTTTGCCCACTAAGTCATGCTACCCTCTCACTTGTCCTGTAGCTAACATATATTTTTATGGAGAAAAACACAAGTGGGCTGAAAGGAAGGACTGAGGAAGGAAAGAAGAGGGAGCTAAGAGACTCCTGAAGAAAAATGCATGCTGATTTTCCAAGCGCAGGGGTGATGACTTGGCTGCTAGAACACATTGGCTCAGAACACTGCAACAATTTCTTATCTACTTCTGCTGTACTACCACACATCAGTAACCTCAAAAATTTTTCCTCTTTCTAAAAATTTCCATTTGAGCTCTGACTGAACGTAAACTGTCCTGGAAGGTTTGAGCAAAAGAAAGTGGTAGCTTTTTGTGTGGATTGAGCGTAATGAAGCCATGCTTTCCCAAAAATAAATTACTTTTAAAGTGCCAAAAGACTTAAACTGTTCCTACTGAGTTATTTTTCTGTGATTTTGTATTTTTAAAAGATAAATAAACACAAAAGTAAACCTGGAAATACTACTTAATCAAATGAGCAAAGTGTAATAGCTATTTACCCAATTAAGAAATCAAGAGGCAGAAAATGCCAAAGGTTGCAAGCATAACCTTAATTCAATGAATCTTTTTTCTAGTGATAGCTATTGGTTATTTGGTCAAAATAAACGATGCTGTTCCCTATCCCGTGTTTACTGAGCTAACTGCGCAGCTGAAGCAGAAGGCACATGGGACGACTGTTCAGAGATGGTCCCTTCCCATTGCACTGCCTGGAGCAGTAGCCCAGCTTTGTCCATGGGACAGGTTAACATTTTGTATACTAACATGCCAGTCTCTTACTGAAGCAACAGAATATAGGACTTTGTGGAATTTAATATATAGATATAAAATTTAGAATTGAATATAGAATATAGGACTTTATGTACTCTTTGTTAACTGTTGACCATCACAATGTGATTGTTAGTAGGGACTGTCACAATGTTCACGCTTGCAGGTGCAATCCTTGCTAAAAATGTTCTTCAGTGTGGAGAGGTCACCCCACAAATCTCAGCATTTGTTTGATGTTGAGTTTTCTGTATGCAATATGTATTCATACTGATTAAAAACACTTATCTCCTCTAGATTATATAGCCATGAAACAAAGAGCAGTAATTGAGTGCATATTACCTGTCTTCCCCAAGTGCATTTCACCTGTATGATGCACATCATAGTGTTTTAATTGCCGGCTCAAGAGCTAAGTCAAGAAGTGCCATAATCGGTTTGTCCATGTGTCCTTTAACCTGTTGTTCTGCATATTCTGAGGCATGTAATAGTACGCATTATTTAATTAAATGAGCACACACTCATTTGTCCTCAGGAAAAGTGTACATTTGCAAGTAATGAATGCAAAATATTTAATTCTTATGCAGAATCCAATTAATTTCTGAATGCAATTTCTTTGCATGGTTGTTTTTTTTTAAAGTTGGCCTAGTTAATTATGGTAATCCAGTATTATTACTCTGTCTTCACTCTGATATTAAAAGCAAGAAGCTCCTCATGTTAAAAGAAACTTCTTATTTTTATTTTTCTCCTTGGGAATGTATGTGATCTGTACTAGATCATAACTGGATATTTGTGAGTCTCGGTTCATTTGTCTTGTAGGTGGCCTTGAGGGGAAAAAAGGATTTAATTGAATGACTTAACATTATCTAAGTGAGAATTAAGTAACCGTGTTCATAGTATTTTTATGAGCACTTCAGTTAACCCCAGTGAGACTACTCATCTGAATCAAATGAACAGGATTAAGCTTGCTGACTGCTAACTAGCTTGTGTGATGTCAAAATGGATGTCCATGTAGTCTGAATATTAAAAATTGAGTTAAGGACAGAATTTTGATTCTGAGGATCATTCTTCTAATTTTAATGACTGACAACTCATAAAATGCAAAGGTTCCTTCTGACAATGCAATATAGCAGTTCATCCCATTCAGAAAGACATTTGTCTGTTAACTAATATGTGAATTTTAGCACTTTGACCCATTGTGATTACACTTGTACAGCACCTAACACACAGGGCTGCAATCTCAAGGCACTCAGTGGCAGTAGTTTTGCCATTAATCATAGAAAGAGGTAATTTGCAATTGAACTAACTGGAGCAGTGAGAGCTGGGACAGGGTTATAGCAGAATTCACTAAACCCTGAAAATTCGAAACTAAACTGAGACTTTGTCCTTTATTCATCAGATATCACAAGTTCTTGCAACAGATCTTACATAACCCGCAGCAGGTGCTGTAACACATAAACAAATTGTATTGAGCTAACAGGAGAAGAGTTGATGTCTTAACTATGAATGTCTTTACTTCCGTGCATTTGGTTTTACTCCTAAAAAAGAATTACTTTTTTGGTTGTGGCTAGTGGGAAAGCAGAGCTTTACAGGAGTTCAGTGTCACAGATACATTTTCTACCACGTGCAGATGTTTACCCCTCAGGCAGAAACAAGTGTATATTCAAATTTCTGTGATTATTAAAATGAAGTCTCAACCAGGTATTTGCAGAAGTAGTCTACAAAATTTCTTTTAAATGAAAAAAAAGTAATTGCATCATACCAGCCAAAGCAAGCACAAGACTTTCTTCTTCTAGAAGAAATTCTGCATAAATTTGGTTTGTTTGGAAGCTATTTTAATCTGCTTTTGTAATTATCTTCCTTTTCTCTTACTCTACATGTCAGTGCATATCCGGTGGGCTGAATTACATATATGATCAAAAATCAAGTTCCACTAAATTTCTGTTTCCTTAAACCCGAAGAGACAGTGCAGAGAACCATGTTTCACAGGGGATGTGTCAGCACAAGGAACTGTAAATGCCAGTGCACATAACATAAGCTCAGTGTTTCTTCTCCTGTTAAATCTGTCCTGTTAGAAAGTGCAAATAATTGTTCAGCTTTGCTTCTCAATGCTCATCAGGGTCTCCAGAAGGATTGCTGCAGCACTGGATGATGAGCTCAGTGCTCTCAGAGGGGCTGGTGGCAAGTGGGCTCGCAGGGGACAGCCACCGGGAGAAGAGAGCAGTGCTGGGCAGCTGACAATCCAGGCATCAGCAGCTCACCATGAACTTTACATGGTCATTTTCCTGCCTTCTACACATTTCCCTAACAACAAACAGAACCTTAGCCAAATATTTCCCAGAGTTTGAATTTGGGATTTTGTGGTCTACAGCCTGTAAGAGCTCCAGGAGCAGCAGTCTTTGTTATGCATCATTACCTTTTCTCTATCCTCTTTAAAAAATGAGAAATAAACCACAGTGAATTACAGGATTAAGCAGCTGAACGTGGGTTCTGCCAGGAGTGCTGATACCCACTGCAGCCCAGGAAGTGGGTTTCACATGTGCCTTTGGATACAATACTGTCTTTGCCTGGCCTCACCTGTTACCATTTTCCTAAGAGAGTATCTCTCACCTGTCAAGTGCCCCAGTCCTCCTGGTTGGCAGCAGGAATAATTGCAGCTTCTGAATACCACTAGAACAGTCCCTGTTTGCATCCTTTTTGACTGCTGCCAGGCACTGACCCCTCTCTGCTCTGCCCACATTTCTCTGCCCTGTGTAAACTCCTGTCCTTGCAAGGAGGTAGCCCTTCTCCCGTGATGGGCTCCATGGCAGGAGAGCACTAGATCCCCGTGTTTGAGTGCACGTGGGTGCCTGAGCCCCACAGAGATGCCCAGTTCCCAAAGGAAGCTGGGCGCCCCAGAGTTAAGTCTTCATTCTTTGTCCCAAAGGATTATATATCCATCAGACTCTCACTGCAACGGTATATGCCCACTATGATATGGAAGACTGACTTTCAAAACCACTGGCTAAATGTTCACCGTTGACCAGGACTGGGAAAAAACCATTAGGAAATTGCCTTCCCTAGATTTCATCTGATGCCCCACAAATACAGAAACAGAAGGGTGAGCATATACCCCTGACAGCGCAACTGTTTGCAGAGCTGTGTTGGGACCTGGCTCCAAAGAGGTGAGCCTGGGGACCTCCATAAAAATCCACTTAATGCAATGCACAGAGCGGCCCCAGTACCAACACAAGTGTAGGGGTGCAAACAATTAGAAGAGGGCAGAAACACCTGAGTCCAGCACTGCTGCCAGGGAAAAAGGCTGTGCAACCACAGCCGCAAGCGCCTCAGCTTGATTGATCTACAAGCTGAGCTGGAAAGAGAAGGGGAGAGGTGAAGGAAGGTTGCAGAGGAACATCAAGCAATGAGATGTCCCACCCCAGCTCTGCTACAAGCATTTGTTTCAAACAACAGCTGTTTTCTATAAAGCTGACTTGAAAATTGGTATCTTCCTACTTCTGAGAGAATTTGTTCACTTCATCTTTTTACTGGCAAAAGTGCTGTTATTGCTTTTCATTCCTGCCAGCCCTGCAGAGCCACCTTAGCGCTGAGGAGGTGAACCGGAGTCTATTTTGGCATAAAGCAGAAAGAACACAGCTTGATCTCAGATCCCAGGGTGAATTTTCAGTGCTGGCCGTCAAGAAAGTCATGGTTTTATTTGTAAATTAAAAGAGAGGTCAACAGGAAAGTCACTGGGGAAAAAAAAGAAAAAAGCAAATATGGAACCCTACCATGTCATTTATAGTCTCTTTACAGATGAGACTAGAGTTTATGTAATGCAATTTGAGTTATAAATAATATTATTGTTTGTTTCAGCCAAAAAGCTGTGGCTCATTTAATTAAGAGAATGGATGTGTTTGTGTTGTATTACTCATTACTTTATTGTAAAATATATCTGTAATGATAATCTATGGAAAAGTTACTGCAGTGGCAGGGAAAAGGATAGTAAAAGAACTTAGGCAAAGTACTTCCAGTAAGAAAAAGAAACCTGAGGATTATTGGATCTCTTTGTTCCTTTAAATCAAATAGTTGAAAAAACAAATTTTAAAGAAAAAGAAATAAGGGAAGAAACATGAATTGACAGATTTGACTTTGGAGTGCAGCGTTAAAAAGAAGGGACCATTTGTACCAATAAGTCTGGGAGAGAGGTTTAGTCATTTTCTAAATCTGTTCAACACTCAGGTTGTCCCATTCCCTTGGCTGGTGTGTGGTGCATACTCAGCAGTAAGCCACACTATATTTTATTAGTCTTTAATGCTCACTTATTTCAAGCGCCATTGATGAGGAATTACTATATGATGTCAACAGAAATGTTCACTGCAAAAGAGAAAGAAATATTCTTTTTCAAATATTGTAAATGAAAACACCACACAAAAAACACAGATATAGCAAAAAATATGTCATGCTGTCCAGAAAACTGAGATGGCAGTGGAAGATTTGTGGTACTTCTCTGAGCCACGTAAATGCTGACGTTTAATTTTTACAAAGCTAATGTGAAATCTTTTTTTTCCCAGAAAGAAAATAAGAGATGAGGTTTTAAGAAAAATAAAACATTAAGCACTATAAAATAATAATTTATAACATCAGGTTGCAATACGTAGAACGGATCATCAGGCATAAGGCAGGTGGGGGAAAAGTAAAGAAGAAATACGTTCTTGTAAGGCAAGGTTAATGAGGTAAGGGGATATGATTTGATTTGTAATTAATGGATCCACCCAGTGAATATCTACAGCAACACGTATAGCAGGATGTCAGAAGCTATTTCCATAGCTCCCTAATGTGGCTGCCATTGTGTGCGGGGAAGAGGCAGGGGGTGGGAGACTGACAGGGCTCTCCCCCTCAGATCCAGAGACCAAAGTCCAAGCTCTGGTCTGTACCAGTGCTGAAGGCCATTTTCAATAAATCCAGTTATAAATAGAAACTCATCTGTTGAAGCCAGGGACTCAAAGGCAGCTGAATATGATGCTGGCCACATCACAGCCCTGGCTGTCACTAGTTACAGAAAATGGTATACTTCGGTCATGCTTGTTTGGAGAGCCACATAGGCAGACCTTTGACCCATTTCAATACAGGTTGCAGAGGGTTTAGTGACCCAGATTTACATTAGCAGGGACAAGTGATGTTACAGATATATCCCTGTGACAGTTAATCACAAGGGTCTCAAGCTAATATAAGAAAATCAAAGCCTAGGTGGCTAGGCTACTTCCATCGTTTAAACTAAAGTGAATGTATCAACCTAGGTCTTGAAAAGTAATCTAGATTGTTACTGTTTTATCATAAGTTTTGGCCATGTTGTTATTTCAGTCATCTGAGGACCACAACCAGTGACTCCTAGTTTTGGGAGCTGGCAAATTTGTGGTGGATATACGTTGGATCAATCAGCCAGGCAAAACCCAAGTCCAACTGGTACCAAAACTGAAAAGAAAACAAAGGGCACCCTCTCCACAAAAAAAACCAGAACTACACAGATATCATTGCTTGGGAAGGAGGGCGAGAGATGTCAGGAAGCCACGGCACAACTCACGTACCCTATGACAAACTGTGCCACCACAGAGTCACAATTTATGTTATCCCTACGCTGAGCAAAGGGACAGTCAAAACTGAGCACAGCAAGCAGCTTAAAGAAACTTTTGAATGATAACAAAGGTGTAAATTGTCACACAACTTCTGAGGCAGGCACTCTTTGGTGGAGTTTCAGCAGTGCCAGCTGAACCATCCCTTCTCACCGGAGCTGCAGCATGTGTTGCGCTAATGAGCAGTCATGGCAAGGGAATAAAAATCAGAGGTTAAATACAGCTCCTGGCGCAGCACATCTGGGAGGGAGGCCACCCATCCTGGTGGGGGTCTGGGTTGAACCCCTCCCAGCCCCTGGGGCACTCCGCCTCAGCCCCCACCAGGGAGAGGCCACCCATCCTGCGGGGCACAGAACCAGGGTGGGGGCTTCACCCAGCAGCACTCAGACCCCAAGGCAGGGGAAATGTGTACCCATGAGTCCCACCGCAGCCAGGGACCAGGGCATGTCATCAATGCACAGCAACATCGGGGACCATGCCTTCTATCACTGTGCATCTTACCTTACCCCAAATAACCCTCCGTGAAAATGAAGAAATAGAAAACCAGTGGGGAAATGGTGCTGTAATAAAAATAAATTACATCTGAGGTGGATGCACTTTGTCAGTAGACTTCTACATCAGATTTTCAAACATCTTCGGTGAAGAAACGTGTTCGTTTGTAAGAAAAAACCCACTTCCTTCTGATGAAATGGAGACATGCTGATGATGATGAGGTTTTTGGGCTTATTAAAATACTTCGAGGCTTTAACTGAATCTCTGCCTCTGCTACCAAAAATATTCACAATATATTTGTGGGTTTTGCATTTCTGTACCACAGAGAGAAGACCTTCTTGAACCATCTAATTTTGGAATAGCATGAATTCTCAGGACCGATAAAGGGAGCATGCCAAGGTAATAAACCGTTCACTGCCTAGCAAAGAGGAAGAATTTGGGGACTCCAGCATGGCAGAAGACACTTTACAGAATACAGCAGGAGTTTTAGCCTTTTAACTTGACTGGACTTGACAATTTCTGAAAGCCCATGAGGGATACCTAAGAAAAACAAGGCTTTTGGCAGTAGGATCAAATTCACTGCAGAGAATCCTTACTCATTTAAAATTCATTAGAAGTCTGTAAATTTAAAATAGTTGAAAGCTGTTGGTATAATAAGCTAGTAATAAATGTGACCAAATCAGGTAAAGCAGAAGAAATAAAACTCATTAATGTAACTTGTAGAAGAAATAGTGCTGTTTAAAACAAGTAAAATCAAAGCATAACATAAAGATTACAACAGTAGTAGGGATGGTCAACACATATTTATTTTTATTCTAGAAGTTGCTGATTATTTCTGCTTCAAAATATGCAAAACCTCAGTTGTCCTGAATGATGAATACAAAAATGGTGCATATGATATTGCTCTGGTCTGCGTTAATTGATCTTTTGTACTCAGCATCCCACTAGCTCAGATTTCCACAGTCATTCTAAACATAAATCTCTGTATTTTTGACAAGTCTTTAGGGTCTATATACACATTTTTAAACCAATTGGTTCAGCAAAATTGTTATGAAAACCTAAAAGAACAATGTGACATACCCCCAGATGGACCAGTTTAAGGCTGAAGAAGAACTGTAAGGTATATCATTAATCAAAGGAGTTTGGATCTTTAAGTGAATGAACGTGCTGAACAACACTGAATACATTCATGTGATCATACGTTTGGGGAGGTATATTGTGTTTATAGTGTAAGAATACTCTTTGAAAGATTTATACCCAAATCCTGTTGGTTGACTGGAGCTACTCTAATGTTTAAAGGCGGGGAAGGAAGTAGATGAGCCACCTGTGGCCTGAAACAGTGCAGCAGAATGGACATCACTCTTTGCAGGTCAAAAAAACAACAAAGAACAAACTTACTACCTCAGGGGAGTTTGTGCACTTAAAGAATAGCATTTAGTTAAACTGCAACTATTTTAAACTGCTTTGGCATATTTTCCTCTGTCTTTTGGTATTAACTGCAGACTACATAACGTGTATTTCTCAAAAGATGAGTGATAATAGTTTGGGTCCTGTTAAAGTCACAAAGTGAATGGGATTGCTACCACAACAGCAGGTGGGACAAGTTTGGGGAGAGAGGGAAAAGGGAAAGGAAGTGTTGGAATCTGCTCAGGGCTTTGGTACATTGGCATCCCCCATCAGCCAAGTGAAAATAAGTTTTAGCCATGCAGAAGTTATTGAAGCTATATTTCTTGACATTACCCTTTTTTGTTCTCCAAATTCAGCCATGTGGGTCTGAAAATTCACACAAGCCTGTGAGTTGTCAGGGTTGGAAGAACATCACTTTTTGTCTATCAAAGAAGAAATTGCATTATTTGAGCATGAAAGACAATGTACATTCAAAGACAGAAATTTCAGCAATTTGATGACAGTACCGTTTTAATCCTGATCTGTGTCTGTTGGCATGTATTTCTCAGTAAAAGTGAGGAGAGTGTAACCGGGGACATACTGCTAGTCTTACTCCTGCTAATTCACTCCACCTCACCTCTGACAAACCAGAAGCCCTAGAGAATAATTTGTCTGAGCCTGTTCCAAACAAATCTTTTCATGTCTTCTCTATTTAGGAACATCCCAATTTCTTTAAAGCTCATCAATATATTTTGAAGATATTACAAAAAATAGGTTACACTGCTTACTAGGACTCATTCTAATAATTATTATAGAACATAGAATTTTTGCATTTTAATAACTGTATTAATTCTTCTGATATTTCTTTATTTAGGTGTATGCCATTGGAGCTATTTCTGAGCACTACAATAGCTGCTTGATTTCACATTATTTTTCTGGCAAATACACAGGCATTTTCATAATTCTCAGTTGACATTTTAGCATATTAATTTGTTTTCATATAGGTCAGGATTTTTCACTCTTCATACCTGAGACATGTATAATATTTCTAACACATAATTCAGAATACTGAATGGAAGGATATAAATCTAGAATACACCTGAACAGTAACTGTTGGATGTTATCATTTCTCCTGCTCTGCTGGATTTCAGCATTTCAGAAAAATTTCATATATTGAAGATACCTAAATATTTTGCAGTAAGGTCTTCTTTTCTCTCCTTATTAGTCCCAAAACCTTGAATTTCAGTCTTTTATTGTTTTGTTCAGGTGGCTGCATTCTTCACGCGACTGATTCTGCTGAAGTTTGGAAGGCTTTAAATATTATTAAAATGCAAATTAGAGTGGTAGGTGAACCCCTACAGTCCCCCTAAGATTAAAAAAATGCTTGTCATTATTTTAGACAAATAGCAGTATTATGTTATTTTAACATAGTTGTGGACATAGGTCTATTGGGCTAGCCCAAGATTCAGCGTCTGTTCTCTCATAAAAACAGATAGGTGTTAGAGGGTGGCAAAGACTTCTTAAGGGAAGTGCCTCTCTGTTGGCCTGACACTGATGTTGCAAGAGAGGCTCTGCTGAGGTATAAAAGAACTACCAAGTGTTGCTCCTGTTTTCTGTAAAGTGGAGAGCTTTCTGCTGTGAAGTGTAGAAAGTAATTGCTATTGATGATTAAACTGGGTAACACTTCAGAGGTTTAGCAGGCAGCTAATTCTGTGCTGATCACATAATGATATTAAGTTTTGTTATTTTTGTGATATTCTGTATAAGAAATCTGTAGGTGTAAAGCCCCACTGTTTCCATAGACAGTGAGCATCCAGGTGCACTACGGTTCATCTTAGTACACCGGCTCTAGACAATCACAAATCTATATATCAGTTTGCACCCAGGTGAGCCGGTATTTTGAACAACACCCAGTGTAATCTCTTCCTTTCTTCAGAAAATAGTGGAGATCTTAAAATGTCCAGTTCACTGACAAATCAGGTAGTCTCTCAGTCCACGTAGGCTAAAGTAGGGAGAAGGAGCAAGAAAGACAACCATATTGCATACTAATAATTTAGTAGAACTAGCAGCCTTGTATCCATCTCTTCCTCCTCCAGGTGGTCCCAGTGGACTAGATATGGAGAGGAGGGAAACTTGTAGCCCTGGACCTGTGCATAGTTCCCGAGTTGCTCACGTGATGCTCCTGTGCTCAAGTTGCAGCACATAACTAACAGATTAAAGACTTTGACATGTGTCTCCCGAGAAAGTTGGTCAGCAGTGATGAAAGAACCTACAGAGACAACTTTATGTGGCAAAACAGAATACTGACTGTCTTTTTTATCAGTCTTCTCAGGTAATGTGAGAACAAGGGTGTTCCCCCTCCACAAGTGGGATCTGGGAAGAGGCAATACAGTTGCTTAATATCAAGAAAAGACCAAAGCAGATGTGACCACTTATTTCTCCTTCCAGGAGTAAATTCTGCCATGAATTTTTGGGTAAAGTATAAGAAAAATCCAACAGCAAAAGCTTGATTGCAGGAGGCATTGCAACCCACTGGATATCATCAGGAACTTGCTTTAGGCACTGTATAAGTGATTTAAAGTTGATGCATATGAACAGGCAACCTGCCAAGGATTTTGGTCAAGTTGGAGTCAATGGTACATCAACCCGAAAGCTTTTTATTAAGATACAAGTAATACTGGATATATTAAGGATCAGACCTCCAAAGGAAAAATGGTAAAATTACATTCAAGACAGAAAATGCTTATATGAATCATAAGAGAAGGACTGAAAGCATGAAAACACTTAAGTAAACAAACAAGCAGTAACTTTGTAAATACAATGACATTTTGTTCATGCAAAAGAAAGCAAGCCAACCTGAATAAAGATAAATTGAAGGGACACGTACTAGCTGATAAAATTCAAGATGAAAACTAAGAGCAGAAGGATAATGAAGAAGAAACAGTCATACACCTAAAAGCAGGCTACAAGACTGTTCAGAAGAAAACTTACTTCCAACCTTAACTGTATTCACATAATTCTACTGAATATCTTATGGTGAACAGTAGTGGTTTTGCAATATCTCAGGCCATCAGCAGGAGGAGGCCCAAAAAGGACAGGTGAGTCTCCTGGATTAGCAGGGAGTATAAGGATTCACAGTGACATTTTGGAGGAGGTCAATAATGTGTTTGTCCCTATTTTGGCCATAGTGAGTTGGGGAGTTATCTAAACTTACATTTTGAGGCAATAATCATGAGACAATGCAAATTAAGTCCAGTAGATAAATTAATAATTTACACAGCATCAAGTTACGCAGCTTTTTGTTATACTGAAGAGCAAAGCATTTTTGAAACACAATTTGGAATTGATAGATGTTTACCTAATATTCATATGTATTTCTTCAGAAACATTTGCCGTATCTTAGAAGCAGCATATCTGCAATATGATGCAGGGGTTGCTATGGAGAGTTCACATCTCTTATTTAATGCTGTACCTGAGTAAATACACATTGTAACAATCTCTGTTAGAGGTGCTATTAGTAAAGTTAAGTCAGCACTTCTATCAAAAATACTTGTTTTCCTGTTGCAACTTGGCCAAAAGACAAAGAAAACTATTCTTAGACCAAATCCACAGAAGTCTTTGCACTCTTTTTGTGTATTTTTTTCACAGCTGAATTACTTTCTGAAGTCCTCTGTCGCAAAAATCAAATAAAAAAATGGTGGATTTGTTTCCATTCTTTAGTAGCTAGTGATTTTGATGACAGTTATGGTGTTTTTCATTTAGAAAAATCTTTAGAAAAATTGGGGGGTTAGTTTTCATTTCACTGTTCCAGCCAGTGCCAGTGACCATTCAGTCAGGCATTAATTGTATTACTTGTTTTATAGCCCTTCTGTACTGCCAGAGTGGCATAAAGACACTTTTGTGTAAAGGAGAACCAGGTCCTTAGTTCTTGCATTTAATGACTCAATTTAACTAAATGGCATCAGAAATTTAACTTCTAGACTCCAGTGCATTCTTTTTGAGCAATTATTTGAGTCACTGTCCAGGATAACACGTAAGAAAGGAGTGCATTGCTGGAAGTAATCAAATACGTTTATCTTTTTGGCACCTATTTATTTTTCTAATAATTTACTTTGAAAAAGGGTAAGTAACTTTCTGAGAATACTTTTCTCTCTGAGCTCCCCTGTGTATGTCAGGATAACTCTTGCATTATCCATTTGTATAAATTTGTAGGTTGCCCTGATTAAATGTTTTGCTTTCATGAGGTTTGTTGGGTGTTTTTTTAACTAAAGTAACTTTTGTAGGAAATGACTTTATTAGGCAAAATCCCTTATACCAAATAATAATACTTGTGAAACAAAACTGCTACAAAATTATTCCTAAATACACATATTTTTGCTCAAAATTGTGGGTTTTAAGGACCTGGGTGGAAAAGTCAAAATTTACAGTAAAAAAACAAACAACCTTTTCCAACTTGCCCATAAGGTCTGATTATTATACTGGGACTTGCATATGTGCTTGTATGTTGACCTTATGAAGACTACACGTTTAAGTGGAACAGTTTCTTCTGTGCTTCATGTCAGCCAGTAAGAGTGGATACTCATTACTGAATTGGCTGAACAGTGAGGCTGAACAAACACATCTTTCCCGTAAGCCAGAAAGAACACGGTTGAATGGAGAAACTCAAACAGATCATAAATGTACATCATTAGCCGGTAATGAGAAGGGAAGGCTATTTTTTGAGAATTTACTCCCATAGTCAGAAAGAGAGAGATGTGATGTGTTTCAGATGTTGCCCTGATATAAACTGTAGAAGCTAGGTTTTTACACAGCATAAGTCAAAGCCCTTCATGTTAAATTGAGTCACAGAGGACCTTGAAATAATTTTGATAGTGGTTTTGGGCGTGACGCTTTTGAAGTGCTACAGTATTTGGATGTTACTACCTAGCTTGTTGCTCGGTTTCTGCAGCACCATATAACAGGATAGATCTCAAGCTCCACAAAATCAAGTACTACAGCACTAGAAGATGAGAAATAGATCACGCACTTTCAACCTTCTGTTGTAAGGCATTCTTTCCAAATACAAGCCGGTATCTAACATCGCAGTGTCAGGGCCAATAGCTGCAACATTAGAAAATTTAGAAAATACTGTCCAGTAATATAAATAAAGGAATAGTAGACCATAATGAATTCTACAGGTCTTATGGCACTTATCTATGAGCAGAATATGACTAAAACACCAATCTATCCACTTTTCAAAAGAATTATCACCATGAAGCACTAGTAATTCATCTTTTTTTCCCATTAAGATCCTGTATTCATATTTTGCATACCAGTTATCTTCAGTCTTATTCACTAATGTGCAAAGAAATCCTTCTAAGGCAGTGAGTCAGCATATTCTTTCTTTCTCTTTCTATCTCTTTCCTTCACTTGTGCATATAAAACTGGAGCAAGGAGGACTGGAAGGAGAGAGCTAAGTTCTACATTTAAGGGTCTTCATCGGAAAACAGTTTTCGGACCCCAAGGGTGAATACCCATATAATATCAGCAGGGTAAACCATGGCAGCTCTGTTGATCTTATTCATGGTAAGACACAAATGAGTTTTTCAAATAAGTGGATCCAAGAAACTAGCATTTAAGCTACCTTGACAAAAGCAGCAGAAAACTGTGATGCACGAGGGCAACGTGCTAAAAGCAACCTCCCACCATCCCTTAGAAGTTCATTGTCTACACGTTGAAACAGTTGACACTTCTTTGGTTTCCTTATGGACAGTACCAACCAGAATGTACTCGAAGTATAACCTTCTGATCACAAAGGTGTGGATTAAAAGACCTACAAGAGATGGAAAATATCTTGGTCCATACTTAAAAAGTTGTACCAGTGTGATACCATTTATTGTATGTATCACTTTTCTGAGGCACAAGGATTGTTTCAAAGTTAACTATAAATTTTCATTGCTTTTGTTCTGTGATAAATCTAGCACTTCTTAATGAACCTCACTGGTGGCTAAGACTTCTTGTGGTTACCTTCTTTATTCTTATGATAGAAAATTTATCAGGTAAATCTGGAAATACGACCTCGTGTGTTACATCTTTACCAAAAGTCTTATGGGCCACCAGTGAGCCACAGACTCTCAATCTTGAAAGTCATGCAACAGACACCCTTGGTACATAATTTGATATTATTTTAGTCTGTTGCTGTAAACTATTAGCAGTAGAAAGCAAACATTCAGAACCACAGTGTGATGATTTTCATCACTAAAAAAATCAATAGCATTATCTGAGTGTGTGAAATTCAGAGAAGGGAAAGATTCATCATGCTGTCAATATTTTAAATTTCACTTTCAAATCATGCAAGGCACAGCCTTGTGTAAGATATCAGCTGCTAGACCATATCATAGCTAAAGAGTTCAGAGTTTGAAGGAAGTAAAAAAAAAATTAAGAGTTATACTATTAAGAAATACATTAAGAATATTTAAGAATATTCCACCAAGGTCAGATGTCCAATTAAAAGATGAGCACTCATGCAACATTTTAGCCAATCAAAACATTCTACAAGCACTAACTTGTTTTCACAAAATCACTGTGAAATAGGGAGGAAATTATTATCACACTTTTCCTATCACCAGAACTGAATATTAAGGCTTGAAAAATGTATCATATGTCACTACCACTGATGAGCTTTGCAAGAAGCAGTAGTCAAGATTACCACCTAGTCTTGATAATTGATTTGATGACTTGGAGTTCATAACCACCATGGACACTATGAAAAATGGTTGAGCTAGACCATTTTGCTTCAAAGTAAAAAGCACATTTCATAAAGTTGCAACAAAAAAAATAACATCTTCCTGTTTTTCTAACAATTTATGACCTTAATTTACAGAAACTTTTGATTCCTAATATAGCTCATTTTCTGCTTTTTTTCTTTAATTTATCCAGCAATTAGATCAGAAACTTTAAAAGTCATATTTCAGAAATTAGTGTTAAAGACATTGCACAGGAGGAGAAAAGACAAGGTAAGTTAAAAAAATCAGAAAATTCCACTATGACACCAAAGGTTGAAATTTAAGGAACAAACCTTTGCTTCTCAAGCCCACCACAAGTCCTGTTAGGAGGCATGGTTTTACCCTTCTGCTTTTAAACCAGATTAGTGGGTAATGTTCTGATTATTGAAACTGAGAGAAGCAAAATTCCTGGATGCTGCAGGAATATGACTTTTTAGTATTTTTCCTTTTTACAGTGAAAAGATTAGGGGATTATGAGGTTACTCAGACAGATCTTCCTTTGCCAGTAATACGAGTTTAGCCTCAGTGAGTATCGCAGGATTCAGTCCATGTTTCTACTTTACGGTTTATTGCCTACAGACACCAATGCAGGCGAAGACACAAAACAAATGAAAGAGTAAGTGGCTGATAGACACTTTTAGTTTTGTTTGAAACAGGTGTCAGAGAACTCTCACACATCTTAAAAGCGTGAGTCATCTTGTACCTTTTTGTTTCTATTTTACTATGGAAAACATCATTCCTGTTCTGAGAAATTTTGTTTTTGTGGCACTTAGTGTACTGTTAAATTAGCTCAGATCTTCCTCCGTGCAAGAGTGAAGTTGGTCACATGCATAAATGCTGCCCACAGGAGTTGAAGGGACATTGGATCAAGCCCTTTCTGACAATTTACATTGTTGGCCAATGGTGGAGGAGAAGATGAGTGACACCACCTCAGCCATGGTCCATTGATGACCTGCCTTTTGTCACTCCTGATTCCTTTTTTTTTGGAGCTAGAACGGTTGCAGAAAGCAGCTCCAAGAGAGAGGGAACACTTTGAGAAATTTCTTCAGCTGATTAAAGTTAGATGTTGACAGGCTGAAGGGATTCCCATCCAGACATTGGCAGAAGAAAGGCTAAAACAGAGCCCGGAAAGGAAGTGTAAAGTGTGACTGGCTCAGGAGACACAAACTTTCTCCTCTAGGTCAAAGCATCAAACTTAGCCCAGAATGGGGGCAATTAAAAATCTGTGTTGTCACTGTTGCTGTTCAGGATGTTATGTGAAATTTAGTGATAGCTAGTCCAGATGCACACATCATAAAACCCTTGTTATCATTCTCAGCTGTTTACAGTTTTAATGTAAATCAGAACCAGATCTGAAACAAGTCATATATCTTGAATTGAACTGATATTCTCTACACAGTAATTCTTGCTTCCCTCTTGCCAAAGTGGTGAAGCTAGAGTAGCCAGATCTTAAATATCAAGCCAAATACGAACAAGAAGGAGCTCTATACACAAACACATCTAGAAACAGAAGTACATTCATTTTCAAACAGAAATGTCACTGAGCAGTACACACAGACATTGCATCTGTACAGGAATATGGAAGTTTCCCACCTTTGTATTTAAATAGGACTACAGAAAGTAAATTTCTCACTTACCACATAGGACTACTTGCAATAACAACAACAACAAAAAAATTATCTTCTGAGTCTCCTTGTTTTGCTGGAATGGAGGTGGGGAGAAATCCAGCTCAATTCATCAACATGTTTAAATAGTGTCTCTGAGAAAGGATTCAGAAGCAAATATGTACCATTGCACTGGGCAGCTGCTCTTGCGGATTTCCAGTTAAACAAACATCTATTGCAAGGTATGTCTCGTAACGAGGTTGTTTTCTCTAGACTTTTTCTAGGGTCATGGTCATCACCTGGGAATTGTGGTTTTCAGGTTTACGAAATTACTAAGTGATATTTGTGCAAAATTACACAATAGTATAATAAACAATAGTGGTGTATGAAAGTGCAGTACAAAAACTTTTACCTGAAAGTAAAAAGTTAATTTCCTGTGAGAATTGTTGATTTCCAGATTTTACTTCAAACTGTGCTTAACAGAGTCAAGTAGAGTGACAAAACTTATAACATGTTAAATAATTTTTAAAATTTAAGAAAAAAAATAAAGACATGGAAACTAGTGCTGACAAAACATAAATATAAATACAGCTCTGTTTTAGCAATACTTGTATATGTTATTTCTGATTACTTTCAACAAGCAAGAGCAAAGTAAAGAAGTGTGTCTTTGCAGGAATGGTGATGGCTTGCTGCAGTGTGCTCACAGTGTGCTCTGGCATGCTCATTCAGTCTGCTGAGCCAGGAGAAAGCTTTTACTAATAGGATTTGATTAAAAGAAACACTAATTGCCTACTGGAAGTCAAGAACCACTTTTTCTTTAATACTTAAAAAAATTTTTTTAAAGAGCTGATACACTAACAGATCTTTCTCATGAAGTACCATTTTAACCAGTATGATAAATACATTTCTTTTCAGCTTCAGAAAGACAACTCTCCAATTTGGACTTCTTTTCTGAATGCTTTTACAACTGTATGGAGTTACAACAGGGTCTCAGCTACTGCCAAGACCCTGTACTCTCTTCTGAGTTAGGTGCTCAAACTGCAGTGAAGTGCCTGGCTTCATCTGTCTCTGATTTTTAGCAGCTGTGTTTGAATTGAGAGCTTGATTGACAATTATCTCACCTTGACAGAAGCTTGATTACTTGGGCTATGAAAAGATTCTTTACGCTATTTTGTAATAAACAGTTACTTTTTTATCCCACTTTTTGACATTAACTCTTACTTGTTCCTGAACAGCCAAAGCTACAATTTTTAAAAATAAGTCAAAAACATTAGGTGGTTGTGGCTGACAGGACACTACAGTGTCTAGTAATGTTACTTCTTGAATTTGCCTATGTCGATGATGTTTTAGCATGGATAAAATTCAAAATCAATCTTTCTCCAAGAGTTCTCCTGAGCAAGGATCTCTGTTAATTTAGGATTAAAGAGGGAATGAAAATCCAGCCGTAAAGGCCCTTTGATAGCAGTGAGGGACGAGTAATGGAAAATGTTCTTGCTGCGGACTAATCAGAGTGTAATTGCTAAAGGAACCAATCTTCCATTAATTGGAACGGCAGTAAACTCAATCAGTCACAGTGCCAAAATATTGCAGTTCAGTTGAAGAATTTTATTGAACTAATTGTTTTAATTGTTTTAAGTAATGCTGTCATAAGAGTCATTATTAAGAAACATTATTCTCAATATAATTTTCTGAAACATAAAAAATTTTTATGAGGCAAATGATTTTCATTTCAGAAAGAGATGAGACAACGGTTTTGATTTAAAAGAGCAACTTGACTAGCTTATGTTTCATTAGAAACTATCAGTGCTTGATTTTGGATGTCATCATGGATGATGTGAAGCACTTTGTAAGTGAAGGGTACTTTAGCTGTGTTTAGACTAGCTTAAACATTTCTGATGGCATTTTCTCAGAGTCAGAAAATTGGTTTCATTTTATCTGCCTAATCCGGATATAATGGACCAAGGAAGTCTGCCTCCCACTTTGGCACACCTACCCTCCACTCCTCTTTAGCCCTGAGGGAATGTTGTACAAGTGCTGTAGGTTACTCACTAGCTCCACAATCAGTTTAAACTGGAATAAGCAGTCCTGGCTTACCTTCCAGTCCTCTGCCTCCTTATTGCCACCAGAATCTCTCTCTCCCTTCTGCCAGATGTTTGCGCAGCCACATGATGAGTGGGAACAGGGCAACACTCTGGGTTAAAACTAGCCTCTTTTTTTTTTTCCCTCCCATATGTATTTATGACTATTTGCGGTCACTGGGGAAGCAAAGAGAGTAAAAACAGCGATTGGGTCAGTGGGAAGCTGGCACTGCCTCTTTTAGCATCAGCATTTGCTTATGTTGACTTAAGAGAGTAGTGGGACTATAGTGTTAGGATCGCTCCTCCAGGGTTCAAACACAGCCAGGGTCTGTGGAGCAAGAAGGAGGAGCCCAGATACGTCGGTTACTCATTCCCTTCCTTTCCCAACAGTGTTTGGACTGATTGAAAAACTCATCTCATTGGCACCAGTTCTGATGCAATAACCCTTAAATTCAAAAGCAGAGGGAGAGTGTTTTATGTAACCCTATATGAACTGCAAGTGCAGCATCCTGGCCATGTCTGTGTAACCTTTCTGGGTCTGTGACAGTGACAATAAATATTGACAATGCTGCAAAGCCAAGCAAATGCTTTGGGAGGTTTTCATGCCACAATGAACCTTTAGCGCGTTTCTAGCAACATCCCATTTGTTATCGAATCACGGACAGTCCTGACAGCACAAGATTTGTAGGGGAAGGCAATGTAATTAATTAGACCCAATGGCAGAATTCAGGAGGGAGCATTCATATTTCCAGACACCAGGTCCAAAAGGCAGAGCTTGTTACTCTTTCAGATATGGTCCACAATCAAGGAGATATCAACAATGGCTGAGTTCCCATAAGGTGACTTACTTTGATTGCTATTTGTGTTTGGAAATCGTTTGGCAGACTTCTTGCGATCAAGCTGTGGAGTCAGTGTGGCTCAGGGGTCCAAAAGGCTCAGTTAAGTGCCTGGAAAGTCTCTCAGCCAAGGTTCTGCACAAATTCATTGCAGCTGCAATATGAAAATAGGGTTGTCATTACTGTTGCTTTATCACTGTTATTTTTAGCTATTACATATGTCTCCTGCAGCTTCTCCTCTTGATCAAATGCCCTTATACTAACAACCATACAGACAGGCAGTACATGACCATTTCTAATGCACATTTTTTAGGAAAGAATAGAGCGTAGAACTCAGGAAATCTTACAAATTAGGACTGGAATTCATGAAGGCATCTTCCCCATGGAGTGCCTCCCAGGATTAGGTGTGGTACTGAGAGGGGGAGGACAATCTGCTCGGTCAGATACTGGCTACCATCACGTGAGGCTGTTGAACTCGGGCGATCAATGGCTTGATCAGAGAGGGCAAAACCTTGCAGAATTTTCACAGTTTGGTCAGAGCGAAAGTATGTTTTGCACAAGGTAGCAGGAGGGATATGAAAACATGACAGTGGAATAAACATGTTTCAGCTAGTATAATAAACTGAATTTGGAGCCTTCAGGGCTGAGCCAGATTTCTCTTTTAAAAGAGGAAAAATGCACAACCAGGCATTGTCTCATATGACAAATGATAATAATGAGCAATAACAATAACATGAATCATTGCTATAAGTCATCTGGTGATTTTTTAATTTTTTTTAGAAACCAATAAAGCATTACAAAAAGTCACTACCATGGGATGAGGAACACTATCAAGAGAAGTATGTGGAACTGACAGAGACAAAGCTTTTCTAAGATATGAAGTTTCAACAGAAAAAAAGTAAGAGAAAGAATGTTTTACGCAGAGTATGGGTTTGATCTCTTTTTAACCCTTTTTGCATCTTGTCTTTTTTATGTGGCTTTACTATATCATTAATTCATTAACTAGCTGATAAATGGCAGCCAGTTTTCCTTGAGGGCCTACATCCTCCTTTGTTGCTTAGCCTTGAACGTACTCATCCCTGTGATGTCCAAGTGAAACAGGGATGTATTACATCCCCAGTTTTGCAGATGGAAGTCTGGGGAGCAGAAAGTGGATTAGATCCATTAAGGGCATTGACACATTTTATTCTGAGCTGCTGTGAGTTTACCTCCAAGGTGTATTTTGGGCAGACATGCACTGACACTTCCTATGCTTAAAGTCAGTCCCATCCATGGAACCCTTAAGAGTGCAGCAGAGGAGAACTGAAGCTTTGTTAGGCTGCCACGTCTCATACTGGTAGGTGTGTATCTGCTGTATTTCAAACAGACTGGGCAGATTGGACAGTGAAGAAACTTTGACTTTGCAGAACCTGAGTTGCCCATGTCCTGAGCTGCTCAGCCCTGCCTGGGTGGTGGCCGTGCCAGACAGGGCTCTGTGCACCTTGGAAAGTGTCAGTGCCTAACACATTGGTGTGAGCTCTGACTGTCACTCTGGTGCCTAAACTCTCCATGAATGTTGCCTTAGAGGTGTGTTCAAGATGACAGAAAAAGTCTGCAGCAGAACCAGGACTTCAGTTTTATGCCCTGGACTAACTACAGGGCACCTGGGGAGATCAAGACTAGGTGTACAGCATCTCCCTCTCAATGACAGAAGAGAGTAATGGGCTCACACTCTACCGGACCAGGAATGTATTGGTTTCACCTCTTTTTCATTCTTTTTAATAAATGGGAAATCCACCCATAGGTCTCCAAAGGCATGTTTTTCCCCTCATGCAAATATAAACTTTTTTAAGGGTGGTACCTCATCCTGATTCCTTCTAAAGAGCTGTCTCAGTTCTCGGGGTCTAAGTAATGTTAAGTGCTGCAAAGTGTTATACACTGCTCAGACAGCACAAATAACAGTATTGGTCTCCCGCAGAGCCTGCTAATGAACGGGAAATCTGATTGTTTTCACGGGCTGATTTTAATCGCATCTAGTTTATATGAACACGTTGTTATTTTTATAAACAGAAATATAGTCACAAGATCCTAAAGATTACTGGCAAAACTAAGTTATCAGTGGCTTTTTTCATGTTTTATAAAAACTTGTTGACTCCTAATGTAACAACGCCCAAAATACAAATGGCCAAATCATGGTTAACACAAACACGGTCAAGCACAGACTAGACAAATGCCTGTTATGAAGAGCTTGCCCGCTTTTTCCAGCTAGGTCAATGGTCTGATAAAAGTGGTGCCCTATCCCCTTGCCTGCTTCTTTTCCTTAACCCACCATGGGAGCTACAACTATGCTTGTGGTCTCAGTCAGGAAGGACCCAGGTGTTGCTAACCCTACTGTGGGTCAACTGTGCTCAGTGCCTCTCTGCCTCCAAGGAGAGCCTGGCTCTCTCTTCTCTGTATCCCCATTAGGTTGTTGTAGACAGCAATAACATTTCTCCTTAGCCTTCTTTTCTGCAGGCTGACCAAGATGAGCTCCCTCAACCCCTCTTTGTATGCCTTGCACTCCACCACCATCTTGCCGTACTCCTTTTTGGGGAGGACAAATCTCAAAAGTGCCTGATGGAGGGGAATAGTCTCTTCCCTGCCCTTGACCTGCTGGCTGTGCTCTAGCTCATACAATCTAGGTGGTTTCATGAGAGTTCTTCCAGGTCTTCACTCTGTGACCCTGAGGTGAGGAGTAGTGGTGGCCAGCTCTTCCGTCCCATGTCTTCCGTCATGCCAGCACACATGGAAACATTTGAGAGCTGTACACTACTAAACAAATATAGGCTTCTCTGCCTGACTAGACATGAACAAAAATGTATGCATGTGTTCCCTATTAAATGATGAATGGTGAGCTCCTCCGAGCCTGTGTGACTGGAAGTGTATTTATCTCGTGGTGGGTAACTGTGGACACATGCTGTGGTGGACACACATCTGGTCATGCAATGGGACAGACGTTGGGCCCCAGGGAAGAGGCAGCCGCAAGCAGGCTAGCCTAGTGAGTAATCATGCTGGAAACCTTTCCTTACTCACATTTGAAAGGCCTCCATGAGAGATGGCAGCAGAGATGGGAACCACCTGGATGAAATGCTCTGGCAGGTTGGATCTGAGCTGGGCTGCTTCTGATGAATTGCTCAGGATGCAGGGTCATTGCAGCTGCTGCAAAAATTATCCTCCTCAAATGAGGATGGAGACCAGAATATAACACTAGGTTTAACTCCTTTTCACCCAGCAGATCTGGACCTGCAAGTTTTCCAGATCTTAAAAGAAGCAGAGATCCCAAAGACATGCCTAATGTGTGGCTCTGGATGCTCCCAGGGCCCCTGAGTCTCAGCACCACTCACTGCCTAAGTCACAGGTGTCAAACCAGTGGTACATTTGAGAGCCTGAAACCACTCGCTCACATTTGGGCAGAACATGGCAGCAGCTATGAGAAAGAACAGGCACTCTGCTAGTCACCTGAAAGGGCAGTTCTCTACACTTAGCAAATGGCACAGTGTAAAGAGATTGGATAAATTGCAATACATAGCTCCAAACAATCAGGGCTTTTAAGACTTCTTATACATATCAATATAGAAAGGGGCTAGGCTAAAGTGATCTAACACCTCAATATTCCTCAGTGAGATATTATATTTAAAAACATATAAAACCATGGTATTATATTGCATGTTATCCAGCAGTGGCTATTCACTACCTAGTGAATTCATCATTCCTCTGCCCTGCAGCTTTGTTTGCTCATTCTCGTTCCATGTAGAGCATGGACAATATGTTCTCTGTAGCACACGTGGGCACTTTCAGAGCAAACAATAGACACAGGCTTGCAGTGAAAATCTCCAGGTAGCCCCTGCCTTTGCTCAGGCACGGCTTGAAGCCAGGAATAATTGTTCTGACAGTGCAAGATGTTTCCAAATATGTTCTGAAAATAATGGAGGGGGGATTGGCACCACTGAAGTAATCTTTTTTATGTGAGGGTGTGGAAAAACAGAAGGCCTGGGGTAGAAATCTAGACACAATGTTTTTGTCCATTCCTGACATCATTCGAATAGAAAGAAGGCAAAACAAATTTTGGATGGTAAGCCCTTCTTCTAAATAGTATAAATAACACATATATCCTTCCCAAAGCCCAGACTCATACCATCAACCTTTAAGCACCTGACTGAAGTATATTAAAGAAGCTGGCTGGTGACCATAAGCCCCTTCTAGGTGGTCTGAATCATTTTCTGAGATGTTCCTGTCTCCCTCCACTGAGATTATACAGACCCTAAGGCAAAATGTCTCCTTTCTTAGTCATTGCATTGAAGTGCCTTTTGTTAGGTGTTATGAACTTGAAACTCTCTGTCTTTCCCTTCTTCTTGAAAATATTGGGCAACAATAAATGCTTACACTCTGCACTGGCAGGAATCATTACAATAAGGAGATGTGGTAATGTTGCAAAGAAAATATCCTGTGCCATCTGTAGTCAGTTATAAGCCCACTAAGTCAAAAAGCACAGTAACAAAACAATTAATATATTGTAAATTATAGCCATGATTCTGGACCTTGTGTTTATTATAAGGAATCTTATTTCTTAAAAAGAACCACTTGAGTTTTATTTAATATTCTATTTTCGCTCTTCCTCAGTTCACTGTAGTCAATTGTAAAGGCAGGTTTTCATACTTGCCCTGTGAAGCTCATTATTGCCAGAGAGACTGGAATAAACTTGGGGATAAGAAGAAATTATATTTTTGGAAAGGAAAAACAGGATGTTGCAGCCTTTTTTCAGAACATACCAGTTATTCTGCTACAGAGAATTTAATACATTTACCAACTATCCTCAGTTTTGTTTTGCAAAATTTGTGAATATTAATATTTTAAAAGAGCACTTTGAGCTCTTTTGTGGGTAGTTACGTATTTACAGTGTATGTGTGAAGACTAAAAGATTTCTTAAGCCAAAACCTGCTGCTCTTTCTCCAGCAAATCTCCTCAAGAAATCAATGGACTATTGAATTCCTCACTAAGTCTTTTTTTTTTACTTGCTTCTGATGCATAGAGTGTTGTTTGCCTAGCGTCTGGCCATGTCTCACCTAATTGCATTCCTGCCATCAGTAGTTTTGAGGGCAACTTTAATATCTTTGTGTTCCTGCTTGTGGCACTAAGCAGTTTCACAGACTCTTCAGAACACTAGTTGGAAGGGACCCGTGGAGGACAGCTGGTCCAGCCACCTCCACAAAGCGGGGCTGCTACGAGCACCGGGTCAGCTCAGCCATGGCTTTGCCTTGCAAAGTCTCAAAAACCTTCAAGGACAGTGACTCTGCAGCCTCCCTGAGCAACGTGTTCCGGAGTTGCACTTCTGTTCTCCTAATGTCCAACCTGAACCTCCCACGCTCTGGTATGTGGCTCCTGCCCCATGTCTGGGCTGTCTGGCACTACTGAGAAGAGTCTGGCTCTGTCGCCTTTGTAACTATCCTTCAAGTAGCCACAGCTTGCTCTCATGCCCCCACTTAGCTTCCCCTCTGTCAGCTTAAACAAGCCCTGCCTTCCCAACATTTTCTGTTCTGAAAATCCAACTGTTTTAGTCCAGCTGAATTCATGTGGCTCCTTGGATTTGCAGGATCTGGGTGAGAATTCAGGGTGTTTGAGATGCAGGAGATGACATTACCCCTCTTGGCCTTAAACTTTAAAAAATTGTGAAATGAAAACTAATTTTTTTTATGTGTATTTCTAAAGGTAAAGCATAGCAAGAGTCAGCTGATACTGAAATGATCCTTGCAAAAAGAATTCTAACCTTTTTAAACTGTGGATTTGGACCTGTGTGTAGATGTGCGTGTAGGGGCAGATGCTTTGGATGCAGCTGGTTTATCGTCACCAGGATTACTTTGTCTTCTAGTGTACTGGTGAAGAGCAGATAGTCACAACAAAATAGAAAAATACACTTTGCTTTCCTCTACAGACTGGCTGCCTCAATGACAACGACGATGAGTACAGAGTGAAAACTAGACTCAGAACTCCAACAAAATCTCCTGCAACTTCAGAAGATAGTATTTGAGCAAGAAGCAAACACAGAAAGACATAAGGCTCTTGTACCAAGAGGAAGGTAGTATGAGTCAGAGAGCCGCAGTTACTTCAAAACAGGCATATTACCATTATTTTTTTTTAGTTTATAGGTGAGAGTGGGATTTCCTGTTTGTAGAAAACAGGAAAATGTTAATGAAACATTTAACACAACCTCACATTCTAAAAAACAAGGCCAAACTGCAGGAAAAAATGTGCTTAGCATTTTGGTAAAAGCATCTCCTGCACCTTCAGTACCAACTTATTTCACCCTATAAAGCCTTTTTGCCAGCCTAGGCTCCAGGCATAGCAAAGTAAGCAGCTACAGGGACAGCAGCGCAGCGCTGACCTGCTTTGCCTAAGCCCAAATCCTAGAGGCTGACCACTGCAGCCCAAGTGTGTGGGACAGCAGCTGGGGCAGAGGCAGGTAGCAGAGCACACTGGACTTCCCCCATCAGTGCTCCAGTGTTCCCCATGTTTGGGGGAACTGAAGTACCAAGCTCTGGGCCAGCACCTCCAGCTCAAGCAGCCAGACCAGCTCTTGATTGCTCTTTACCTCAGGCAAGGGCTTTGAGCAATGCCTGGTAGGTTTTGCTCCCTAAAGAGCATTATAGCGTTCAGAAAAGGGGACCTGCTGATGTGGCGAATGTGGGAGGTTGTCCCTGGGGCTCAGGGACCACTGAGCCCTTCCAAATGGCACTGCCACCACCGCCAGCTCCACTCCTTGCTGAAAACCTCTGCTCTGGAAACACCCTTCTAGCTATAGGGCTGTCTACCAAAGTTCTAGCTGCAGTTGACCTGGCTTGCTCAGGGAAAGGGTAAACAGGGGTCTGGGCACGGCAGGGGAAACACTCCCTGGCGAGCTGCAGGGTGCTCCATAGGCACTGAGATGACTATCGGAGCTTGTAGTATGAACCCACAAATTAGCAGAGAAAGAGATTTATTTAGCAGGTTTTGAGGGAGGGGTCGGTCAAAAGTAACTCACTTGGCCTTTCTTTGAACATAAGAGAAGTTACTCAGGTTGCGGAGTATCTGTGGCAGAGAGATGTCTCACAGAAAGCTAGTGCCAGCTACAGCCAGGCATGGGTGTGAGGAATATCCCAAGGCTGTGCTTTCCTTTGTTCACTGTTTCCAACATTATAATCAAGAATTTAATCCTATTCTTTGCCAGAAAACAAGAAAACATATTTTCTTCTTTAAACTCATGCACAATCTCAAGTAACATGAAGTTTTCTTTAGAAGCAATGAAATCAAATACAGCCAAGTTGAGGACAAGATAGAAAGGGCTGTGCAGTCCTAGGGTTATGATGTGCCTCCCTTCAGTCTGAAGACTGGACACGGACATTTGGTCTGCTGAGAGAAGTCTTTCCCGCTGAAAATTAAGCAGTGCTTTTCTAGTTAGGGATAGGCAGAAAGGACTGGCAGTGTCAAGAAACCCCATATTAATACAGCTGGCTCTTCCTCTACAGACAAAATTGCCTACAAGCATTTGGATGGTTTCTGCCAGCCCCGCCTGCCTGTACACCTTATGCTGCCTGGCATCTTTGGGGCATCAGGTGCTGGGGCAGGGGCACCGCTGAGCACCATCAGTCCCAATGACTCCATCCCTCCATGCACTGAGGAAAGACCCACCCAAGAACCCTGATGTGGCTACAGAGAGAATTGTGCCACGCTGCTTGGGCTCGATGGGTATCATACGTAGACATCAATATCTGTGGTATTTGAAAAGGAAATGAACTCTAACCTTGATTATTATTTTTTTAATCAGGTTCAAAAAATGTATCAGAAGTAATTTTCACAGCTGTTGCTAATTTGTTAGTACATCTGTCCCCAAATCTCCCTGCTGTTTGCTTTATGCTTTACAATCTTATTTTCATTTGTTTAAAGAAATGTTTTTCTCTCCCCTGTCGTTACATGAGACACCCACATGAACAACAGCACAATGAGGAAACTGCCTATACCCGCAGTCCTGTCAAGTGTGCAAAGCAAACAGGCACAAACGGAGCAGGACCGCCTTCCCCAGCCCCTCCTGCAGCTCTGCTCCTCTCACCCTAGCAATGGCATAGAACAGTTTGGTGCCAAACTGCAGCTGAGAACTGCTTTAATTCGTTGAGGACACCTATTTGTTGTCATATGCTTTAGAGGGAGAGCCTGTTTCCCTCATTAGACCAGCTGATGTAATGGAAAATATGGGCAGCTTTCAGACTCAAAGTCCCTTCAACCAGTCTAAGCCCAAAAATTTGTTCATTTTCCCAACTGTGTGATAGGTTTAAAGCAAGATAGGACCTCTGGCTCTGAACCTTGCACCTCTTAATATTTGGACCGTACTACTTTTGGCATCATATGGCATGACAGGCCTTACGATCAGTCGCATTTTCATGGGAATGCAGAACTGAGGGAGACAGAGCTTATTTTTGTTAAACTATTTGTCTGAGTCTATATTGGAACTAGGATTTTTTCGGAGGGAGGGAACCATGAAATGGCACACCACAGCCGGTGCCGGCAGCAAGCAGGCAGAAGCCCTGCTCGTGGCGGAGCGGGGTTGGGTTCCCGCAGGTTGTCACCCAGCCTGAGCTAAAGCAGTCTGAAGTGCTCCACAGGAAACTCTAAGAATTAAAAATTACATCCCCTCATTTGCCTTCCTGCCTTCGCAGTCAGGCCAGTCTGAGGGCTTTAATCACAAAGCCTACACAGGAGGGAGGGCTGGAGGGTTGTTTGGTTTTTTTAATTGTGGTCATTACGTAATTGGATAAAAGGTTGTAAATTCTACAGTATTACAGGCAGATCACAGGTAATGAAATACTTCCTCACAGGTCTATATCGCCGTTAAATGAATAACATTTTTCACTTGACATATACCTCCACAATTGCAATTACAGTAAATATTTCAGCTGGGAAACTAAGGCACAGGTCAACCAGCCTATTTGAAAGAACACACTTCCGACCAAGTCCTGCCGTGCACTCCTCACTGCAATTGCAAGACGTAGCTCTGTAGTCGCAGAGATAAGAGCAGTGTGGGAGCTCATAGTTATTTCTCCCAGATGCTATTTTCCAGGCTTATTACTATTGTGTTACTGCAAGTTTAATGCACATGCGTCGTTCAAAAATCAAGACTGTCAAATGAAAGCATGATCAAGCCTGGGTGAAGCATTCTGCGGATATGCATTTTGTAATAGTGCTAAGCTCAGAGAGCAAATAGCTCTGGTAACTGAGATGTTTGCCCTCAGTGTGCTCCAATAAACTGATTTACCTTTCTTCTTTTTTTTTCCCCTTTTTTTTAAAAAGAGCTGACGCAAGTTTGTCAAAGGGGGTTGTTGGGGTGTAGCAGCTGTTGATTGGTTCATCTGATACACTCCCATTTGTCTTTAAATCACTGTCCAACTTCTCTAGGTTGCACATGAGCAAACTTTTCATTACAGGTGCAATTCCTAAAAGATATAACCTGCTTAGCAAGTGAGCAGTAGAACCCGCTTGACTCAGAGGTAAACCTAAAACTTTTTTTCTTTACAATGTTTGATCAATGTATTTTAGACACTGGTCACATCTTTAAAAATTGAGAATTAGAAATGTAATTAATATGTAAATATAAGTGCAATGTGGAGGATGGGCTCCTTAAGATTTACTGACATGGTAATTTATGTTGGCAAATATCTTTGGTATTTCTTCAGGAATTAAATTTAGTCTTTTTTTTTTTTTTTACAGCAAATCAAAACCTAAGCAACCAGAGAAGCAGCAAAAGGTGTTTAATATTGACCAGGCAATTAGGAAATGAACGTTTGCTTTCCTTTGCAGCCCTTGGCTAACATCTGAGAATTTTTTTCAAGGCTCTTGATTTACTTGGCTAATATTTCTGTACATAAACAAATTTGTGAAAGCAGGCTTTACATTTTACTTGTTTATTTCACAGTGACAACAGTTATTTCATTTTGCAATAGCTGTGCAGACAATAATATTATAAAGTCACTGTCACGAAGATGAAGAATCTGGCAAAATCTGCTAAATCAGATACCATAGCGGAGCTCACAAATCTTGATACTGCAAAACCCATGAAAATGTTAGTCACATCTATGACCTGGCATTGTTTGCCCAATGGTTTTCCATCCATTCTGTTAATGACCTAAGTGCAGACTGGACAGAAATCAATAACGTTGTGAAATCAGATGCCAAAAATTTCATCGTTTTCTGAATCATTGCTGAAACCCATTACTTGATAAATGAACTTTACCTTATACTTCATGAGAAAAAGAGTTTTATAGGGATAAATAACTTCCCTCTAATAATAGGTTAATCTCTTTTGCAACCAGTATTTCCATTTTAATGCCATACTTTAAGAAAAATGTTTTCTGTTCAGCCAAATGCCACAGGAGGTGGCAAAACCATTGCTGTATTGAAGCCAAGTTTAAGGAACACTGTAGAGCTAAGAGATGTTTCTTGTATGTAAACATAAGGGGAAAACATATTGATTTTAACTAAAGGGAAGGAAAAAGAAGTGGAGAACTTTTTGGTTACTTCCAAACTTACAAAATTCCTCTGTAGGGAACGGAAGCCTGGCAAGTCATGATGGGTTTGGATGCCTAAAACAGGGTTTAGACACCAAATTCAGAACTCTGAAGCAGAAAGCATTAAATCCCAGGGAAGCTAAAGCAGATGAACTTTGGTGTTTCTCCCCTAATATCACGTGCTAAGCTTCTGGCAGGGCCCAGGCCTGCCCGACCTTGGTGGCCGTGCTCTGTCACGCCATCACTGCCCTGGTGCCTGGCCATCACCCAGGAGCAGAGGTCCAGCCAGCGCAAACCCCTGCAGTGGTGCAGCCGAGGACCCATCTGCCAGCCCTGGCAGTGGGCTTGGGCATGGTACAGCGTGCAGCTGCAGCCAACATTTTACTTTAAACAGAGCCAGTTAGTGTGTCCCCCTTTTTCTAGATAATATCTCGTAGGTCGAGCAGCGACCCAAGAGGTGCAGGGCTAGCCCATTTCCTCCTCCGGTGAAGGGGTGGCAGCTCTGCCCCTTCTACGTTACTCATGGGGAGCATGCACTACCAGTACCTCAACATCCTCCCAAACCCTTCAGTACCTGCAGCGTTAGGAACCTGAAGAGATGGATTTCCACCAAGGACCAGCTCTGCCAATTTCTCCTGAAGTTCAAAGGCACCATTGCTTATAATTACAGTTATTAGTGATTGCAGGATTCAAATCTAATACCCAGTCTGTTTCATGGGTCTTATCCTGCCCACATTTATGCCATTGGCTTTCAACTTATGGTTTGCAGACCCCTTGAGCTCTACCAACCGCTTCCTAAAAAGTGACAACTGCAAGAAACCAGGTTCTCAACAGATTTAATTTTGCCACCTGAGGCTTTGCACCTTCAACAGAAGACATTTAGGAATTCACAAATTAAAAAATCAAATCAAATTGAGTCAAATCAGATCAAATCAAATCACCGCTTTATGCAGCAATTCCACAGCCTCTTGAGATGACACCCATAAATCAGATTACTTGTGTAAATGTTTGACAGGACAATGTCCAGACGGTTCTTTTGCTGTAACATGTATTTCCAGCCAATTTTTTCTCCTCTTTCCAGATTGTGTTTGCTGTGCTGCACAGACTTTCCTCCTCAGCCTAATCTCTGTGTAACTTAACTCCTGGCAACTTTTTTGCTTACTTTTTCTCTGTTTCCCAACTCTTTGAAGATCTGTATTTTTGGACTGCCACTTCTGGAAAAGATGTTTCTGTAACAAGCCTTAGGCAGTGCGCACAGCAGAGATTTTACCCTTTACTAGAACACGGCTAAGCGCTGTCAGATCTGTCTGCCTGACTTTTACACCACAGATTAAAAATAAGCATCAGGAATTGGAAGGACTCTATTCCTCAGACAGGGCAGTGTCTGTGTTTGAAGACAGTTCTGTGAATGAAACCACAGTTGGGAGGGCTCCGTTGGGGGTTTTTTTATTATTTTTTTGTCTCCCGGAGTTATTCATATCCCGAGTGGACATAACCCCCCGGGAGCTGGAATGCGAGTGCCAGCAGCTCTGCCCCGATGCCCGAGTCACTCGTCCCCTCACACACACTCCCCGCGCGGCAGCTGAAAGGAGTAAACACAGCCGCTCTTTCTGGTAGGAAATCTCCTAACGCACTGTGATATTGCTTTTCATTTTCAGTTATCTGGTCTGGGTGAATATTTTTAGTAAGAAGCAAGGAAGCTGACTTTAATTTCGGGCCTGGGGTCAGTTTTAGCCTCCAGGATCGGTATTTAAAGTTTACATTTACATTTTAAGCACATGCACTCTAGCATTTTGTCACTACAAATACGTTTGTAGATGTTCTTAAGAACAGCATGTGATCAGTAGCAGAGCATGGTGAAGGTCTGGTCATGGAGCAAGGACCTATACATCCATAAATGCAAAACCAGGAAAAAGGCTGTTAAATAATTGCAGGTTTAATGTTACAAAAGGCCAGACATAGAAATTATTTGTTGCTGTGTTTTCTGATATCGTTATGACGCAGTGCTGGGCTGCATTTAGCATGTGATGTTTATGAAAAATGTAATGGATCCAGCCAGTGTGCCTGATTGCAAGGTAGAAGGTAAAGTGCCAGGAGTCTGCAATTCTGGCCCCAGGTGTGCCAGCAATGATGTGCTACCTGGTCTGTGCTCACTCCCTTCACCTTTGTCTCCTCAGTTGTGAAATGGAGATATAAGATGCCTCAAGGAATATATTTGGGAGGGAAAAGTATTGTAAAACTGCAACGTTTCTTGCACAGGGTTTTCCTCTTGAATCTGGGAATGAGCAAATGAATGTAAATGTGTATCTGCAGATGAGACTGTAATATAAAGCTGCTGAAATCCCAGAGGTGAAGTCCTCTTTGTAACTTCGGTTTGTACAGTTTCCTTTGGTCCATATATAGAAATAGAGAGTTGAGCATTTATTCGTATGATTTTTAAAAGGTAGGAATTTTTCTGACAAAGGTAAAGATATTCAGTCTTATATCCATGTAATAATCCTGTGTGAGACAGAGCTTCTAGTCATGGGACAAGTGAGAATTAAAGACAGATATACTGAAAACCAGAAACTGCTATATCAGAATTGCACCTCATAATTATCAAAGAAGTGATCATACAGAGATGTTCCCCTCTGTCAGATCCCAGTGAAAGGCACAAATCTTAAAAACATTTAAACCTGTGACAACATTAATCTTACAACAAATGATTCAAAACACAGAGCATTACCCTTAAGAGTATGTATGTTTTGAAGCAGTGGTAGGAAAAACCTGATATACTCCATTTCTAATGGCAAGCACTTCTGCATCACCATCCCCTAGAAATTTAAAAGCAGCAGTTCAAGAAATTACTTTCTGCTGGCTTTGTAATTTTGCCAGATGCTGGACATCCGCTGTGCATCCATTGGCCCCTGCACTCTTTATCATTTGAAGGGAGACAGAAGGGCCAAGTGCTGGCATATAAAGGGACATTATGCTTGCCCAGAATTTTCCCAGTCTGCGACAGTTACCCCTCTTAATGCTATTACAAAGAACAAACACAAACCCAATGATTCACACTGGTTTATCTAATTTGAGGAAAACTTTAATGAGTTTTGTTGCATTTTGTTTGCAGAACAGAGTGTTCTGGCAGTCCCCGCATGGTAGAAAGGACCCGCAAGCAGACGGCGCGGTGCTGTTTACCCTAAAGAAGCGAGTGTGTGTGCTGGAAAGCGCTGACCGCTCTAATGGATCGTATGGAGCTGCAAAAAGTCAATATCGAACTTGATGATCAGAGCAACAGTGGGGAAAGCCTCGAAGACAACTACACGGAGCTGGTTGATTCGGAAAAGGCTGCAATTAGGAGGTAAGCATTTAAACGGGAAGGCTGTTCTGTTAAGGCTAGAAAGCAGTAATCAAAAAACAAGCTTCACTGCTGGCATCTGGGACTCAAAACATTTCCTAGGTAATACATTGAAATGAGTGTGATTGTTTAGCTAGCGTTTTCCCACAGCACCGACCCTCCCTGCTCTGTGCCCTGGAGGATGGTGTGCCCAGCACAGCAGGGGCAGCCCAGGTCCCCCCTTGCCAGCCACTGCCTGGCGTGACCTCTGCAAGCTCCCATCCCCGGGCACCCACTTGGCAATTTCCAACCACTCCAGTCAGATAGCACACGTGTAATTTAATATGCTCTCAGGGCAGAGCAACCTGAGCACGCTGAGAGGGGGGAACGCTTTCTAGGGCACAGTATGGAGGGCAGCAGCTCAGTACTTCCACGGGGACAGCCCACCCTCAGGCATCTCCAGTAGGACCCACCATAGCACCAGCACCTGGGTGGCCTGAGAAAGACATCTCAAAACCAGCCATCAGCTTCCAGCCTTCAGCTTGCTGAACCCCCCCGGCACGCATCTCCAGCAGGGCAGTTGCAAGGCACTTTGTTCCTCCGATGTGAAGTACGTGCTCAGCTTTAGCACATTGCTGGCAGTAAGGAATTGCTACTTTCCAACATCTACAATCAGATATAATTTGAAGATTACTGGGTTTAAAACTAAATTCCAAGGCAAAGCAAAGATCTATTAAACATGCCATTGGACAAGAGAATCTTACAGGAGAAAAGAGGGGTTTTTCTGAAGGATTTTTAAATATTCATTGCAATGTCAAAGGAAAGTTTCCACTGACGACAAAGGCACTGCTTGAACGTGATGTGTGTCGTAAGCCTTATCTAGTATTTTCTTACTTTTCTTTGTGTTCAGTCCATTTGCTAGTGATGATGCAGAAAGTCAGAAGTTCCTTACAAATGGATATCTGGATAAAAAGAAATTGGAAGAATATAATGAAGAATATGTAAGTTGTATTCGTTTTTAAGGGTAATTACAAAGTAAATCTTATTGACCTGAATCTTTTTCCAAAAGTTTCAGTGAACAAAGTTACTGTGAAGCTTGATCAGCATAATCTTGGCTTTGGAAGAGTAAACACATTTTCTAACAGTGCAGCAAACCCTTTCGGTTGTCTTGCAAGTAAAACTGGGTCTTTCTTTCACAAGTAATGAGAAAAAATCCTCAGATCATGCTTGGACTTCAGTAGCACCCTTGTGATCTCACTTCAGATGTTCGGCCAGGGGTGGGTCTGCACCCACGTTTCTGACAGCAAATTTGGTGCAGGGAAACTTTGTTACTCCTATAACAAGGTAGAGCTGGGCCTTACTCCGTGCGTGCTTGTATTGTTTGTTTCCAGCACCAGTGTAAATGAATCGACACCCCTTTAGAGAAGGGACTTTCGTGTTTGGCTTTACAACGCTGAATGTTACAAGCTCAGCACGACTCCACGTTAGGCAACTCCACGTGCAAATGGAAGCACAGCACCGGTTCCTGGGGGGTGTGGGGGGGTGTCTTTATTCAAAGTTTTCCTGAATTTGGTGCAAAGAAAGGCATTGTTTTATTGGTCATGTTACAGGTTTTATTAGGATTGCTCAAATAAAACCAAGAAATAGTATTTGTGATTGCAAGCTAAAATTAAAAGCTATATACCTCCCCTTCCCTTTCCATTTTGTGGCAGATGTGACTCCCTCAGACACCATCCCCCCTCTTCCAGTTTTTTGTCCTCTCCCACTCTCCTTCCTCCATCCCAAGTTACACAGCGCTTCCTTCTTTCCTCCCCCAGACACACTTTTTAGTTGCCCAAAGAAAGAAGCACATCCTACTTGGAGAAAAATTCAATAATCAGTTGGATTAATTTTTAAAAATCATCCAAATTTTTTAAATCAATGGTTCGGAAATCTGTTAGATAACAGAATATATTTCTATAGAGGCTGGCCAACACAGTCAGCTGTGGCTACGTCACCTCAGTCACCTGCTGGGGATGTAGCCCTCCTTCCCACTGAGACAAGAGGAGAGTGGGAAGAGGCAAACGCCTACCAGCACAGCTGGCTTTGGGGGTAAAAGAGACTTCTTATGGTGGCAAGGACCAGTGCGCTCAGGAACCATGTTCCACCTCTAAGGATCAAGAGAGCAATACAGGGAACACCAGCAATGAGGATCATTAGTCTGTTGGGCTCGGTAAAATGCAAATTAATTGCCATTTTCTGTTCTTGTTCCCAACAGCACCGGGGCAGAGCTTCCTTTGGAATGTCCTCGTTCAACCTCAGCAATGCCATTATGGGCAGCGGCATCTTAGGGCTCTCCTACGCCATGGCCAACACGGGAATTATCCTTTTCGTGTAAGTACATAGAAAGAAAAGCAAATAGAATATAAGCAGTGAGCTGGAGCTAAAGTTTTTGTGGTTAGAGAGGTACGTTAAGCTTGTTTTGTTAGCTGAAAAGTTTTGTAAGATCATCTGTAACAAAAACATTTTAGCTGCACCGCAAGGAACCGTCCACTGCTGACAAACCATTTTTTTTTTTATTTCAGCCCCATTTTGTATCAGGAACACAACTGTGAATTGATACAATGCAGTCAAAAACCAGAGGGGAAGAACAGTATACTGATCCTAAAATAACAACAGCAGTCTTGCTGGTTCAGTATGGGAATTCAACAGGGAAATAAATCACCCATTAAGTATATATTTACATCATCCCAACTATCTAATCACTATGTAGAAATGGAAGAAGAATATTTGACATAAGTCTGAAATAGCAGCATGCTTTGAGTGCAAAGACATTCACAGATTTATTCAGATTTAATGTTGCTCCCTCAAGTCTATTTGTACTCCAAGTGCACAGATGACAGCAATGGTATGTGGCTGACGTACAGTATTTATACAAAATGAGTTTTGATAGACAGTAACAGATACCCATGTGAAGTTTTTTAATCTATGGCTGACCTTGTAAAATGAGAGAGACTGTATAAAAAAAAATGTTGGCTTTCTTTTTTTAATAACTGGTTTTAATTTTAACTGAAGCCTTAATTTTAATCCCCCATGAGGCTGGAATAAAGCATGACAGTACTGTATGACAATAGGCCATTGTTTTACATTGCTGAAATCTAGCGAGCCTTTAAATCAGGTTGCATGGCTATCTTTATATGGCTTCTTCCTTGTGGAGATTGTGAACTACGACAGCAACAGCATTTGAAATGCTACATGTAGCTTCCAGTTGCTAAGAAACACCTCCTGTTTCACCAGTGGAATTTTTAACTGAAAATTAATTGTAGATGCAAATGCTGTCCTGGTTAAGTACTTCCCAGCACCTGCGATCAAATGGTTTAGATACAGTATTTGCAGATACAAAAATGGAAGCCGGTTCTAAAATTGACTGTATTAGAGTCTGAAAAATGTAGGATTTTTTTTCTCCAGCTTTCTCTGAGCACATGTACTAACCAGTATGGCCGTAAATTATCGCTGGAAAGAAAACTGTGATACATCAAGCCTTGCTAGGGGAAAAAAATTACCTTTGTAATCTTTATTTTTGAGGCTCTGTTCATTCACACAGGTGGCTAAAAAAATCTGATATGACCCTAATGACATTAGCTCTGTTGGCAGTGCTAAAGCAGGGAGTAATGCTAAAGAAACCCTATGGAGTCTTATACAGCAAAAACAAAGGATGTCTCCACTCTGCAGCTCATTTTCTTTTCTGTCATACTTCCATACTTTCTGCATGAGAACATTCTCCCTTCTGGTAGAGGAAGGAGTTTTATTTAAAAGTACAAAACTGTGTGGGGATACTGTTACCCCCATGGCATGCATCCACTTGCCAAAGGTTCCTCTGTTTTCACAGATCGTGATGTTAGCATTAGTGGGACAGAAAAATCCCATCTACTAAATGGAAACTGCTAGCAGCATTGTCTAAATTTTTGTAATTTACTGTTCTCATGTTGCCCAAGTGCTCTCGTGCTGCAAGGTGTTCTACAGGCTGAAGGCAGAAGGAAGGCTCTTAAAACTCAGGAGCTCTCCAGAAGTTCCCATTACATCCTCCTCTCCCATGGGGGAGGTTTGCAATGGCACGGAGCACACACTAGAGCACCTCTTCTGCTGCCTGGCATGATCTAGCAAGTGCAACTAGGATGGCTTTGGTTTACCACACCTCATGTGTCAGGACACAGAGACCGTGTCTCTGAATAGCAGCTGCATGGGTGCCCCTGATCAAGAAGGATGCCATCTTGGCAGGATACACCACAAGCTCAGACATGATCCCCTCTTGCCATATTGCATGAGCCCACAGCATGAGAGACGACCCTGCTTACATGAAGTCTGTAGTGTTGTCTGTCTCTCTTGGAGAAATAAACTTGAGATAAAAGCAATGGTCTGGTGGCCATCACCTGGCCCCAGGGTCTGTGTCTCCTCTTAGACTGTAACTCATTTATGAACTTGGCTGTCAGTGCCTCCCGTATCTATACCAAACTGCGTGTTCAGTGGAGTGGAAGGTGTGGGCACAACCTCCTTTTCAGCCATGCAGTAAGGCACATCGGTATTTCCTAGCTCTGTCATGTTATCATCGCATACCCTTCTGCACCAACACTTGTGCAGGCTGATGACAAGACGCTTATGGTAATAAGATATGCTGCCCATGATGTTGTGCCCTGAAAATGTCATACAAAGCTACATTTTTCACCAGCAGTTCGCAAGAGGCAGTTAGCTGAAATCACATAGGATGCAAATGTTCTGTGGAAGGAACAAGGCAGTAATCAGAATTAATGAATTCAGGCACTAGTACCTTCAAGCAAACTAGGCTAGAAGAGTATGCTGCAAGTGCTCCAAGAGCAGGTTTTCCAGTGTCATGCTGCGCTTTAGCATTATGCAAGATTTCTAATGTATTTTGCAAAGTGAGCATCTCAAGCTAAACTCCACAACTTCATGGCAGAAGCCAAAAGGACTAGCCAGGAGCTGGCAGTGAAGTTGTCACAATCATGGTTTGGGGGTTTTTTTGGATAGCTCTGAGTAAGGAGAGAGATTAAAATGAGAGGTCAGTGAGCAGGTAGGAGACCAAAGACCTGGCTGTTCCATAGAAATCTGTTGACTTTAGTAGGGTCTTGTTAAGATGTAAGATTTTGTCCTTGTGGAATAATACAAAATTGGCACCTACCTGGACTTAAATAAGCCTTGAGGGGCTTCTGGAGTGTGTAAGGTGCAACTGCACTCACAAGTAAGCTACAGCTGACTCTTACCTCTGTATTTAGCACTGGGAGTCCAAAGCACAAACTTGCTGAAAACTATTTATATGTTGAACTTCATGAGAATGAGCAAGTGTACATTCAAATTAACTGAGTGTCTCTGATGTCCTGATTCTGATTTCTGTTTTGCCTTGCAGAGTCCTGCTGCTCTGTGTAGCAATACTGTCGCTCTACTCAGTCCACCTCTTACTGAAGACATCAAAAGAAGGAGGTATGAGGATCAGGCTGTGAGTGACAGAGTCCCTACTGCATGCGTGTATTTTACCTTAGAATGCGATTCATCAAGTGTGTCAAATGGAGTGGCCCATGTTTCTTTTTTGCTTTGCTTTTTTTTCAGGATCACTAATATATGAAAAACTGGGAGAAAAGGCATTTGGCTGGCCCGGGAAGTGTGGTGTTTTCATTTCGGTTACAATGCAGAACCTTGGAGGTAAGGGGCAAAAGTTTTTAGAAAAAGGTTTTCTAGCTTCTGATGCTTTTCTACAGAACATAAGTGCTTTCTCTCCTCTGCCAGGCTAAAAGGCATCAGACATGAGCCAGATACAGTATACACTGTATTGTAATAAGGAAGGGCAGGAGGAATTCTTCTTGCCTTGTTTCAGCTATCTGACACTTCAGTGTCTGGTGAAAGCTAGTGGCCTGGGATCTCTCCATGACCAGTGAAGGGCCTTCAAGTGATGGCTAAAATGGCTTGGCTGACTGTCTTCAAGGAGTTGGCCATTTCTCTTCATTGACTACAGCTTAGACTAGACCTCATCTGCTTCAACTTAGAAAAGATGAATACCACCTAAAAGGAAAAGTACGTGGTTCTGACTTCTCCATAAAAGAAAGGCTCTTTAGTAGTTCATTTTCCAGCTGAATTCTCTCCTTGAAATGACGGTTGGTTTGTGATCTCTCTAAGATGTTGAGTCTGTAAGAGTGGTTGTTGAAAGTACTGATCCACACAGATACTTCCTGTGAAGTTTCTATTAAGTAACCTCCATCATCTCAGAACAGGAGACTGTTTACTTACTGACATAAGCAGTAGGGGTAGGACTGTGCCTTCATGCAACAAAGCTTATTTCCTTTTACTACCCTGGGAGAAGCCTTTTAAGAGACTGGAGAACATCTTATCTGAAAGCTCAGGGGAGTCTGTAATTTTTTCCAGGTTTCTTAAGGAGAGGTAGTTGAAATATAAATTAAATGCATAATTGGTCAATTAAATGTATGCAGATTTTTTTGTGATCTCTCTCTTGGAACTCGGTGTGTTTTGCAAATCTCCATCATCAACTTTTATACCCAGGCAGAGGTGGTTCATATCTCTCTACTGCAAGAGACTTTTTGATTTTGTTCATAAAAGATCCTATTCCATGGTCTTCCTTTCCTTCCTCAAGCCTGGATATCAAATGTCATTGAATGCAGGAAGGAAGTATGCTTCCCTGTTAGAGAGGAATAGCTGTTCCTCTAGTCCAGTGGTTTTCAACGTCTTGCCTAGATTGATCCACAGGTCTCCAGAGACCTCTCTGTGGCCAATGTAAAATAACTGAAAAAAGCATGCCTTCTGGCAGTACATTTAAATGAGATGTATAGGAGTCCACCCTTCCATCAGGAATCTTGATAACTTGATATCTTGATATCTTTTTTTATATATCAGTAGAGTATTGGAAGAAAGAAGCTGAAAATAGAAGGGATAAGGTAGATGAAGAGATTTAGAGGCCATAACAACTAAAGTTACTACAGAATGTGGATGGACAGCGTCCATTGGAAAACCAACATTTACAACAGAAAAGCAAAAGGAAAAGTTAAGAGTGTAAATTTATCAGAACAGTGATGTGAGCATGTTGTTAATTCAGTAATAACTGCATTGCATTCTAATACTGAATGCTAGATGCCATTCAGGACATACTCATAACAGTAGCAAGGGAACATACCATCTATTAGTCACACTGTTATTAGAATAAAATTCATTTCTCTATTTTAGCAAAAACTGGTTTCCCAAAACAATATGTTTTTCATGCAGCATTAATGTTTTTTAAAGCACATTATTTTTGTTGGAACTACACTGTTTTCTCTGAAAGCGTTTGTTTGGTTTTTTCAGCAATGTCAAGCTACCTCTTTATTATTAAATATGAACTTCCTGAAGTGATCAGAGCATTTATGAAACTTGAGGAGAGTTCTGGGTAGGTACCCTTGCCCAATCTGAACCTCAGATGAAATTTTTTCACTTTGATGTCAATGGTAATGACTGTTATTTTTCATTCCTCCTCTTTAGAGAATGGTACCTAAATGGGAACTATCTCGTCATACTCGTAACAGTTGGGATTATTCTTCCCCTCTCCCTTCTAAAGAGTTTAGGTAAGATTAATGCCCCACTGTTAACCTCATTTCTTACTTCTGTTAGGATTGTGAACTTATACGTAGCTGAACTGTATTTTTTTTTTCTTGCTTCACAGGCTATCTTGGTTATACGAGTGGTTTTTCGCTGACCTGTATGGTTTTCTTTGTCAGTGTGGTAGGTGACTGTTTGGCTATTGTCTCTAAGCAAATACAGAGCCTGTAAACTGTGCAACGCTGTTATATTTCTTACCATGACAATTTAATGTGGATGTTAGAATAGCACCTGCAAATGAAACAAATGAACAAGCCTATTGCTGAACGAAGGCAGAATAAAAAAGATCAGCCTAAAAAACAACACTTGAGAATAAAAAGTAGGACAACAGCAGAGGCAGAGTAACAACAAATACTTGCAGGAGAACCAGAAGTGATAGCACTTTGTTCTTGCTCCCACTCTTTCCCCTCTCTTGTCTGCCTGCCAGTTTACATTTCTGTTGGCATATCATGGGTGTAAGTGTAATCCCCTATGGTGGTACGCTTCTGATGACATTGTCTACTCTTTTGTAGGTAATCTTCAAGAAATCCCAAATACCCTGTCCTCTCCCCATCATGGACCACGGGGTTGAGAACTGGACCGCCACCAACAACACAGTGCCAATGCACCTGGTCATGTTACCAAATGAGTCTCTCAGTTCTGGTGTGAATTTCATGATGGACAACACAGCTGGGCACTTGCCAGGCCTTGAGGAGCCAAAAGATACCTCCCCCAAAAGTGGTGTAGAATATGAAGCACACAGCGACAGTAGTGACATGTGTCAGCCAAAATACTTTGTGTTCAACTCACGGGTAAGGGAGATTCCGTAGAATTTGTCTAGCCATTCATACCACAGCTAAACTGCTGCCTGCCAAAAGTCAGAGGTACAGCAGTGACCATTCTTACTAATGGGAGCTTTATTTTACAGACTGCCTATGCAATACCCATCCTGGCATTTGCATTCGTATGCCACCCTGAGGTGCTACCAATATACAGTGAACTGAAAGAGTAAGGTTCTTAAATTTTGTCCAATACTTCCAGTTAGCCATAGCTAGAAATCACTTTCTATGTCTTCTGCCTTGATTGGTGGTATGTAGACACCCACCCGCTAACGATTTATTGCATTCCATAGTAAGTAGGTATTGGCTTTGCTTTGACCTAATAGTCCAATACTGGTGACAGAGAACCACTGTTCAGATAGCCGCATTGGTCGATATTTGCTTAGGAAAGGAGGAATTTGGACAGTCCTTCAAGTGATGTGAAATATACTGGGGAACTTGGTTGCACTTAAACAGATAATTCTGATTTCTAAAAATATCTTAATGAGTTCTGTGTCTGAGTCAGCTGCTGCTTAAAGTTTCTTGGGATGCCATTGGTTTTAGTGTCTTACCCCGGCTCTTAACCTAGCCTATTTTGCTTATCAAGTATCAAAAATCAAAGGTACTTGCTTAAATCAACATAGAGTTGACCATTGGGAAGGGCTAAGAAAATACATTTGTTCAACAGCAAGAATTACATTACAGGAGGTTTTTCTGCAAAACTCAGAGGCCAAGACCCATTACCTCCTATTTCAGCAGGTTTAACCTCAGAAGAAATAAAAATTCTCAGTTTACTTGGGAACCTGCTTCTATATGCTGAAGATTTTCTTACACCAAATCTTTAACCAAAGGATTTCTAAAGAAAGGATTTGACCTGCAGGAGGTTCTTGAACCTGCAAAACAGCCCTATGTAGATATAAGGGTATGTTCACATAGAGCTGACTGAAAGCTCTTGTCTGTTATTATTACCAGCCCTGTAATTTTAGCCACTCCATTTTTTATTTAAAATACACCATTTGAGATTGATAGTATATAAATAATGGTATACAAAATAACGTGGCACATTTATATGTTGTCACTAAGTAAGCAGTAGAAATGGAGTTTCAACACACTTTTATAAGTCTGTACTGCTCTGCATAGAGCTGTGAAGCTTCAAGAGCTCTGTGTAACTAATACAGTTGCTATGAACTTACTAGCCAGTGAGGGGATGTCAGTAGAGCTATGACTCTTCAGAGTACTTCTTGTACAAATAGAAGCTTTACAAGAATAGCACTGTTACTCTCTTTCTCTCCTACTTCAGTCGTTCCCGAAAGCGGATGCAGAATGTCTCAAATATCTCCATCACTGGCATGCTTGTCATGTATCTTCTGGCTGCCCTCTTTGGATATCTTACCTTCTACGGTAGGTCAAAGCCCTGTTCTCTGCAGAATTTTCCCTCTCATTTTAAAGCAGGAGAGATGGATCTATCACACTGAGGCTCAAAGGCTCATGTATTTTCTGTGGGCCTGAATCCAGGTGTAAGCATTATTCAAACATGATACATAGTGCCTAACCTCCTGAATAAGCGGTGGGACTTATCCAGCTGTCAGGCCACAAGTTCCTCACCCGTGAGAGACTCAGGGGCACCTACTAGGGGGACTTGGTTTTGTGAACTCAGACAACAAGCTGCTGTAAACTTGGCTCTTGGCAAAGGCCAAGAGTGACTGTACTAAAAATACTCTAGTGCTCAACAGTTTTACATGACACTATTAAGTGCTACCCACGCTGGCTCCGATACCACTAATTCAGCTTCACCTATGCTGAAAAACAGGTGCAAATCATTCCAGTGTAAAAAACATATGGATGAGCTAGACTAACCGGTAGGTAAACAGAGTAGCCCCTGTATTAGCACACCGTTTTATGCAAACGCCACCTCTTTTTACCTCGGTGGTTCCTCCGTTACAGCAGAGAAGTGAATGACACAGCACAATCTGCTCTCCATCGCTGGGGCAAGAGGGCTCTGTCCAAGAGCTGGGACACCTGGGTGGAGGTGGAGGGATCTGTTCCCTGTTCAGTCAGTTGTTTCCTATTTCGTATCAGAGAAACTATTCTTACCCCAGGTTCCACATCCACTTAATGACTTTGAGAAAGTCATTTGAGATACTGGGGTACAAAGTATCACCTCAGAGCTGTATTACCCTCATCGTCTCTGAATGATGGACTTGTATCGGTCATGCTGGGAAAATTCCCCTTTCATGCCTAGCCCATAACATGTATCTGATGACAGCAGCTGGGCCAGAGCTAATCTTATCTGGCTGCAGTATAAAGATCCTCTTGCATGTGCAGATATTGCTTAAGTGATTTAACTCCTTTCTGTTTCCTTTTCATAGGAGAAGTTGAAGATGAACTGCTGCATACGTACACCAAAGTGTACACATTTGACACCCTTTTGCTGTCAGTTCGCCTGGCCGTGCTGGTGGCTGTAACCCTGACCGTGCCCCTTGTCCTTTTCCCTGTAAGTAACACAGCTCCTGCAGCTGAAATTGGGGCTAGCCTGTATATGTTGACTGTATGTACTTAGAACAGACAGACTTTAACATTGAAGAAAAACGAGCCTGAGTTTTTATTTGGGAGGGTCTGTTTTCTCATACACAGTTTGACCAGAGCAAGGACCTTTAGGTAGTTAGGGTTGCAAACTTTGAAAGACTGAAATAAATCAGTCTTTATAAATAAATCAGAAACAAATCAGGAACAACTGCCCTGGCTCACTCTGTACTATATTTAACAGAGCAGCAGTGTAAGTACTGAAGACTTGGAGATGTACTGAAACCGCTTATGAGATTTCCTAATACAGACATAGGCACCTACTATAGCATCCAAACTCAAGAAAGACACATGCAGCTCAGGCCACACGCTGTGCAGGACTGTCAGACCTCGCTGCCAAGGTAGAGAGGCAGAGGCCCTGTGCACATCTTACATACTTGAGTCTATGGACAGGGGAGGAAGCTAAGTGCCAGGAAAACAGATGCAGTCAAGACCCAGCCACATAGTCAGATGTCTGAGCAAAGTTTGGAGCTTCTGGGTGCTGTTCACAGGGAAGAACACAATATCCACAGTTGCAGGGACAGAAAGGCACAGCTAAACAAACCACTCTGCAGAGGGACTGACGCTTCTCAGGGACCGATCCCCACCTGAAGAGCAGACCTCCAGGCTACTGAATGTACAGAACTGTCCCTCACACCTTCCCTGACCTGCTACGCAGCAGGGGAGAAAATAGTTGATCCTGGTCAGTAAGTTTTGGGAGGCTGGTGTGCCATTTGTGTGGCACATACAAGCCCAGCATCATGCTGCTGGCGGCTTCCCAGAAATCTGCGTCATGCCGAAGTGTTCCCATCCGATGAGAGCAGTAATCCTGGGGTCCTGTTGCTCCGTTGTCTGGGACGAAAACACAAGCTCTGCGTAGGTACTGTTTCCAGGCTTGCTGACAAATACCTAAGAGCAGGGATCACCATTCAGGGTTGTCTACAAAAAAAAAATGTTCTGGTATAAAGCACCCAGAGTGACCAGTCAATCTAGCTTACAGAGCGCTCTGGTGCTCTGCCTTAAATGTCGTGTTTAAACCAGTGACTAAATGCTTAAATTAGTCTTCACTAACTGATCACTATTCATGGGAAAACAAGCTAAGGGCATTGCAAAAGCCTCTATCTGTCAGATGTAGCATTTTGCATTTTTAGCTTTCTGTATAATCATTTTTATATCTGAATAGTGTGCAAAGCCTTAGCAGTTACATACCACAGCACTAATTGCTCTATTCAAAGAGCTCCTGAGAAAATATCATTTGCTTGTAAGCCAGCATATCAAACAATTTTATACGGCCTATCAAGACAGCCAGCTCAGCAGATCTAATTATTCCAAATAAGCAGTAAAGTTGTATCAACTACTTTTTTTATGAACTACCACATTTGTATTTTCTTAAAGTAGTCAGAGTTTATTCTTTTCAAAAAAAAAAAAGAAATGATTGCATTGCTAAAAAATAAAATTAAATATAGATCTATGTACCATTAGTCACTGTAAAATTTCTGTTTGCTAGCTTCATTTTAAGGACAATGTCACAGCAGGAATAATGCACAAGATGCTGACAATAAGTGAATGGGAATGGAGGCAGCAGTTCTTTGGTGGAATAAAGCTGTTTTACACCAACTCAGGGACTGGACAAATTTTTTGCAATCTGTCTCCCTCTTCCTAATATTGGCTCACATCAACCTGAAAAACACAAAATGCAAAATTCATGCTGTGTTTTCAAATGACGGGCTCCAAGTCTGACAGCACTCCATACATTTATTGAATTGCCAAACTCATCCAGAAACAGTTGTCTGTTATTTTAAAACAACCAACCAGAGGTGGGTTTTGAGCTTTTTTCAGTGTAAAAATGTTTTTGTCCAACTTCTACATTTCAAATCTTTTAAGTTAATCACAGTACTTCAGAGTAACATTATCTCCTGCCACCAAAGGGATTTGCTGTTGACCTTTTTCCTTCTTACCATCTTTGCTGACAAAAAAGCAAAAAAACTCTCTCTGTGTTGTGTGAGAAAGTCAGAGGAGCACAAAGGATTCTCTGCAATAGCTTTTAGGATTATAATTTCCAAGTGGCACTGAAACATATGGTTTTATTTTGAGAGCTATATATATGTATATGTATCTATTTAATAGAAGTAAAACAACAGCTTGCTCTTTCTCTCACAAAAGTAAATGACAGAACTCCTGTGGGATTTTCAGAGGGATCAGGTTCAGGAATACAGCAACTCATATTTCACCCATGTGTTTCTTGCCTGCTGGTTAATATTCGTAGTGGGGGTTTGGGGGGGGGGGGGGGGNCACCCTATTTACTTGACTTTCTTCTACACTGCAAATATTTGAGTTTCTGCATTAAACTGTGAACCCAGTTCTCAAAAACCTACATCAGAGTGAGATCACATTAAGGGGATCAAAGACTGAAAACACATTTCTTAAGTCAGAATTTCTCACAGCAAAAGTAACTAGCATAGATCAATTTAAAAAGTAAAAAGCAAAGATAAATTGATTGCTGTTTTCCTTTCCCTGCTGGTTTTCATCTTACAGATCCGTTCATCTATCAGTGCGTTGCTGTTTCCCAAAAGGCCATTCAGCTGGATAAGACATTTCCTGATTGCAGCAGTAATTCTTGCTTTTACTAACCTGCTTGTCATTTTTGTCCCGACTATTAAAGACATCTTCGGATTTATTGGTAGGTTTCATAAATAATTTTTGTTTACTCTGTTAATCCTTTCCACAACATATTTACACCCGTGGACTGGATGACAGTCTCAGTTTGGATCTTATAGTAGAGTAATATAAACACAGGTTAAAGTCAAAAAGGAAACAAAAATTCCCAAACAGCTGACAGACAAAGCTAAACGCTACCCAACTTCATTGCTACCTTGCATGAGGCACAAGGAATCCAAAAATCCCAGTATAAAACCTGGTAAGGAATTCCTCTTTTGACAAAAAGGGCATTTAGTGCTTGTCGGGGAGAGGAAATCACCTTTGGTTTTCAAACATCTGTAGCCTGGACAAAATGTATTGACTTCCAAACTGTGATGTTAGAAAAAGGAGAAAAATGACACATTTCTTTTGTCATTCACAGTTCTCTCCCCACCTCTTTCTTTTGGTCAGTTTTGGCCTCTGACCAAAGAGGTCCATGACGAGCCTCCATGCTCTGAGCTGCTTGAGGACTCAGGGATGCAGATGCCCTTGAGAAAGATACCGCCATGGGGTTTCTGCCATTTTTGTATTTTATACTCCACGCAAGCCATCAGTTTGCACCTCCCTGGCTTTTACACCTCGGCCACCGTGCTGGGCTCTGCCAAGAGGAGAGGAGTAGGCACTGCCAGGGCACAGCTCATCCACCTTGTTTTCAACACCTGCTTTGCAGGGTCATCACGCCCTGCGAGTGCCTGTTTGTCCCCGATTGACCAGCTCGCATGCGGACGTCCATATCACAGGCAGCCACACCGGTTTGAAAAAATCCTCTTGGCAATGAGTGCCTCTTCCCACCCTGAGCACTCAAATAATTGTTTGGACATCTACAGCTCTGCATGAATGCTGTCTACAGAGAGAGCCCTTTGTGCACCTGAGCTTGGGAGAGCAGCTGCCTCCCCACACGGTCTCTTTTGCAGGTGCACCACATTGCTTATGTGTCAGATGGCACAGTACTTAGCTCTGCTTTCTCTTCCAGGTGCCTCTTCTGCTACGATGCTGATTTTCATCCTCCCTGCTGCCTTCTACCTGCGGCTCGTTGAGAAGGAGCCCCTGAGGTCTCCCCAGAAGATCGGGGTAAGGGAGCTGGCAGCAATTGCAAAAAGAAGGGTGGGAGGGTGTGTGCTTTCCGCTGGTCACAAATACTCAGCTCTTTGACTTGCAACATCCGGCAGTTGATCACAAATGGTAGTGTCTCACTCAAAATACAGGTCAGGCAGCGTGATTCTCCTTTGCATGGAGAGCCAGGCTTCACAAGCCAAAGCCTTTAGCGCCCTACTGCTACACAACAGTAAGTGTCTAGGTTAAAGTGTGTCTTAAATCACTAGGAAAAGCATTTATTTAATCCAACCTAAGCTCTAGTTAACACCTGCACTTGTATAAATGACACCTAGGCAGTATATAAGGAGCTGTTGGTTCATGCTAGAAGGCCAGCTGTGGATTAACAGGAAGATTTGAGGTCAAGGTTAAGAAGGACATTGTACTGCAGAGACAATTAAGTGAGTTCCCCACTGAGAAAGATCCATACACCTACAGGAGACATATGTGAAGGTCTATCATTTATACACAGCGTGTGTTTATGTGTCATGCTGGACTGCCACAGCAGTACCTTTCGTCCTGAACATCAGTAGCTATCTGAGCATTTAACAATATCACCAAGGAGATGTCCTTTGAAAATTTAATCAGAAAAGTTATTGATGAAATATAGATGCAGGCACATAACATAAACAGATGTACGTATATACATCTATATACATGTTCACAAAAAACATAGAAGTGGAAGTTCAACCAATACATACTGCAAGTATAAAGGAAAAGGTTTGTTATCATAAAATGATTTCTGAGGATGACTTTTGGACCTGTTATTGTAGAGAGACTGTGAATACTTGTTCATGTCTCTTTGTTCATTCTTCATGTTGCTGTGTGTTAGTCGCATCGAGAATTTCACACCCTGCACTGAGATCACATACAATATTGATCTTTGTGTTGCAAGGCGCATATTGTTAAGTGTGGACAGATTACAGTAAACTAAAGCCCTGCTAAAGCAAAGGGGGAATGTAAGCATCTGAATCACTTGGATATATACAGAAATGCCTTCAGAGAAGAGAGATGGGCTTACCTGTTGGTCTAATAAGGATGAAAAGGATTAACTCTGAAGCTGTTCTTGATATCAGAGACAATGATCATTCATTGAAAATTGGTCAGGTTTAAAGAAAAAAAACCGTTCCTCTGTTATGTTTTGTATTATTTTTCGTAATAACAAAGTGGGGTTTTTTCAGGTCTAGTCTTGTAAAGCCTGGCTCTCTTGGACTGAAATTTACACCAGACTAACTTTGATTCGTGTAGCCCTGTATGACATTACTTGGGCCACAGAGAATGACCCAAACTCTGGCCCTGAGTGTTAGATAAATGTCATTCCAGTGGGACAGTCTGTGAACTATAGTCTGCTCAGTCACTTGCTTTATTAATACAATTTCATTTTCCAATTGCAGGCTCTAATTTTTCTCATACTTGGCATAATCTTCATGATTGTGAGTATGACTCTTATTGTAATAGACTGGATTTACAATCCCCCAAGTTCCAGACATCACTAACCTGTGGAGACAACCGAGTGCTTTTTATACCATAAATATTTGTATTGTGTGCTCCAAAGGACACCTAAACAGGACTGTTATTCCTAGCTAGTAACTGCAGTATTTTGAAGACAGTTTCTGGTAAGGTCATTAGAACCCAATGGAGTCTACATCATCCTTTTCACTAAGGATCATTATTTATGCATTAGGAACCTGAGCTTAGCATTTCTGGCCAGGTTAAACGAAATGTGTGGTGTGGATGCTTTCTATTTTTAAAACCAAAATAACTGTGTACATAGTCCTCAAAAATAGCCTGGTGTCACCCTTTTCAACCCCTCCCGTCATGCTAATAACCACAGTTCCTAGAGCCCTGGAAAGACAATGGCCAGAAAACCAGCTAGTGCCTTGCTTTCTACCTGAAGATCATGGGAGTGGCTGCCCAGCTCCAAGAGAAAGGGGACGGTTTCTGTAGGGGATCTGAAAGGTGACTGCTCCCTACCATTCTGTCTATCAGAAAGGTGATGGCTTTGACAAGCCAGTGGACAAAGCTGAGCATCAGATTTGTTGCCCAAATTCGTCACCCTTGGCAGGTGACTGCTGTCATCTAGAATAAAGGTCTCTGGCACAGACCCTGTGCTGGGGCGTGCGCTTGAAGAACAGTTGAGCATTCGCGTTTTGTTGTTAAAGATGCCTGTGCTGGAAAAGTCAGGCATTTCTGCTGTGGGTTTTTTTGGTTTTCTTTACTTTTTTAATTCTTGTGTGAGCTTGCATCACTGAACAAGTTGTATCCTCCATAGAAACTTGTCTTCCATTCTCACAGAAATTTAAGGAGACCACAAGGTGTGGCAAAACACCCTATCCAGTATTGTTCAGTACTTGTGTATTTGACAAATGTTCAGTGCAGGAAACTGTAATTTGCTATATATAAGAATATATGTATTTATGTACATAATTTTTTGTTTTCCTCTAGTTATAAAAATGTTACCCTGTGGTAAATGATTTTTGAAAAATTTTTTATGTGTTACTCTGTTTTCATAGCCACACAATTAATATTGTTTTGAAGAAAACATATTGGATTTGTGGGTTTGTAAAAGGTTCATTTTTATTCAGCAGTGTTTTAAATACACCTGTAGCAAGCCCTAACTGTTACCTGTGTAAAAACACATTCTGATGTTTACTACTTATGTGACAATAAATTACAAGATGTTTTCCTCTTGAGAATTTTTAATATGTGCCTCAAAGTTCTGTATTACCATTGTAAACCACAAATTTGGGTAACTTGCTCTGTTGCTGTACCTTAGCTTGCCTATGCATATGCTAGCATTCAACAACACACATAATTAAGTTATGCAAAGGAAAAGACATTACTGACAATCTCAAGTGTATCATGCTATGCAGCTGTGCAAGACAGAAAAAAAAGGTTAAATTCTGTGTTATATGGATGCTTAATTAACACTCAGTACCCTCCAGACTGTGATTTTGTCTATGCTGTGGAGTACCCACTACATATGCTCTCTGTACACACCAGGGAAAAATAGTCAGAGAAGTCACGTTAACTCCATAGCAGAGGGAATGAGTGGGAAGGTGCGACTGTTGGTTTTAACACGCTTACACAAATCCAGGCTCATGTAATTGGAGTATTCATTTTCCAACTTAGAAATCTGTTGAGTACACACCTGTGAACTCAGAAAGCCATAAAGCATGCAAAAGTTGACTCTGCTCACTCATCAGCTTCGCATGAAATTCAGTGTGTGTGTGCGTGTATATAAATGTAGGTGTGTGTATAAATGTGTGTCTACTTACAGGTTAACTGGAAAAGCATATCAAATATATATTCCATCCCAACTGCTATATTTCTGAGCAGTATTTTATGCTCACTTGAGTACTGTATCCTTAATATACTGGGGCACGCTTCCTTGTGAATGCTAAGTCTGTGTTTGCATTTTTTAAAGAAAAAGCTGCCAACAATCTTTTGCTCTATTTTAAGCAGACTAATACAAATCATGCTGCATTATTACTCAAGAGACCTTTAACATGGACTAGAGTTAATAGTAACATACCCACACACCTCTCTTCCTGTTTTCATTACTGAAAGTTACATGTATGGAACAACCGAACTGTAACTGCATCTTTGCTTCAGAGCAAAAGCACGTATAGTGACTGCAGCTGCACGTAGAGACTTAGGAATTCATGTAGGCCACCTAAAATATAGATGACCACAAGAAAAGTAACAGAAAAACTATGGAACAATGGCACAAGTCACTGCCTTTTCATGGCACAAAACTATCCAAAATAGAGTTAGAGAATCTGTAAAATGTCAGCTTTTCAAGTTAAAATATGTTGGTCACAGCAACATGCAGCTTCCGCACACACTGGGAGTAAGGGTAGTATTGCACACTAACTTACTATCACTGCTGGGAATGGTGGATGTTGGAGTTTCTTGTTCATTTTGTAATGTGGCCTTGTGAGTATTTTTATTACACAACCATCCATTGATGTGCAATAAATGAATTTTTCAAAGACTGCAGAAATTTTTTCTTCTGTTTTAGGCCAGCAGGAGAAGGAGTTTTTTGAAAATACAGCAGAGTCAAACTGGTAGCCTTGACGTGAGCATCACTAAAACTGCATTCCCTTTTAAGAGAGAAATTCGTGTGTCCATGTATCTGCAGATGAGCAAGACAGCAGACAGGGCAGCCCCTTCATAGAATAACCCTTCTGCATACCCTGTTTTGTATCTATTCATGGACCTGCATAGACATCACCGGGTAGAGAATGGCTGGCGTTAAAAGTGGGGTTATCTGTGAGATACTGAATGCCTCGTTCTTTGGAACGTGGGATTAGCCGGGATACACAGTACAGCAGCTAAGTATAGTCACTATTAGGACTGTGCACCAGATGGTACCGCTCTGTATAAATACTTCCTAACATTGCAGCTGTAGGTTTTCCTGCTGTTACATATTTGTCTGGTGTATAATCGTAGCCTAAAATATACTGGTCTGCGCGCCGCTCCAGCACCGATGAGGTCATGTGAGAACCACACTCGCAGACCCAGCCAGCCAGCGTTTGCAACCTGCCCTCTAAGGAGGGAGGCACTGCAGGCCCAGACACTTGCTCAACACCTGTGACATGAACATCCTCCCCGATTTTCTCCTTCCCTTGAGGTTAGGTGTCCTTAATTCCCTGCAGCATCTCCTTTACTCTGTCTTGATGGTTCTTGAGCTGTAAACTTCTCGTGGCAGGAGGTTGTTTTAATAAAACAATTAAAATTGTGGCAAGTGAATGAGGAGAGTTAAAGAAAAAGGCATGTCTTCAAAGACAAAAAAGAAAGCCATGAAAATGTATTAGAAATCTTAGTTGTCATAGAGGTGTGTCATTCATTAAATGGACGTGTCAAGAATGCCAGAAGTGACATAGAAAAAAACAGAAGTACTCAAAAAATATTTCAGCTCTGGATTTGGAAAGAGGCAGAAAAAGGGACACTCATTAGAGGGCAAAGTCCTCTCCAGTCCATAAATAATCAAAGATGATGTTAAACAACACCTATCTGAAAGAAGGGCAGCAGGCCTAGATAAGCCGCTGGCTCCAGTGTTAATTTTCAGTAAACCCTGGCATGCTTGGCTAGTTCTCAACAGCTGACATAATAGTAAGTAGAGCTAGTCAGCAATTACTCACTGAGGGGTCTAGTTGGTGCTATAGGTGGAAAATTTCCATTCATTTGACTTTAAATTTCAATGGAAGTTTTACTGAAAATGTGTTATTGCAACTAAATTCTGGTGGAGCCCAGGCAGACCCGAGTAGAAACCTGCCTGGTTTTCTATTAACCTGCCGGGCAAGGTATTGGGGGCTCCCGGGGGTTGCAGCTCCTGGCCTCCATCTGCCCTGGCAGCCGAGTCCCCCCTGGGCTGGGGACGTGCTATAGGGCCATCCTGCTGACACCCAGCCCGGGCAGCCCAGGTGCTTTGGCTGGAGGTCCAGGATGAGCTTGGGGTCGCAGAGTTTCCTCTCACGGAGCTTGGCCTCAGTGCTGCAGTGACAATCCCATCAACATTTCCATGGTATATTGTGCTGTCAAGTAGCATCCTGAAAAAAAAACCCACCTGGAGAATGGTTTTAGTTAATTAAATCATCGCTTACTGCAAACACTTAAAAGCTTGTGCTGAACCTGGGTGACAAAGACTGTTTTCATAAGAGTATGGGAGATATGAAGCTGGAAGGGATCTCAAGTAACCTCCCATTCCACACCTGGGTTAGATAACAGTCTTAAGTTAGTGTTTGCAGGCAACAACATTGGCTCCAGCTGCTCATTTCAGACATTTAGTAAACTACATGGAAAAAAAAAATCGCTATGCTAACTGGTCTCACAACCACTAATGCCTGTGAAGAGCAGCTGTTTCCAGCTACACAGGAGACACCACTGATACCCCAGTACCCTCTGGACACTGAGGTGCTGGGGGGGCCCCAAGCTCCCCTGCAGCTGGGACAGCCTGGTGGCATTCGCAGTGCTGCAGAGCCGCCACCTTCATCAGCGGCACGTAATGCTGAAAGGAGTCACATAATGTGGAGCCTAAGTGCCCCTGCCCACCCGGTGAGCCAAGTTCTAAACCCAACGCATCATATAATGATAAATAGCTTTGGAAATCAATACACTGTCCTAATTTTGCTACATAAAATGAGATGGAGACCTTGTTCTCTTACTAACAATAAAACTGAAGGTGTTTATCTCCCAGCAGAAGCAAAGCTGAATATAAATGGGCGTTCGCTTGGCCGCAGCTCTCTGCGACACTTTGAGGTGGATGTTTCAAGTTCCACGTGCTCAGATGGAAAGTGTTCACAGCATTTATTCATCTTTACACGCAGCACGTGCCTCTCCTGGCACATTTATCTTAAGGCTTGGGAAAGTCACGCTGTCCTAAGTAACACATATCCACACATAATTTGTTACCTGTTTATTCCCAAAAGGAGGGTCTGTACCTCCTCTCAGGGGGAAGCTTGCTGATGGCAAGAAGTGACGGCTGCGTGCCATCAGCATCAGCCTCCTTTTCCCTCTCTGACTGAGGTGAAACTTCTGCCTCTTCCACCACAAAGCATCTGACTCATCCCACCATTTCTTTCTGAGATCGCTGGGTTTAGCTTTTACACAAGCAGCTCAAGCAATTGACCCAGTTTCCAGATTGCCATGGTCAAACTAACCCACAAATAGCTTCATGGGCATGAGTTAATACAAGTGCTCACACTAAGATTGACACTTCTCCTTTGAATCCCCACCTTTAACTTGGTCATCCTGAGCAAAATTGGAGGGCTTAGCACAAAACATTTCTGAACTTCCCCAGGAAGAAGCAGCTGCTGAGGCAGACACCTTTTCACATACTCCGCATTATTTACTGTTTCCTACAGGTTGCTTGATGTTCTCCCTCTGGCTTGCAACAACACCTCCCCACCGTTCAGAGGCACTTCAGCCTAATATATCACTAGTGGACAGAAATAGGTGCCCTACTTATGTCCTCAAAGCCCCATTGCAGGGGTTAGGAGCCACCTGTTTCCCTTCTTCAGCTAGAGAGTGATATAAGTTACATATATCTGGAACCTGCAATGAACCGATATAAATCTTCTGATGGGGCCTGGGCTGTCTTAATACACCCCTTTGCTCTTAATAATGCTTTTGCACTCTACAGTTCATTTTATAAACCTTCTGCAATATGCAATTCAGACCTTTTTTTAATCCAGCCTCAAAAAAACCAAATATTTGAATTACCCCTGTTTTTACACCTGTGAGTAACTGGGCAGATACAGGCTCAGTAGAAAATTATATTCCCCATTATTTTCTCCAGGAAATCTTATGTCAAAGCCTAGGCTGTCACAAGGAATGTGGTTCCTTATATCGCTCATTAAGAGTCTGCGAGACGCTGAATCCTGCTACTAACCTCACCCATAGCGAGCTGTGCAAACATCCACGCAACGTGCAGCTAAAGCAACAGTAGGCAATTAAAGCAACTGTGCTGCTAGAAGCTATTGGGAATTAAAAGACAAGATTACTCAGAAAGCAAGTTTCCCTAAAATTGTCTCCAATGCCTGAGATCTCATACTACTATGTGAAACACATCAAACTGCATTCTGTCTAACAGCCTTCATGGTGGGGTGAGTCAGGCAACCTAGTCAGGGATAACTCATTTTCTTATATACACTCATACATACTGCCAGAGCCATGAGCAGACATTTTGGTTAAATGGGAATATCTTACCTGGTTTCAGCTACAAAAGACAGACAAGGACAAGCTCAATATTTCTGTAAAAAAAGAGGGTATCACCGGCATCCTCTAGATGGGACCAAAACTGTTTCCCTGCCATAGACACTGTGCCACCAGCAGCAAAGGGATCACACCCTTAACTTCAGAAGTTAGGAGTGTGCAGTTAATACCAGTTCAGTCTGTGCTCCAGCCGCTTTGAAGCTCCCACAACAGCTTCCGTGAGGGCCAGGTTACTTATTCAGTACAGGGGAAGTTTTGCTAAAACACCGGAGTCGACTGAAGTGCCAAAGTCTTTACCCAGCGTCTTCCAGATTCAACGCCAAATCAGAGAAAAGCCTCACAGCTGTGTGCCCTTGTGAAAAAGTTTTTTGCAATACTTAGTACAGCCTGATGGAATTTGCTTATCATGGTAAATACCGGGAAGCAAACTACTAGAATAAGAATACTCTCCTCCAGTCAAACTGGATTGTTTCCATGCCAAAGGAGGGTTTTTTCAGTTTCACTTTCAGTTTTTCTGTTAACCTTATGCCTCACAATCAGTGAATAATATGAGCTAAGCAATGTATGGGTACTAGCAATAAAATGTGAATCCTAGGGGAAGAGGGCCTGCAGGGTGTGCTGAGCATTGCCTTCTGGCACCATGGAGCCAGACACCACCTTTTCTCTTCTTTAATCAGCCACAAGTGAGACAAGCAACTTTTTTGCCTTGTTGGACCCAACAAATGACCAGCTGCACAAGAAACCATTTGAAACCTGTAGCAGGTCACCCCGAATGTCTGAGCCCACCCTGCCTGCCCCAGAAGGCTGTGCCACATGCTCCAGCCTCAGTGGCAGCTGGCAGGAACAGCTTGCTTTCTCTGGGAGCTCCAACTAGAAATTGCTCTTGTAGTCCAGGCTCCCCTCCCAAAAGCTAAAAATAGCTTTCCTGCAAACCTGCTTGGGGAAAAAAACAGCAAAAGACAGTGAAATGGAGAGGACTTCAGAGTTTTTAAACACTATTACTGAGTGACTGGGGATGAGAGGGGAGACAGGCACTTTTAGCCTCTGCCGTACAGTGTTCAGCACATGTGAAGAAGACCTGCAGTGTTTGTGCTCCCAGTTTTCATGTGTTGAGATTTTGTCTGAGCACTGGAAACTACTCCATCATCTTCTTTGATTCTTATGTTCTGTCTATCTTAATCCTTTGATATTTCCTAGTGTCTACATTGGAGGTCTATGCTGGTTATTACAGCTATCTACACATGTATTTTAGCATCTATTGTAAAAATCACCAGGGATTAAAAAAAACACTAGTTGTATCTGTCCCCTTAAGGGACGATGAAGAAAAACTTTTTTATTTGCTCTGGTAAATTTACCAGTACACTCACATTGGTATATAACCATGTTGAAGGTGGTGAACAGAAGACAAAGGACAAAGATTCACCAGAATTATAGGTTCCACCATCTGACCCTCACTTCAGAGGGGAGACATGAAAACCTCTCTCTTTCAACTGGAGTGCAGAAGGTGGGGAACTAGGAAAATACTGACTTTTCTCCAACATTTGCTTAAATATCACCCAAGTGCTCTGCTCTCCTCATTCCTGAACACAAAAATACTTCGCTCATGACAATTCTTGTGCAAGGAGATTGCCTGGAGAGTGCCAATGTGCAAATGAATTCACCAGAATGAATGCTGCCGCTTTGGGAAGACATGCAATCTGTGATGGGTAATACACAAACACAAGTCGCTATAGTAACACTCACACTAATATATATTCGCGCAAAGGTCCGAGCCTCGAGGGACTCATTCAAGCCTTCCTGAAAAGTTTCAGCTCGCCAATGAGAGTGCAGGCGCAGTCCCATGAGATGGAGATGGCCAATGCACCATATGTTGTGTGAATTACTGGTCACTTGGGGCTGAAACAAGTGACGGGAAATAGTTTGTGAGAAATTCAGCATCTGACTAAAACTGTCCAGAACTAATGAAATAACAAACATATTCATAAAAATCAAAGTCTTCCTATGACAATGCACAGAAATCAGTAAATATAGAGTTAACTGCATCCCCTGAAGAGTTAGATCATCTCTGCTAATGTACACAGACTTGATATACCATATATCTAGTACAGGCTGGTACGAAGTTACTCCAATAAAGGCAAGTAAAAAATTCACATGCACCCAAAGACAAGTGGCAACCAAATCACAAGAAGGAACACATTAAACATGTTGCTGAAACAATTCCCCTTCTTCTGCTTTGAGGATCCCCATATATTATCTTTTAACGGAAGGAAATCATGCAAGCACTAATACAGATTAACTCTAAGCATGTGTTTATTCCATCATGTCTGTCACTTCTATATAAAATATCAGTTATAGCATAATCCTCTGGGCTCTTTTCAGGGGCGTCATTGTTCTCTGATATTCATTGAAATCAGGAACACAAAATATGATGTGTCAAGCACCTGACATACTGAACAAAATGTGCAATATTTCCAACTTCTTAGTTAAAATCACCTCATATTTACATTTTTCTTGCATACAGAGAATTCAGTTGAATGTCAAACGATACTTTTGGATTTAGTTTCCACTGATCTACTGATAATATTAATGTGTCCTTTGAAAGCATTCAGCTCTGTTACATCCGCAGTTCAAATAGATTTTAACCTCAGTGAGGTAATAAAATTCCAATCACAAACCAAAAATATAAGGCAGTAATAGTAGTAGTAGTAGTAGTAGCAGTAGTAGTTGAAATTTTGTTCCATCTTCAGAAAGCGTGTTTGACAGCTATCCTCTGTCACATCTGTCCATAGTTATATCCTTATCAAAGGGTAGGCAGAAGGAAGCCAGGGGACAGCAGAAAGCTCATGAATCTGGTCCTGAAGTTTATGCAACATAAGGAATTGTAGTTTGCATTTTCTTTTTCAGTGTCTCTCATCACACTGATGAGCCTCAGCCTAGAACAATGTCATTTTTAAGACAACCAGACTATGTGGGTAGCTATTTTAAATATTATTGGACAAAGCTACAAATCATCGAGGTCACAGGGTTGGAGGAAGCTGTAGCCATGTGCACACTGTATTGTTGACACAAGGCAAGATGTCTTTGTTTATTAGGCACTGATTAAATCTTTTTTTGTGTTAAATGTCCTTTCCTAATTGGCACTGCTCACCAGCACACCTCCACGTGAACTGTTAGCCCCAGCAACAGCCTTTAGCCAAAGGAATCAGAAACAGCCAGACACTTGCTCTGACCGGTGCCTGTGGACAATCCCACTGGCACTTCTGCCTGGAGAAAGCATCCACCCACATATCTCTGACAAGAGTTTTCAGCATTAGCAAAAAAAATATTAAAAAAAAAAAATATATATAAACAGTCAGACATTAAATCTTTCCACAAGAGGGGGGAGAAGTGACCCTAGCCGCAGCAGGCACGGCTGCTCGCTGGCTGTTGGGATCACCCACCTCAGTGTTGCACCTAGCAGAGCCCAGACATCCTTTCCAGAGCTCGCCAGAGCAGCTTGAACCCAGCAGGTTGATTGTGCTCTGAAACAACAGACGAGTGTTGATGTGTCCCTTCTAGTGGCTCTGCTGTGGGGACTGCATTTCCAACAAAGGGCAGTAACAAGCTGCAGAGGGCAAGTGATATTTCAAATGCTAAAGCCCTTTCTTCAGTGACTGCGTGCCTGTCCATCATCGTGTGCAGGGTCACTGAAGGCAGCTGCCGGATACCCTTTAACTTTCAGGTTATGAGTAAAGTCAATGCTAAAACAAATTGACTGATACTTGTTCTCTGAGTTAATCTGTCTATTGTAACCAACAAAACTGCTTCTGCTTGCATTTAATTCGCTGTATGAGGAAAGAAAATTTCTCTTTGACATTTCGGGCAAAGTCAAACAGCTCTGCACTCAGTAACGTGTGCGCATGAGAAATGAGCATTTTGGAATAATCTCCACATTGCTGTTTCCTGATTGCTCATGCCTGTGTAAAAAGTGTAACAAGTTCTTGAGCTCCTGCAGAGCATGACATACTAATCCTCGAAACTACCACAAACAAACAGAGGAGGAATTTCTGCTGTACCCACTCCTGTCCTTTAAAGCATCACCTTTAGACTGATTGAATAAAAGGCTGGTATGATGACAGATCGTACACAGTCACTGCTGCTCTATGCCACCTTGCAGAGAGCAGTGGCTGCTGTCTGTCCAAACCCTTTGACTCATGTTTTGAGGAAGACGCCATGAGCTGCTGCATCCGGGGTAATTTCACATAGTTCCTGAGGCATCAGGCAGTCAGCACAGGTGGGGTGGCAGAAACAAAGTTGACTATAAAATGACAAATTTCCCACAATAGATGTTAGAAGGAAAAAAAAGAGGTTTCCCCAACTATAATTGAGGAAATGCCAGGCCAGTCCCTAGGTTAACATACCATTCAACTGGGAGGGAGCAGGTGCGTCTATCTTGACTCTATAGGGAGAAGACAGCTTTTGTCTGACTGTTTTCAAGAAAAAAAAATCAAAAACAACACCAAAAACTTTAGGTGAGATTTATAGGTAGGAAAAAACCCATAGATGTGATGGTCCAGAAGTTCAAAATTTCTATCATTATAGTTTTAATTACTGCTGCCGTGAGTAGCAAGAAAGACAACAGCATGAATCAATCACATGCAAGTGCACTGAAATCCTGTTTTTGCCTTCTCTGGGAAAACAGCAGCACTGAGTTGGCTAGAAAAAAAAAAAAAAAGAATTGCAAATGGCACTGAATTGCTAAGGAACCAAGGCTAAGCTCATCACAGTAACCATAATACTGGGAGAAATTATTCAAAACCAAAGCAGGATCATCTCATTTGTCCCACAGGAGAGTGGATTCACTCAGGCACTGCTGAGACCTTCCATGAGCTGCATCCTAGGGTAAGTTTGGAGGAGATACTAATAGCCAGGCAGACGGGGCAGCAGAAGAAGGGATCCCTGAGCAGTTCACCCCCTGAATGATTACCCAGGGCACCAGGCCGGTGCTGCAGCCTGTGCTGCTGGGTTTCACGCTGATACCAGTGCCTGAAAAGGTGAAGCCACATAAGGTGCAGCCATGCTGTGGAGCAGAGTGGCTCTGCAACCAGGCTTATGCTCAGCAGCACCATCAGTTCAGTCTGCTCTCCGTTCAGTCAGTAGATTATCTCCTCTGCAGATAACACCTCCCAGGACAGAAATACCAAAGCTGGCTCTACTCAGGGCAGTGTGGCTATGGCTATGCTAGCACAGAAAATGCGTCTGAGCAGTACCATATAGTTCATGTCCACATGGACAAATTTGCTTCCACTCCCAGGAGAGATGGCTGTGTCCATGTTGCCTCCAGCCCATGCTCTCCAAACTGTCCCTGCCTACCTTGGTCTGCAGGAGAGTTAACTGGCACCTGGGAAAATCATACCAAGGACTGTGTGAACAATTAAGGGCCACTGTCCAAGTCTGTACTCCAGCCCTAACACTTTTGTTACAGCCAAGGTACCCAAATCATGTTCATTTGGGTCAGGCACCCTGCTCCTGCTGAGCCAGCTGAAAGCAGCATGTCCACAGCCCTGGAGTGCAGCACCAGGAGCTGGTAAACCTGAGCTGGCTCTGTACCTCTGCACCCAGCTCCCTCCTGCTCCCTGCTCTAGGAACTCAGGATTGATGCCTCTGATCCTGCCTGAACTGGCTTCCAGCACCCATGCAACAGCACACGTGAGCTGAGATGCCCTCCCTGAATGAGCGCACCTGGCAGCGTGATGCAGAAATTCAAGCTGGCTTTACATGGAGCCACCTTGGGAAGCCGTAGTACCTGTATTATGCAGATCTTCCCAGGCCCACTTTCCCTTGGATAACAGAAAGCTGACAGGATATAACAGCAGTAAGGAAACAGGCAAAAGCTTAGGCTACAGCCTGTCATCCAGGAAAGCACTTAAAATAGCACAAATAAAACTTTAGTTTGCACTTTCAGCTTCCATGGCAGGGCTTTTGTTTGGTACAGTTTCTTTGTCCTTCACATGCATATTAAATGTTATAGGGCCTGATCCTGAAACTTTTATGCATTCATTTATTTTGAGCGTCTGCTCCTGCAAGAAGGTGTGGTGTACATCTACGTGCAGGACTAAGGCCTAAGTGACTGTTTCCATCTCCTTGTTTGTATAATATTGATCATCTCTTTGTACTTTTGCCTAATTTCCCTGGCAAAACCTTTCAAAGCCAAAGGAAATGAAACAATACTTCCCTCTACTGGAAGACCCAGAAATTCTGGAAATTAATGTGAAGTGTTGAGTTTTTCTGAGCTAGTTTTGCTAGATTGAGAAGACAGACCACAGCAGCAGGGGACCAAGAAGAAGACAGAGGGGAGTTACAATTTTTTTTGCTCGGTTCTTAGCCTTGGATTAAAGCATTGGAGAGCTACTATATAACTCTCTCTTTTTCCTCTAAGTTTTAGCCAATGTGCCATGTTTATTATTTTAATTATCAATGCACCTCTGAAAACCCTCATGCCACTCAGGCTATATGCTGAGATTTTTTAAGTCTCACTGTGCGTGCAATTTTCTGAATCTGTTGCATGGTTACTAGGTAGATTTTTTTCTCAAGCTGCAATTACATGGCTTATTCCAAGACTCCAATGAGAGGTTTGGAAAAAAAAATCAACCACCACCAATGAACATCTTTGAAACTCCCATTGGGGGTGTGAATCAATGGCTAGCCAGGGGAAGGCTCCAGGGGACATGGAAAATTTCACTTGTGGCTTATAGATCTTGTTGAGAAGGCTGTTGCACGGGGCTGGAAAGAGTGATTCCCACTGGAGTCATGGGAGCCCTGAGATTTCCAGCTTTTTTTATAAATCAGGATCATGTAAAACAAGGTCAAGCACCAGCTGTCCCATTCCTGATTTCCAGGCATCATCTACTGGCAGCTGTCCATAAGCTTTTCTATAGATAGATAGAGAGATTTCTGGTGGTTGTGGAGGCCACAGGGAAATTTGATAATAGGGGAAATTTATACTGAGTAATTCCCAGATACCTCTGTTCCCAGTTTTGTCTCTGTCAGGTTATCTCCCAGTCTCTCACTGGGTTTTGTACAATAATTACATTACCTCCCATACCTTCTGGCCATGCATAACTTACTTCCATAATTGAATTAGGCCCACAAAAATAAGTCTGATCAACAGGCTTAACATCTACAAATATATCTTCATATGAAGTCCAAAGTGTCCTGAATTGCTCTTTAACTGACAAAGTATCATTATCTAACACCTCTTTAACCGATGAGGTAACAGATGAGGTATTCAGCTGCTAGTTAATGTTACCATTTCTGGGCTGAAACACAGAACTACACAACAGCAAAACTACAGGCAGGAAAACAGCCACAAAACAGATTTTTCAACTGAAAACAAAAATAATTATAGGTAGGATCTCAGTGGTCAGATCCTGAGACCACCTTTGGTATGCATCCAGCTCATACTGAAGGAAAGCTTTTACCAATTCAGTAGTAGCTGCTGAAGGATGGCAGCTCTAATCCAGGGCTCACGTTTTGCCAGGGCTCTGGAATTAACACCTGCTGCTTTGGAAATAGTGTCGTGGCATCCCTTGGGGGCTAAAAGAGGTCAGAATGCCCTCCCCTGCCTCCTAAGATCCACTTGAATCACCGGGTTAGCAAGCTGGCTAAAAAAAAACCCAAAAGGTAATAACACAACTTGATTCATGCGTTTGACATGCTCGGCTGAGGACTCTTCCCCCCTTTTTGTTTGGTTAGTCAGTTCCTCTGTTTCACAAGAGACCTCGGATACTGTGTTTCTTTCCTACATCCAGGAACATACTTGCCCCAAGTCTCAAAAGGAAGGAGAATGTACTGTTGCTAAAAATGACCACACCGTCACTTCAGGCAGGTCATGAGCTCTTTACACCAGCAGCTAAGCAGTCATGCTCAGCTAGCTCCATTCAATGAAATCAGGTTGCATGTATGAGTAACTACTTATTCAGCCTCATACAGAATTCAAAATCTGGTCATTTAAAGTCAGAATAAGAAATGAGAAGACCATAGCAGATCACAAGGCCTAAGTCACATTGTAGGAAAGGACTTCGTGTTCTTAATTATTCAGAGCGGTGGGACCACAAGACTTGGCGTCTTGCATCAAGTAGAAAAAAAGGGCCTTTTTTTGTAGGAAAACAGCACACTAACCTCCCAGAAACAACATAGCTGGAAAGAATAGAGCTGGAGAGATTTCCTTTTAGGGCAAATCTCTCAGCCATTCACTGATTTATTATTAACATTCGTACCACTGCTGTGCTAAAAAACTCCAGCTAGCTTGAGCTCCACTAGGCTAAGTGCCACACCAATGACTTTATCAGCACCTTGGGGCTGCAGTTCAGCCTGTAGCCCAAAGCCCTAGATCACTGACACTTTGCCCAGCTGAGAGGTGACCTGCTGGTCCTTTACGCCAGGAAACCGGGGCAGAGAAGGAGAGGTTCTCAGGTGAGGGCTGTCCCTACAGATAGTGTCGTCACTGCTAGCTCAACATCTTTTGTTTTGAAATTGGGACCTAATTTGAGAAAAATAAGTGAAAGCCTCAGTCTCTGCAGACTTTCACATCTGATTCTTCAGAGCTGTATGCCTTGCTGCTGAATACAGGGATCCATCATTCCCCATGTATAAATGGGCATTTGCAGAATGGGGGGAAATTTCAACCAGCTTTATAAGAAACTCCTGAGTGCAGCAGCAACTGCTTTTAAAAAGCCTGATCTGTGGCATTGGTCTCACACTGGCTTTGCTCTCTGTGGGTTACAAAGCTGTAAACTCAACCATTGCAACACATGGGGCATTTTTTTAATTTGGTGACCGTTGCCCCCATATGAAGCCACCGAGGCGAAGGGCTCCGGAGCAGAGGATCGCACCGAGGGACCCATGCTAAGGGGGCAAAACCGCGAAGGCAAAAGCGCAGGGAGGGAGAGGGTGCCCCTGCCCCCCCCCCCCCNAGCGCTGACTCAGAGGGGCGAGGACAAGAGCGACGGCGGCCTGAACCCCCTCACATACAGGAGCAGCCCCCT
>WAAD01042444.1:2598-14070 GCA_013389945.1 Fregata magnificens
GCCAGAGGGATACCAAGGGAGTTGGGCCTTGAGTATAAGTGCAAGCCCTGAGTTCATCTGACGCTATAATCATAATCAGGATCCTCTGAATAAGGATCGTCCTATTCAGCTCTGGCCTTTGAGACTTCACCAGCCTATGCCTACCTAAACTAATGCACACCTAACTCCATTCCCACATCTTATTAATAAATTATTAAATTATATAAGCCTATTTCACCCGAACTAACTTCTGTAACACTTAATTTCTGGGCTCAAAAAGATAATCAGAAGTGATGCATGCTGGAAAAACAAACAAACAAAAAATCAGAAAATAGGTTTTTCAGTATAGATTCCCATTCACTGCAAGTGACTATCTGCTAAACATTCATATCTTCCCTCCTCACATTCTGCACTGTATGTGTTGGTTGCAAATCCTGTACAACTGGGTATAAATGACTGCTGATTCTTGATCCTGCCACAGTGCCTATTCCACTGAGAGAAAACATAAGTAAGTTCTGAATTCTTTTCTGGCCCTTTTCAGCTGACTTAGCTGTATGTGTTCTATTCTAGATAGTTGTGGTCCTTTCTTATTTATACCTGTGTGCTGTAAAACTGTAAAAAATTCCTGAATCTAGGCGGTTGCCCATTATTTGGTAGATTGATACAGTTATCAGATTTATATAGCACTATTCATTTGAAATGATTCTATAAAATGGTGAAGTTGAAAACTAACTAACTATATGCAAAGGGGTTTTTTTACAGATCCTTAAGATTAACACAGTCTATTTTATAGAAATTCAGAAAGTTTTTTTACAGTAGATTAAAATGTCCTGTTATCATTTTATCCTATGGCTTCCCATTTTCTGTTCTTCTGACAAATTTTTGTTTCTTTCCTAATTAAAATGATATTTCTAGTAGAAATCTTCTCATCCAAGGCCAAAATCTGCAACATCATATGGCCTTTGCAACCTCATTAAATATAGCCTCAATAAAACTAAACTGAGCCCAATTCAAATCTATTCTCTGCTTTTTGATTAAATTATCAATTTATCCTACTGGGGTGGTGGGGAACCAAACTATTTAAGTATTTCATTGAAGGCTGATGTCAAAAGCTGACCAAATAATTATGAAACCTGTTTAACTTAGAAAGCATTAGCATAATTTTCAATTGCAAGCACAGTAAACTAGTGAGGAAATTGACCTCTTGTGTTCTAGCTTCACTGCTGTTTCCAATGTAGGAATACAAGGCAGAGTTAGCCATGACAAGGTCTTCTGGATTCTGGGAAGAGATTTAAATACTCTTACTTTACATTTTGCTGCACCAAACCTTTAGATATTTGCCTTCTAAATGGAATTTACTACCTGGATTATACACAGTAGCTTCACACATAACGCCTAGAAGTACATAAATGCATTGGAAAAATTGAATTCCCAGAAAGGCCCATACTGAATGGAAGGTGCCTGAAGTAGCCAGAAAAATTGCTGAGGACAGAGCCATACCTTAAATTTTGCTGCTCTTCAGAGTGTATGCTACAGAAATATCCTTTCTCTCATTTTGGTTTATGCCTTCCTGGAAGCAGGTGCAGAAGACCTTGTTTTACAATAGACAGATGGCAAAATTGGCACTATTTCCTTTGCTGTGCCCTTATATCCAGTATCTGAACACTCACCCAAGACCTGGATTCAGGTGCCAACAACTCCCTGATAAAATGAAAGTCACATCCACTATCTCACAGAAGCCTGACCTAACTACAATGGTGCAGGTTACCCTAGACTACTGCTTGGGAAGATGATCCATTTTTGTTACATAATTAAATAGCTAAGGGACAGAGAAAGAGGGACTCTTGAGATACTTGTCACTCAACAGCTTGATCCACAAATGGGCCACAGCATTTCTAAGGATCTTTATGCCAAATTTTAATGATGAGGGCCTAAATAAACAAAGGTCAAACATCCCTTTCAAATAACAGAGAGCAAGAAGAGGCTTACAGTTGCAGATCTCGCTCTTTGTTGGTAAGCGACCTTCTGGAACTCTAAAAGTGAGTGTGCTGGTGAGCTAAATGCATTTTTTCATTGCTTGCTTGTAGTGTACTATGCTAGGAACGTAACATACCAAAATCCTCATTGTAGGACTATTCTGATATTGTTCAACTGAAAACTGGCTTTTAAAATCAGGTTATTCAAAGTTTTAGAATACCTTAACCATTGTACATTTTTAATAGCAGCATAAGATACAAGGGAGTATTATTCTTAAACCAAGGCCTAAACAAGCAGGCAGTGATGAGGGAACATTCAGTGAAATGCAAGCATGCATTGACTTCTCTGTAGTGTGCTCACTGAATATTAAAAGAACCCACAACAATATTTCCCAGTGCAACAGATCAAAGGCTAGTCCATGCATTCTGATTTTCTCTCCATAGTTAGCTGCCATTAGACTGAAAAGCTAGTTTGTTAGATAAGTCCAAGTAAAGTTGCTAGGCCCTGTGTAGTGGATGACAGGTAAATTTTTGTAAATGGTAGCACATATATAAATCTATACATACATTAAGTAAACTTGAGGAGGTATGGTGAATATAGGTTTGTTAGATAATTTATATTTCATTAAAAAGAAATTTGATGCACACTGTAGCTAATTTACTTGGAGGTTTATTTGATTCGCTAGGCCTGACTAATGCAGAGAAAGTAAAATATTCTGTCAAGTAACTGATTATTTGGGTGAGGGAGGAAAGCAGGTAATATTTATATTTTATCCTGCCCTACTTAGCTGATTTATAGCAGATGAAAACTTCTTTCTTTAAACCTTTAGCGTAGTAAAAAGGACATCTTTCCAGTAGGTTAAGTAGAAAGTTTCCATTGCTATGTATATACTGTGTTCTTTATTCTATTCTATAAGCTGCATTGCAAGGGTAGAAGAATTCCAGAGAATTTTGTTCTTGCTATTATAAATGAAACCCAGAGTAACTCTTCAAAAGCTGATGGTGCTTAAAATGTTTGGTATCTCTGACTAATCATATAAGTTTGATAAGCCATAGTTTTATGAATAGAAGTTGTTAATGAAACTTGGTATCAATATCATAGAAAGAAAGAAGAGTAAGAATGTTTTCACAAAACTGTACACAGTCTTAGAAAGAAAATGACTGAGTAATGTTACCCATATTTTTGAAAAAGCTATTAATTTAACATAAAAAGTCATAAGCGGAAGTCCAGCATTAAAATACCATGCAGTAATTAATGCATAGAGGAAAAGTGATTCTGAACTGGTTTTTTAAATATAGACTTGAATAAGCAGTGGAGTAAATTCAGGCTGTAGTACAACAAATGTGTAGAAAATAGATGTCACAATTATAATAACTAGCTTTCTGCAGTGTAAGAGATTATAAATGACTTATGTTCATCAACTGGGCTCAATACAGACTTTAATGACCAAAGTTTTCTATTTTATATTGCTGGCATGATTTTTTTTTTACCCTAGAGGTAAAAGTTTGGAAAGGTACAAAACTGATATAATCAAGATCTCTAAATTGCTCCTAACAAATCTCTTTCCTCGTTCCCCAAAAGAACTATAATCCTAAAAACAGTGTGATATATACTGTTTAATTGGAGCTCATAGAACTGATTGGATTTTCTAATTTTACCATGTTTAAAAATCATTACAATTTAAAAAAAATGTTGGGGTTTTTGTGTGTGTGAAATTCGAAAAGCAGTAAGAAATGTAGCATTTTATAATCCTTCAATTTTTTAACTTCTTTATTGTGATTATTGTGTGACTACACATGTTATCACTGTGAGCTAACTGAGCAATTGCACCGTATGATCAGTTCTTCTTTATGCAGATCTGCACTGGTTAATGATTATGTTTCACAATTTCTGAATCAATAAAAGAAAAATTTAAAAATGCGACAACCCCAAAACCAGAACATCTCTTCTACTTCATTATTTTTACATTCATTCTTTGATTGAAACTTTTCTAAAAAGTGAACTTTGTGAATAATTCAGTCCCAAATGTAAAGTAAAACCAACCAGTACATTAACATCAAGTGGGCATTTAATCTCTCAGAAGCATGGTAGGCTGGTTTGCAATTGTGAGAGATTAGCAAGCTCATCTGGCAAATGAGTTCTCCTTTAAATAGTTAGAACACCATAAGCTGTCCAAAATCACAAGCCAGTGGAAAGATTAACAAAGTTTCTTTATGTCGTTTTCAAATATTCATTCAATATATCAAAAGTTTTTCATTTTTATTCACTGTCGGAGTGTTGTTTGTTTTCCTCTAGATGATGCAAACAATGCTTTGCCACGCTAATTGAAACAAAATATTTGATGTGACTCATCTTCTACTGTAAAACTGCAAAGGCTCCTGTTATTACTCAGGTGCCAAAATGTTGATAGAAAATGCCTGATGCACATCTGTGAATTTATTATTCAGCCTAAAGTAGACGGACTGACTGTTTATCAATCTTTTAATGGATGTAACATTTTTAGATGGCAAAATTCAATAGAATTTGGAAATACATGAAAACAGTCACATTCCAAGAAGGAATTTTGGGGAAAAATAGTGGTTTAATAATAGTTGTATAACTATAGTGTATGAATTTTGTTCATCCTTGTTTTCCTCTCTTATTTTCTAGAAATTTCAAATTATTCCCAGGAGAAATAAAAAAATACATAAATCAGAAAAGCACACCAGACTCACCTCTTTTACATCAGCAAGGTGAATGTTTTATTTTGTGCAAACATTTAGTGGTCAGCAGCTCAATGTCCAGATGGAGATCGGTGACAAGTGGTGTCCCTCAAGGGTCCTTACTGGGACCAGTACTGTTTAATATCTTCATCAGTGACATAGACAGTGGGATCAAGTGCATCCTCAGCAAATTTGCAGATGACACCAAGCTGAGTGGTGTGGTTGACATGCCTGAGGGACGGGATGCCATCCAGAGGGACCTGCACAAGCTTGAGAAGTGGGCCTGTGTGAGCCTCATGAGGTTTAACAAGGCCAAGTGCAAGGTCCTGTACCTGGGTTGGGGCAACCCCTGGTATCAATACAGGCTGAGGGATGAAGGGATTGAGAACAGCCCTGTGGAGAAGGACTTGGGGGTACTGGTGGATGAAAAGCTGGACATGAGCTGGCAATGTGCACTCACAGCCCAGAAAGCCAACCGTATCCTGGGCTGCATCAAAAGAAGGATGGCCAGCAGATCAAGGGAGGTGATTCTGCCCCTCTACTCCGCTCTGGTGAGACCCCACCTGGAGTACTGCATCCAGCTCTGGAGTCCTCAGTACAAGAAAGGTAACGACTTGTTGGATCAGGTCCAGAGGAGGGCCACAAAAATGATCAGAGGGATGGAACACCTCTCCTATGAGGACAGGCTGAGAGAGTTGGAGTTGTTCAGCCTGGAGAAGAGAAGGTTCTGGGGAGACTGTATTTTTGACTTTCAATACTTAAAGGGGGCTTGTGAGAAAGATGGGGACAGACTTTTTAGCAGGGCCTGTTGCAATAGGACAAGGGGTAATGGTTTTAAACTGAAAAAGGGTAGATTTAGACCTGATATAAGGAAGACATTTTTTACGATGAGCGTGGTGATAAACTGGAACAGGTTGCCCAGAGAGGTGGTAGATGCTCTGTCCCTGGAAACATTCAAGGTCAGGCTGGACAGGGCTCTGAGCAACCTGTTCTAGTGAAAGATGTCCCTTCTTACTGCAGGGTGAGTTGGAACTAGATGACCTTTAAAGGTCCCTTCAAACCCAAACTATATTATGATTCTATGATTTATAAGAAGCTTTTGAGGAGGAAAAAAGCAAAATTGAGTTGAAAAATCAGTAGAACAAAATGACATTGTATTACAAGCTTTTTTTTAGCATTAAAAAAAATAAACTGGGAACTGCTATGTAGAAAATCACGTTTATTTCTTAAACTAAGTAAAGAACTCTTCATTTTGACCAGTTTTGACCAAAAACTTACGTGAAAAAAATAGCCAGAACAAAGAAATCCACATCATAAATTTCCAGGAACAATGGCTGAAGGATTGAAATTATAATGACCAAAAGAAAGTAAAAGATATGAATTGTAAATTTATGGACCAGTGAAATAGGTGACAGATCAGTATTGGGGGGGGAAGTATTCATCACAGAATACAGTTTTGAAAGAGAAATAATCATTGCTGGTGGCCACTTACTTAAAATCTATGAAAGATAATGTTTATCTTCATTGTCTTGACGCAATTACCAGTGACAATGAACTCAGAAGCTCGATATAAAGAACAAAACATTAATGTAGAAGTGGACTGCATAAAAGTGTCTTGAGAAACAAGACACTTCTTCATGCAACTACACCTGAGTCATATGTTATAAATCACTAGGTACTTGAATCTTTCCCTGTACCTGGAATCCAGCTAAAGGTGCTCTGGCATTGACTCATTGTGATGGATTTCACACCTGATCACTGGGGCTGAGTTACTCCTGGGACTACCCCGGGAGGCACCCAAACAGGGTGTCCCTTTCTCTGAGTCCCTGAGTCAGGGTCCCGCCTGCCATTGTGCGCCTGTGCTCCTCTGGATGTGCAAAGATGAGCCTGTGATGGACTGATGGCTCCTGTGATGGGCCTGGGAGAAGCCCATCAGGGTATTATTTGGGTTTCTGTGCTCCTCTATGCGTTTGCAGATGAGCTTTTATCACACAGCCTAACGTAAGCAATGTACAAGATGCAAGAAAAACATTTTAAAAGGCAAAAACCTGGAAATAAGCCATTTAGAGCCCTCAGTTATCGTTATTGATCCCAGTCCCTTTGTTATCCAATAACTGTTTTAATGGAGTAGTTCCTAAAATGGCACAACCATTGCCTCTTACAGAAAAATGGAGATACAGAGGAACACTTGATACTGACTTAGTCTGAAATAACTTATTGTCTATATAGGAGCTAGACATTATTTATCGCATAGTCTGTGAAATCAGGAGTCATTTAATTTAATTTTAGTCAACTATGATGATAATCCAGGTCCACTTTATAACTATCAGGTATAGACAGGCATCTCTAAAGAGCAGATCATCCTGTAATAGGAGTGGAAGATTGATGAGATTGTAACCAAAATAGTGGGGAACTAAACAATAATGAAATATAATATAATGTAGGCTTATGATAATTTGTGAAAAAGTAACTATAGAAACATATTATGCACCAGCAATGCTGCTCAAGAGTCCACCCAACCCTTCACATCTTGATTTAAATATCAAGGATTTAATCAATATGTAAAATGTGACTGCACCACATAGTATTAAGATCAGAGGTAGTATGTTTTGTTCTTTAAGGAGGAGCAGGTGGACAAGGAACAACTTGGTCATTTCATCTAAACAATAATATGGCATAGTGAAATGTAATCTTTCTGTCTTAGAACAAAGACTTTGGAGTGAATAATTGCCTGATTGTGTTAATGGTCCGTGAAGGGCCATTTAGTAATGCCAAGTTTAAGTGAACTTAGAGGAGAGGTAATTCCGGCAGGGGGAGATCGCGACCACCGACTCAAGGACCACCCACTCAAGAAACCCACCGACCCAAAAGATCAAGGAAGTAAAAGTCTCAGAAATCACAGTGGGCATGCGTAGTCATTTGCATGGTAGACGAAGAGTCTTTAACCAATCATTTAGTAGAAGGATAATGAATATGTATTGGCTATGTATCTGTGCATGTATAAAAGATTGTTTCTTAAACTGATTGAACGAACACGATCTTGGGAGGAACTATCCCCCGTGTTCCCGGCGCCGTGAATAAAGAATGCCTGCCTTTTAACACTACATTGGTGTTACGAGGTTTATTCCCGATTTCGGTGACAGGATGATTGTTTATAGAGGCCTGTCTCTCTGTAAAGGCTACTGCTGAGGGAACCTGAACAAGTAATTTAGCCTGGAAACTACCTTTTGGAGGCTAAAGATTGGGGAGTTCATTCCCATCCCAAATGCTGCTCCCACATGCATGTTATGTAGGAGTTTCTTCAATGGCAACTCCATACCTTCCTGAGAATGCCTCTTCCAATATGAGTGCCATCTACAGACTCAGTTCTTGGTGCAGGTGGGAGGCAAATACACACCACTTTAGGATAACAATAATGGTCATTTTTACACCTAATGATATTTGGAAGTTGCAAAATAAAATAAAACGGGAGCTCTGCCTGAAGGAAGAAAACAGTATGTGATTCTGGTCTAATTAAATGCTTTTCTATGAATGATGTTGGAAATTTAATGCCTCTGTTATTCCAGTGATATACAGAAAAAGTATACCTCACTAAAACATTAAAAAAAAAAAATCTATTTTTTAAAGCAAAACTTGCAAATCTAGCCTTTTGAAAATTCAGTTCGTTTTTTTTCTACTTATTTATTATAATCATTAATATTTTTACTCGTGTTGTGCATTAATATCTGTAACTCTGTTACCCATTACATTTAGACTGTATTTTTAGGGAACACTTCTGAGATGTGATTGCTCTCAGTGAGTAGGTGTACTGATGCACTTGATGCACAAAATGCAGCAGATTCCAATTAACTTTCTTTTTAACTTTTTTGGCAGTTGTGTTAACAGTAAGTGATAAAATATTAAACTTATTATCATGACTAAAGTCTGTAATTATGATTCTAAATACACCACAGGGCCAGTCGTCTCATATAAAACGGTGCCACTTTTATAGAATTCTTTTTTTTTAGAAATAGAGGTACACTTTTAAATATTTAAACCCTTAGAATTGGTTCTTTTAGAAAGAATTACCAGTAATCAAGGACAAAACTATATGGCACACAGATTGCCTTATTTGCTCAATGAATCTTTTAGTAAGTTGGTGAATTTTAACTATTTGGTAAATATTCAAATAGTTGGTGAATATTAAAAATTTCACACTTGCTTAAACATTTCATTAATGTCTTTCTTGTGGCAAAATACATAACAGCCTTATCCTTCAATTAAAAATAGGGGTTCAAATTAAGTAACTATACCTATGTAAAGCCATCACCTTACACACTTCAGTCACCGATAACTGCTGTCATTAGACTCGTGTAGATTCATACCAGTTAGGCATGATTAGGATGAGATTTTTACCATAGTCACAATGCAGGCTACAAATATGTTACAAAATTACAAAGATTGCATTTTTTTTCTCTCTTGCAAAGCTCTAACTGTTATCTCATTACTAAATGAGGTAAGAATTTCATCTGACATAAACATTTATTTCATTTTTACTTCAAACCTAAAGGCTTTTAACTTCAGTTCTGTAGGAGCTATTCATAGAGAAAGAGATTAGTACCCTTTCTTGTCATAATAAAGAAAAATCTTACATAAGATATTTTCATATATTTTTTCCTTAAAGATTCATAATAGTTTATTATCATTATTTGACATCAAAGGGATGTCTCTTCAACATAAGTATGTCTCCATATGAATGACCAGATTTTTACTGTAAACCTTAAATCATCTCAACATTCATTCCGTTGAAAGAATCATTTGTCCATGTAACAGGTTCAATTGAACAGATTTAGGGGGTAGAAAACTGTTCATATACCAATACAATGAAAGACAGCCAGTGTTCAATTGTTAAAAATGGGGAAAAAGATATCGAGGTTGGATTATTATGTGGCTAAGACATTCAGAAACCCAGGGCAACAGCACTTTGAAGGGGCTCCTCTGATCCACTGTGGACATCAACAATGTTACCTTCTCAACTGAGCGCATTATTGCAGGTACTCACTGCAAAATTAATCTTATCCTAAAATGCCCATATAAAATAAGTTATTTGATTCCTTACATAAGGATTCTTCCTTTGACAATAAATGCAGCCTATTGACTTGCTCACATGTTGGTGCCTACATTGCAAATATCTAAAATTGTGTGATGAATTAAAAAGTTAGAGTGGGATTGATTTCGCTAAATGGAGGTAAAAGGTGACATCTGAGACATTCAAAGCCCCTTTGTGAGAGGCATCACAGAAGACCTACCCTCCTTGAGGGTCTTCGAGCCAGGCTGCTTGAGGTCAGGCAGTGTACTTGACATATGTGGAATTAAAAGTCTGTATGTCTGTTCAGGCAATCGAACCTCATCCTTGTTATCTTTTCATATTCTATGGTTTCAAATGGAACAAGTGGGAGTTATTTCTCGTACATTTTCAAGGAGGCATCTATATAACTTCTTTGTAATTAACATCAGAGAATCTGGAGATGCTAATGTTGTAATAAAAAGAAAAAGAAATTACTCAAGAGACTTTGTAAATAGTTTCACCAGTTCCTGAGTATTATTAGCACTGAATGGTCAAATGTGATGAGTAAGGCTCAAGTTGAAATAGTTTAACTTAATGGATATCCTCATACCAACAAGTTTTGAAGTGCTTTCTTTAGCTGGTAGAAGATGTTACGTTTTGTATTTTGCCAAAAGTGGATTGAATGTAGTAATAAAACCAGTCAAAACTATCCTTCAGGCCTTAAAACTCAGCCAACCACTGACGTATCACTAAGGATAAAATCTTGAGATTACTGATATAAATACACACACACAAAAAAAGAACCTTTCCTCTTTCCTGGCTATGTGCTGCCTGTGTGAGAGAGCTCTGGAATTCTGCTGAGCAGAAAGTACCCCAGACTCTGACACCTGTTTTCTTATGTCCATATATTACCTAAGCAAATGCTGACTATTTAGTGTTGCAGATGAAATTGAGCCTTGAATTAAAGGCAAGATTCTTTAAGGCAGAATTATACAAGTATATGTATGCTGACAGAATAAATTCCTGATGTATATCAAGGGAAATAAAAACAGGGTGGTTATCTCACTGTACAAGATGTCTAAATGCAAAATAAAAACTTTGAATTTAAATCTAAACTTCAGCTATTTCACTATCTTGTTCTGTCTGCTCTTTAGAATTTGGGTTGCGTCCAAATTCAATTTGGGTTTTAAATATGAAATGGATTAGCTTTAGTATATGGTTCATCTAGAGATAATTCCTATCTTTTGTACATGGGTAAGTGCATTTACGCAACCAAACTTAAGTATATTAAACAAGTGTAAAACTTATGTTCCTTTGTCTGTATGTATTTTTAAAAACACACAGGTTTCTTTGGTTTTCACTGCTCCATCGATGCACATTCATGTAGCACATGCTGGTTCCCCAGACGGTCACATTGCTATCATTTGTGTGTGAGTGTGAAGGCGTGCTGCGTGTACTGATGGTATATACTGCCCTGCACTGTGCATCAGCAGGAGCACCACCCATCACCAAAACTGCTGCTTTCCCAGTGTGTGTCTGCGGATATGTATGCTTGTGGACATGTGTGCATTTATACAAAGATTAAATGCAAAATATCTTCCAGACCTAAAGAATTTATTTTTATTTGCAGCTCTCATTCAAATTATAATTAAAGTTTTACACTAGGAAACAAATCCTTGTGTGCTGTGAATTCATATTACTCACCCTTTTCACAAAGGGGGAAAGGATTCTTGCCCATGAGTTGGCGGGCTCATCGAGAGGGCTTTA
>WAAD01042464.1:4208-17263 GCA_013389945.1 Fregata magnificens
TCCAAGGGCAGAAATTCCATTTTCATAGCTCTTAAGTGATGCTGGTGTGGGAACATCTGATTTCTTCTCCCGGTTCACGGACTGCAAGGATTCAGTGAAAATGCTCTGGTTAGGTTTCTCCCTTAACAACATTACCTCAGTTAGAGTATATTGGAGCTGGCAAAGTACATAAGTGGAGGTATTCAGTTCCCCACATCCCATTTATTTTATATGAGCCATTATTACCCTGTTCGTTCTTGATGGCTGCTGAAGTAGCTGATCTCTGTTACTGATTCGGTCCCAGATCTGAGCTGCTAAGGGACCCACAAAGGAGGCTCAACTTTCTGCTAGTACAGCTGTAGTATCCTGTCTACTGTGATGATAGTAACTCCTGCATCTCCAGCTGCTCTGGCATACATAGTCCAGAATAGATTTTCTTTCATGTGTTGGCAGTGCAGTTTATGAAGAGGTAAATTTTTTCTGCAGGGGTCTCTCAGGTGATAGTCTAGCTCTGCAGATTCTTCAAATTTCTTTAGGAAGCCCAGACCCCCTTCAGGGGTGTACTCTAGCAAGAAGAGTCACCTATTTTCTCCTTCCTCTCTCACCCTATCCAGATCTTGGGTGATCTAGAATTTTTATTAGAATGAGCCTTCTTTTATGACATATAACAAATATGTGCATATAGATGTATAGCAATTGTAAAAAAAGGTAAGCAAGGCTACTATTCCACTGGAGTTTAACCTCTCACATCAACAGATGTTTTGAGAGGTTCATTGCTCTGAACTTGTGCCAGAGCCTTTGGCACTGATTCATATCCAGTGATATTAGGAGATGAGGTAGGTCATCTCTAATATGATATGCTCATCTATGCAAATCCCTGATTTCAGGTAAAACTATTAGCAGACTGGGCAAAAAAATGGCATAGCGTGAATTAATTAATTGGTTTTAATAGAGATGATATTCTTTCATTTTTCAGGTGAACATATGAGGGGAAAACAGAAACTACTTTTTTGTAGTGACAAGTATTCCTCTGCCTTCAGATGAAGTAGAATTCTATCCATGCATATCTCATTTAAGGAAGGGGAAGATGAACTTGACTTTTGCGTAGCTCGAGCAGGTGCCACCTCTCTTTTCATCAGACTTTATAAAATAATGAAATTGTATTAATGTTTAATTATACCCTAGAAAGGGAAATTAAGAATGTGCATTTTTTGAGTTTTGGTAGTAGAGGAAGAAAGGGTAGATATTGAAGGATGAAAAATAATCAGCAAGAAGCTGTAGCATGTACTAGAAACTTATTGTGCAGTAATGGAAACAGTTGCTGAAGGCACGACAAAATTTATACAGCACATGGAGGATGTGTGTCTGATCTTACTGGCATTAATAAACAGGTTAAAGAATTTTATTATAAGTTAGGTACTTCAGAAATGCACAGTGCTGAGTTGGCTTGCTGAATTTTTATGGAATCTTTCTACAACCATCCTCCTTATCTCAAGGGGCCAGCTCCTTATTAGATAGGGAAGTCAGAAAATAAGAGGTTTGGGGAATTTCTGTATCCTTGAAAAGTGGTTTAAACTTGAGCACAAGCTTGATTTTAACTGATTTTGTTAAAGAATAATTCAAACTCAGCTAGCTTGCCCATTCCTTGAACTTCTTCATGAGACGTGGGAAAAGAACTTATTTCAATGTTACACAAAGTAGTCAGTTCCATATTATTAAATTCATACTTTCTTATGCAAGGTGTGGGGCTGAGCAAACAGCTTTCACATACACAGTCCAAATGTGTGAAGGTGCAATGGTCTTATATAGTACTGTTTCCTTACAAAATTGTAAAATAGGACTGGCACAGGAAGAGCTCTTCTGCTATTAACCATCATGATTCAGCTGCTATGAAAGTTACCTGTTGTTCTATTTACAGTGAAAATTTAGCCTATGCTCTTAATAAAAGTAAAGTAGTACAGTAGTAAAATTCAGTCCAGATTTCTTTCTCAGGTTATTGGTTATTCTTAGCACTCATAGGGCTCAGGGCCTGTTTTTCTTTTACCCAAAAGCAACGGATCTTTTAGACTAGTTGAGTCACGACAGTGTAACAGAAGTTGAAATTGTGAAAGACCCAACCACTACTTTCTTTTCATATTTCTCATGAACACGTTACATACGGGTTTTTTTGTTTGTTTGCTTAATTTGCTCCTACCTGTGAATAACCAAAGCTGGAGTTTTCTACTTTTCAGTGAGTATGACTGTTATCATGATCCTTTGATACTCTGGGATGCCAGTTTAATTCCTGTTGGCTGAAGATCGTTCAATCATCAGAACATCTGATTTGGCAAATCAGTGCAATTATTTTTCAAAGTGAAAAATATTCAAAAATATTCTAATGGTTGTTTTGGTTGGTTTACGCAAGCAACGTAAAAGAAACATTAGATGCTGCTTTCATTCTACTTGTTATTTCTGTTTTGGGGATAGTTGTCACCATGTGATTCATTGCTTCATTAAAAAAATTTGTATAAAGGTTTTGTGGTTTTGTGGAGGCTTTTTGTGATTCTCTTAAGATATGAAAAATGTTTGGTGATCCTGAACCATCAATTTCTACACTGGAAAAGGAAATTCATAAAACAGAAAATTCCAGATAAAAACTTTATTTTTAATTTTGCACAGCTGCCTAATGACTTTAGATATATTCAGCTGAAGCATCAAGATAAACAAAGGATTTCTGGTTACAACCTATCTTTGTGATGACTGTTTAATATTTTGATTGTAGATCTTATTCAGGTGGGAGAAACTAAAGGGCACTGATATATCATAATCTGATATAACATTGCATGTTTATGATTGTCTACTAACAATGAAAGTATAGATACAGAAAAAAATCCCCAAATATTTAGATGCTTAACTATGAGCTGGAGCTAGTTGACACTGAAAGGTACTCAATACATCTTCAATGTACATTGCTATATATTATCATTAGGAAAAGATTCTTCACTGAGAGGACGGTCAGTCACCAAGCCTATCAGAATTCAAGAAGTGTCCGGATGATGCGTTCAGTCATATGATTTAGTTTTAGGTAGTCCTGCGAGGAGCAGGAGGTTGAACTTGATGATCCTTATGGATCCCTTCCAACTTTAGATATTCTATGATTCTATGGTTCTATGATTCTATGTGTTACTTACCAGAACTAGGTAACTGTGCGGAATAGTTGATTAATCTGTGCATTTTGTATAAACTGTACATTTCCAGTCCTAGTATAGCTCCCATTTAAATACATATGTACTCCACTGTTGTCTAGCATAGTTTTAGGACAGAAAAATTTAGTGAAGTTTTGTTGTTTGTAGATCACCTTATTAGTTATTTAGTGTACACCATAGTACATAGAATAATTCAGGTGAAAAGCTACTTCAAGAGGTTGCTAATAATATCTCCTGCTCAAAGGATGGTCAACTATGAGATCAGACCAGGTTGCTCAGGATTTTATTCAGTTAAGCATTGAAAACACCCAAGTTTGGAGTCTGCACAACATCTCTGGGCAACCTGTTCCAGTTCTTGACTGATTGCACAGTGAAAACATTTTTCCTTATATCCAGTAGGAATGTCTCTTGTATCAATTTGTGTCTGTTGATACATATTGATGCAAACAGTCTAAAAATCTCATCTAAAGACAATAAAATATGCCTCTGGCTGGAGAACTTCTTCATACCAGATGAAATTAATCTTTTCTGTTCTCTTTAATGCTTGAATTGCCTAGCTGCTATGTTAGGCAATAACATATTATTTTATATAATTGTATATGGTTGAATGTATAGGACCTAAGCTCATTGAAAGTTTACTTAATGAAGAATTTTTTAAAGAGCTGTAGTTATTAGCATTGCGGCTGTTTAATATCCAACCTATTAAACTTTTACGCAGATGAATTCTGGCTCCACTATATGCAGTAAGAATTATAATTCTTTACTGAAAAAACCAAAGAAATTATATAGTTGATTGTTAGTGTTGTCCTTTCTGTGTTTCTACTACATGGAAGCGCATTACAGACACTTGTGTTTGCATATGGTCCCTTTTTAATGAACATGACATTCCACCCAGGTACAGATTTTCATCTTCCTTTATATATTTAATCTCTTTCCATATAAAATTGAAGCATCTGGACTGTAGGTTGTATGGCCTTTGATATAGAAACTATTTCATAGTATAAAGCAATAAGAAATACTGTTACTATTCTTATTTGAACACTGTTTTCTTAAGATTATTTTTCCTTTCTCCTTGAAATTTGTGAGGTATTTTTGTCTTTCTATTCCTATTGTGTAAAACTTCTATTATTTGTCTCTTTCATCATCTCAAAATCATCTAATTATTTTTCCTCTGCATACAATTAATAGAAATGGCATTGCATTTTATCATTAAAAAACAATATTTCATACTGATCATGTAGCATGGTAATATTTACCAATTTTGTGTATTTTATTTTTCATTGTTTTTGCTGGCTTATGCTTTTGTTTGCTGACAACAGGTTAAAATGACTATGTCATCTTCTCACAGAAGTTTTGTTTAAAAATGAAACAAAACATTCTTATTGGTTATTTCTGGTGTATTTTACAGTGTATTTATATTATATGCTATTCTAGTAGATCAATTAAGATACATTGTATAAAGATATGTAAAGGTATTACATGATCAGAGCTTTAACTAAATATTTTTCACTTAAATTAACTCTTGGAAAGCAAGATATTTAGTTTATTACATGAAGAATTCTATTGTTCATTAACTTCTGTACTGCTCAGAGATACTTAACAGCACATATGAAATGTACCTAGGGTGCTTTGATGCTGTTTATTTCAATAGAATAAGAAAAGCAGGAAAAGGTTGTTTTGATAAAGTTCAAATTAAATACTGAAGAAGCGCAAAACTGTATAGGATATTTTAAAATTTATGTGAACTCTTCTGTAGAATTACTGCTACTGTGTGGAAGAAAATGGACTAATTAACTTATGCAAAACTAGCCCCTAATGGAAGTATCTGACTTTGAACTACTGCTGTTTGAACAGTCAGCTGGAAGGACAAATACAGGAGAGACATCAGTAGAATTAATGACAGTGGCAAAGTGGCTTCACAGAGATGAAACTGTATTGCTCAGATAGTCCATGGGGAGAAAACAGCAGGAGAGACTCCAGTTTTTTTAAAAAAAAGAAAATGACAATAATCTATTTTATATGTTGTACATAAGTATAAAAGTTGCACCTGAGACCAGTAGATTTTGCAGTGCCAATTTTCATTGCTTCTAGCATTGCTAGTAGAGCTGTTATAAATATTCATAACAATTTTATCACTCCAACCAACTGCTTTAATATATAGTATGCCAAACATATTAAATTTTTTTTTCCTTACGGCTTTTTTTTACTCAGAAAACAAATGTTGACTGATATAGTGCAGAGGGCTTTAAAAAAGTCCTAGTGGTTTTTTTTAAAGAACTATATTTGTTAAAAAAGGTAATGTTTTCTCTCCTCAGCTATACTTCCTCTTCATTCTGGATATGCTATCTAGAACTTATTTCTCCTCTCATGCAACAAACGGCTTCTCTAAGAATAAGTCTGAGGCTCTCTCAGGGCTGCGAGATCTGAGTGTGACTGATGTAGCTCAGTTCTGGAGATTATTGCTAATTCTGCATGCAGATGCTGTACTTCTGGGTTATAAATTCAGCCAGACTTCTGGGGATAAAGTATTATCAAAGAGCGTTAGGACTGAGAGTGGCTGCTCAGGGAAGAACTTACAAAGTGGCAAAGGGGAGCAGTGGCAGCAGAATTTGCCCAAAGGCTGTTCAGGCTGATGTAGGGTGTACCGCAGGCCTGCAGGGCTTGGCACTGCTTGCCACTCGTCTGAAAAGAAGCAGATTGATTCCCAGCCTGACAGCTGGCTGACGGGTCTGGTTTTGCACCCACAAGGGCAAACCTCATCTGGTTAGGGACAAAACTTGGACCTTTGTCTGCCTGATTGTAATTTCTGCACAAGTTCTGTTGAATGCGTACCACGTAACAGCTTTCTGACATGGGGAAAAAACACAGGAGAAAGAAAGGTTCTCTCCTCTCTCCCTCATCCCCCCCAAAGGAACGTATTGCCTATGGTGAAGACAGTTCTTTATATTACTATGTAAGCCTCTTCTGCTTTACCAGAGAACATGATTATTCATTTGTACTCAAATTTTACTTTAATAACCATATACCCTCGTGGTTTATACTTTGTTATTGAAATATCAGGTTCACTATAAAACTCCAAATATAACAATGATGGCTTTGATATATGGTTGTGAGGAAAAGGATCAAAAGAATATAACGTGAACAGCCACAGAGCCATCTGTGGGGCAAGATTTTAGATACCAACCTTTTCTATTATATTTATTTTTCTATCCTGTTACAGTGGATCATACTATTTGATATAAATTATTAAATGCATGTCCATAGAAGAAAGCAAATTTCAGTGACTGGGGAGCAATTATCTGAAAGGTATGCATATTGGTACATAATTAGGTGTTTTCTGGTTTGGTTCTGGTTTATACATACAATATTTTATTAATCAATATTCCCTACACATATGCAAACACCTGATGTTTACAGAACACATATTCTGCAAATTACTTATAGAAGTTAAAAAACACTACTTTTTGCTTAAGTTCACTCCCCCTTCACAGCACAATCTACTTCCGCTGCACTGTATGAACGCTAGCCGGAAATAGGGAGCAATTCCTGCTGCTCTTTTGGAAGGCATCAGGACATCCATTGACAATGATTCCAACATAAAATTTCACATTTAAGTGTCAGTACAGCTTCTCAAAGAAAATTTAAATATTTGCTTTGAATGACCAACAGTAGGTGTAATTGTAAAACCCATAATGATAGCACAGATTATTGTCTCTTTCTTTAATGCTGTTCTAGTGTTTATTTGCTTGTCAACACAGCCCTACTACTCAAGCAATATGTATGATTTGCTTAGTCCTTGTCTCAAGTGTAGTGCATGCAGATGGAAACAGAGCTTACAATGGCATTGCTTTCACTTCATCTTTTAGCTTCAGTTTTTGTGCCTATATAACTCATTTCCCTTGTTAGCTCTAAGAACATAACCTTGAACGAATCAGTGGGTTGTCAGGATGATGGGAGAAAGGCATATTGACAAAATAGACTTGGATACACTATGCAAACCATATAAGTGGAAAGATAGTTGCTCATAACATAGTAAGGAGGTGTTTGGCAAGAAAAATGCCATGAATGCGCATTTTTATACCCTGCAAAAAGTGGAAGGCATTTTTAGTCTGTATGCCCTTCCATAAGAAGTGTGTGGCAGAGCAGAAATAGGAAAGAGTGTGTAGCTATTCCAAATCGCCTGCTTGCAACTGCTGTAGGGCTGCACCTTCTTTTCCCTCAATGCATTTCTGTAGGTAGTCATAATTGGCCTAAGAATTCTGTAAATTCTATGCAATTCAGTGGTTGAAACCAAAGAACACAATCTCTTGTCTCTCCCTTGAGAGTAAAGACGGCTGGTATGCCAGAAACTTGACAGTCTTCAGACCCTTGACTGTCCCAATATTGTGTCTTAGAAACTGTTCATCTTCCAAAATTTGATAATTGACAGTTCTGTTATCCTCATAATTTACACTACATTAGTTTAATCTTTTTTTTCCAGTATCTTTGTTTTTTAATTTGTTTTTCTTTTTTTTTTTTTTACTTTAATACTAATGATTTTGGGAAAAACCAGAATCTTAAGCAGGGATACTTCTTTTGCCTTGATCTAAGCCACTTACTGTGGATAGATAGTTAGATAGCCGATTCGCCCTTAGGAACTAGAGGAAAGCTTTACAGTCCCCAGGTGATTCCTTGTTTGCATTCCCTCTTTACCTGTTTTTACTGCCCAGTCTCCTTGTGCGAGAGGCGTTGCTAGAGCCAGTCTAATTCACTGGGAGAACTCTACCCAAACCACTGCATGCCCCCAGGTGGTTAGCATGTGGCAGCAGTATGATTAGCATGAAAGAAACAACAGCTCTTTCTTCCCTGTCAGCTGTCCTTTGGGAACTGTTCATCTTTTCCCCATCTTCACATAAAGATAAGGATAACGGATACCTATAGCCATAACTTGCTTTAGGCACTCAGTTTAAAACCAGTGAGGAAATACTATCAACTGCAAATTAAGAACACTGATTTTTCATTTATAAAATCCATTTAGGAAAAATAAAAGTTGCCATGAGAATAGAAATGTCTATTGAAATGTGTCTCTCTGGGCAGACTTTTTTAAAAATGTTTTTAAGCAGCAGGTTATCATATTGTCAAAATAATGCAGATGAATAGTTTTATTGAATAAGCTTCTGCTGGAATCTGCAATTGGCTCACACTTTAGTAACTGTAAAAGTATGGTTTATGTTACACCTGTTTTAATTTATTTTTTTCCTTAAAAGAGTGACCCCTGTCTTCTAATACTGAGTAGGTGGAGGTGTTTAGGATGAAGTTGCCAAATCAGGATACTATCAATTAAATTTTTCCTATGTGATGGATATCAAAGAAAAATAAGCAATATTATATTTTCTTCAGAAGTTTTACAGTGATTATACAGATTTTTAAAAGTTATTCCAACATTGCAGCTGCAAAACAGGAGAAATTCAATACCAGTGTTCTTGCAATAATTGATAAATCAATAGTAAATAGTAGAATTTTACATAGCGGTATTTTTTGAAAGAGGAAGATCTGTAATGTCCGAACACTCTATTTGCCACCTGTTAAAATGATATCTTCAAATGATATCCAGATTTCTTAAACTGAGGGAAGGCTGCAATCTTATATTTCTGTATTTTAGAAACTAGCTCACAAAGTAAATGTCATATCTTTGACCTTCTACAGAGCCCAAATAAAGTGGGGGTTTTTATGTTTTGACTATTTATGGCAACTCTAGGAAATATAGTCCTTTTCCCAACCTTCTAATATCAGTGGAATGAGTCTGCTGCATTGACTACTAGAAGCAATCCACAGTAAGTTTTCCAGCCTTCAGCCTTCTGTGGGAATTTTGGGTTTTGGATCCCACAGTAGTAGATTCTCATGAAATTTAATGTCTGGTGAAGTTATTCACTAGGACAGGACAGATGTGACCTGGCCTTGTTGAGCTGATGGAACTGTTAATACACTGCATTACACCATATTTTAATACCTAACAATTTTTGAAAATGCTCCTGGTGTAATCAGTAGTGCATAGAAGAAGCAGCTACACAGAACTATGCACAATACTGTTAGCACTTCCTTGCCAATCTGGCTTCAACATTTTTTGGTACCCAGAGTTAAATATTTTAAATACAACTGTTCCTTTGTTTTTCTTCTGAGGAAAACTGATAGCCCATGAACTGTCTTAACTTTGTGAATCTGTACAGATGTTTGAGAATATAGTTTTAAAATGTTTTTCCATAAAACTCAGTTAAAGTTTTCCAGTTTTTCAGCCTTGTTAAAACAATTTAGATGATAGAACTGCCTATGATGTACCTATGAATAGGTACATGAATAACTGACAGTCACAGAAGTATGACCACTTACAAATGCTTCTGTATACAAGTGCTATGACTACAGGGACTGTCCTTCTGTCTTCATCAATAGTGTGGTGTCAAATTTAATATCCACCTTGAGCTCAAAGTTGTCTTCTTTGTCACAGACTATCAGAAAACAGTCGCTACTGTGTAACTCACATTCTTTCTCCTATCCATACAGCATTGCATTTGCCTCTCTTAGAATATGTTTTTTTCTAAGTACTATAGCCTACCAGGAAATCCTGATCAGATTTGGTTATTATTAACTGTACTACCATTTTCTGCGGTCATCTGCACATTTAAACAGAAAGAGTTTTGTGTTTTCTACTATGTCAAAGTACTGCAAATCACTAGTCCAAAACCAAATTCCCATGAGGTAAAATGTTAAAATTAGAATAACAACTTCTTCACAGATCTTCAAGCCTATAAGCCCAATAATATAGTAATAATATTTTAATCAGTTTGTATTTTATTTAATTTTGAAAAAAAAAAACCAAAATTTATCTTGGACAGAAGTCTAGCTCTTTTACAGTCATCTTGGCAGTTGGCCATAACATCCACATCTAGCTACACAAACTGTGGTATCTTCTGCTTCATCTGGCTGGGGGTGGGATGTGTGATGTGTGTGCTACAAAAAGAAGAACACGTAACTATTTGGAACAAAACAACTTTCCTGTGCCAATACATCTGATTGGATATACTCATTAAGGTGTCATCAAGATCTAGATATTTTTTTCCTTAGAATTGAACTTGCTTCATTAAATAATTTCTTTTGTTTAATGAGTGAATTGCAGCAGAAAATATTTCTGCATCACTATCTGTCAGGTCATCTCATTAAGTCTGCTTTCTCTGATGTGATCTGTTTTCATTAAGCTATGTTAACTGGAATTAATTATGGAACTACACACTATTTTTCTATTGATAAATGCTATCTCAATATATACATCACAACTTTTGTTTCCAGGATGATGGGTAACAACAAAAAGAGCAAAGGAAATTATTTGTTACTATTACAGCTGTACTCTAAAATATGATATGAGAATTGAGATATTAAAATATGAAATATGAGAATATGAAATGCAAAGAGAAGCTCCATTTCCTAAGAAGTAACAATTCCCATGTTTATCTGACACAACAGCATCATCAATAAATGCTTCCTATATCTAAGAATTATTCACTAGCATAAAGTTAACATACATTAGTCACAGGGATTTCTTAATAGAGGCAGAAATAATTTTAGGAACATATAGTAAATTACTGAATATAATAAATGTAAGCAGAGTAACTATTAATATTACAGTTACTTATAATTAATACTAATTAGTGATCAAGAACTTGTGCCAATAACTGTTACACCAATACTGAAAAAACAAACTATACTGTTTTAATTCTAAGTATTTACTACTCTTTGAAACTAAACTAGAGATTAATTTCAAAACAAAACCAAATTTTTAAATTAGATTTCAAGATTCAACACCTTGATTTTTTAAAAATTGTTTTGTTGTGGGCTTGGGTTTTTTTTATATGGACTACTTAGTGCCACTTATACAAATGCATTGAATGTTTCAGTACTTCCAAATCAGCTTTTGTAAAAAACCAAATAATCTAACAGCAAAATTTCTCTCAGCTGGAATTCTTAAATTACTCATCAGTATTTGATTTTCTGATAATACTGAAAATACATATTTTCTATGGGGAAAAAAATGAATTGTGATCAAGAAAGTTACAACTAAGAGAAGGAAAAAAAAGTGGCTGGACAGAATCCATAGTTGTTTTTGTCTTCAAAAACAAGTTACCCTATAATTGATGTACAACTTCTTATCTTCCAAATAAAGATGCCACACCACAAACTGTCTGTCAAGGAAAAGGGCAATGATTTTCAATTGTGGTTCAGTGTAATGTATATTTTCAACAAAAATTCCAGTAAGTTGTATCTGGCTCTTTAGTATTCTTCATCCTTTCCTCCCTTTGTTTGCTGAATCTTATTTGTCAGTCCCAAAGGTCTGCCGTACTAGTTTTCTATCAGGTACTCTACCATACCATTCACTTCTGTAGGCATCAAAGTTTAAACAAAAAAAATCCAGCCTTTGCTGTGCCAGTTCATTTAGCTCCATCTTATCGTCTAATTTGCTAAGAAAGTATCACATCTTATACTGGTCATGGAAGTGTATTTTTTAGGATTATTTTATGAAAACATTTACTGTTATACAACTATTTTGCTTGTGTCTAACAGTAAAAGTTAGCACACTTACTAACTACATAAAAATTTGGTACTCGATTTTTGTTTGCTTTCCTAAAACTTTGGGTTTTAGTTTCTTTTTGTGTTTGATTAGTATTCACTTTGATGTCTGCATGTTGTACAAATTGTACTCACTGCCTAATTATATCACTTTTGTATTCTAATTGTTATACTGTAATTTTTGTTATTGCTTGATGTAAGTAGACATAAGTAGCTGGAAAGGGCTAAAAACAATGTTTCTGTTTTGAATCTAATATTTCTATCATGTAGGTAAGTTAACTGGGAGACACAAACATTTTAAAATCAGTATATCTTTTCACAAATCCTTTTATTTTAGTGCAGCAGAACTGGACTCAGTATTTGGTTGTTTCATCTGCTATCAAGAATGAGGGGAGGCAAATTCTCAGAGAGAATTCCTTGCCATCTATTTTATTCTTCTGTGGGTATATTACTAAGTATGGATGTTTTAGTTCTCTATTAGCATAAATCTCTGATATGCAATATTTTGCAAATTACCTCAGATTTTGTGCTAAAGTACATTCATATAATATTGCTCTAGTTAGTATGTATTTATAGGTAGCATTAAAAATGTTCTTAAAACACAATTTTAAAAGAATTTTCATCAGAATTAAGAATTTAGCAGATACAACATAATACTTTCAGTAGTATAGTATTCATTAATTTCTGAAATTATCATTTACACGTATTTACCTCACTAACTTTATCATGCTCTTAAATAAAATTCTTGTTACAGATCTGTTATAGATCTGATTATATATCTGTGGAAGTGCAAGTATTTGAATGAGTAACAGGTCAACCTAAACAGTTGCTCCAGGCAAATAAGATCAGGGACTTAGGGAAAGGACAAGATGCAACAATTGGGAGACTATGATGCAGTCAACAGTGGTATGAATTTAGTTCTTAGTGACATTTGAAAAGTCCACAACAGTATCTGACTTAGAATGTGCACACAGAACTAGGTGCAAAAATATGGGCTGGTCCCTTTGAACAAATGACTGGAAGCTTCTTTTCTTTTCGTTCCCACAAGTAAATAGGAGAAACAATCCTTGGTCACCTGTATATAGCAGTTTTCAGAACAGGTAAGGCTTAAAGAACATGAGCAAACACAAGGAGTCAGGTGGAAAGCACTAGGGAGAAAATATCAATGCCTCTTCAGCTTTTGTGACTACAAGAAAGGCAATGATATTTGGACTGAATGAATAATTACATGCAAGGAATATTAGGAGAAACTGTCAGGACCTTGAATGCATCAACAGGCTCTAATTGGCCTGACCA
>WAAD01042465.1:0-24751 GCA_013389945.1 Fregata magnificens
GATTTGAAAGCAAAGAAATATATATTTTACTCTGGTTATTGCTTGTATTGAAATCACCACTTTGCCGGCCCCATTTACTCCTACACCAGCTATAACACTGAGCAACACAAAGTATGTAATTAGCAGCTCACATTAAATGCAAATTAACCACTAGAAGGTTTTCAGCTACTGCTATGCTTCCTTGGTAGTTCTCTGACAGAGCTTGGCAAAGCCGTGCTGCGGAGAGGCGATAATATCAGTCACTAGTTGAATAGGAAGAAGTGGTTTGTGGTATGGCAGCACTGACATGGAAAGGGCCCAGCCTGCTGCACTGTGATGGTGGGTATAATCATCTAGTGCTCGGCAGGATGGGACAGCTTGGGGACACGTTTTGTTTGGGCTCCCTATTTCCTGGTTTGTACAAGTTATTATCTTCTTGCAGGGGGACAAACACTGCTACAGACTGCTCTGATTGCAGAATCAACCACAGATACATACTGTAGACTTTTAAAAAGATCTGGTAGCTTTTTTCTGGGGGAGACAGCAGAGTAGGAAAATTGCTGATTGTTCACCATATACTGATACAAGTGCTATAATTCATTCTCATGGGTAATGCACATGCTACCAGTTAAAGACAAAGCAGTCCCATGGAATATACTGTTAAGGTTGAACAGAGGAAGGTAGAAGCCTCTGAAGCACAGCACCACTGGCTGACCAAGCCAAGTCAAGGAATGGAAAAAAGAGCAAAGGGGTAAATATGGTGAAGGGCATGATTCTGGTAAAAGCAAGAATCCAAACGTGAGAGAAAAGCTGAATGCTCTTGCCTGTCAAAGCTACTGAGATGCAAATGTTGCAGGTTTGCACCACATTTACAAGGAAACACAGTAAAGGGGACAGAAAGTGAAAAACTAGTTTGCCAATCCATACATAGTGTATACTGAGAAAGCAGTGTTAATGTAAGGGCTGTGGAATTGAGAGACAGTGGATTATTTTGATGGGTAACATATATAACAAGGTATAGCAACGAGAGTCAAAAATTTAACTGCTGTCTTTGGGGCAATTTACCATTGATGAAACATAGAAAATCTCCAACTTCTGAACAAATCCAGCTCAAGGTAGCAAAGTTGTTGGAGTTGCAACGGATGGGTATGAACTTCAGTATTTTTGAAGGTGAATGTAGAATGCTAGTTGGTGTAATTTCTTTATGTTGTTAGACAATATTTAATAGAATTTAGCCAGGAGAGAATCAGGACCAAAAAAAAAAGCTATATGTGTCTCTGGTAAACTCTGATATGATTTATGAAGTGCAGTTTTTATTTCAAATATGTTACAGTCATGCTAAACATCAGGACCTAACTATTCAAGCACCTTTGACTACAATTAGTTATCTAAACCCAAGTTGGGTATCTGTAAGTAGCTTGACTTTTCAAAATTACTGAGCATCCTTATGACATAGCAGAAATAATCAGTTTCTGGCAAATAACCTCACTTTTTTCAACTAAAAAATTATATTGAACTCCAATATTCTTCCTTAACAATAATTACAAATGTTAGCAACTGAATATTGAAAATGTTTGTTGAAAAGCGGCCAGTTTTCATATGTAAAATGCTTGGCTTTGTTATTTACACAAGTCCTAGGCAGAACTGGATAGTGACTTAAGCACCTGAATTAATTAGATAACTGTTGTACTATATGCAAATTGTCCAATTTCCTCATAATTTTGGATGGATTCATTTGTTCTAGAAAGCTGCAGAGTAAGAAAGTGATTCATTTTTCAAAGGGTTGGAGGAAGCGGGTATTAAAAGACTTATCTTTCAGGACAATCTCTAGGATTTCCCCCAGACCCTTCAGCAGTGGAAACAGAAGGAGAGAGATTTCTCTGGGGGCAGTTCAGAGCAACAGACTAATTTAGGTTCTGTGAAGTGTCCCAGAGAGGACACTTCTCTCAGTGGAGAGAAGCCTTCAGAGGAAGTGTAGGGAAATCAGACTGTCAAGACTGGAGTTATCCTTTGTGCTGCTGCGTGTTAGCCATGGCTACTGATTGTCAATATTTTCATCAGCATGCAATATTTCATCTCGTCTTTCTTTAGCCATTACCATAGTAAACATTTTGGCTCCAAGCAGAACCATACAATGATGTGCATAAGTCTTCAACAGTATCCTATAATTACCTTTGAGGAGAAAGCAAATACTTCATGATTATATGGACAATTATCTCTCTGAAGAGTTTCCAAGGGTGTTCCTCATATTTAATCAAATAAAGCTTGAGTTCATGATGAGCAGAGGAGGGGTTAATCTTAATTTATATCTTTTTACATCCACTTCAGGTTACAGAAACTGCAGAGTTCAGACAATTTGCTTTGTAACAGAGCTACTTTGAGAGGTTTCATCTGAACAAGCATCATCACTGGATGGCGTTGTACAGCAATTGTGTCTTGCTGTACTCTCACAGGTCAAGCTATTGTACTTGCTATAGCACTGCATAAAAGAACTTTGTTCTTTAGAGCTTCTTAATATCATCTGCATATTTGTGTTCTGTCACAGTGACATAAAATGTTTTGCAAAATGCAGTTATCCATTTCCAAAATAACTTTTTCTCCCAAAGAATTTACAGTTTTACCTTGAACTAGTCATTGAAGCTGGCGAGAGATATTGTCTGAAGGCATTATTTACAGGATTTTTTTAAATGATACAATGGAAAGTCAGTCAGAAAATTATACTGACAAAGGAAAAAGCAAAGCAAAGCAAATTATAGAGAGGACAGAAGGGCACCTCAGGACTAGACGGACAGGAATTGTTGCTCAAGAACGCTGCTGTGTTGTGGGGGTAAGAGGGTGAAAGCTAGTGTTCAGCATGCTTGGATAAGCACATTTGGTAACATGCTGGATGTCACATCTTCTTTCTGATTTTTTTTTTAAACAAAAAAGAACAACATTGTGCATAGTGCATTAATCCACTGAATGTCTGTATAGTATGTACACATTTGTATGTCCAAATGTCCACAACAAACCCTACTTGGAACTAGGGCTATTCCAGGCCATAAATAATACTGACTGCCTGACTCCTGGGCTCTACAGTAGTGGCATTTCTAATAACTTTCTGAATGGTGAAGTGTAATTAGCATTTTTTACAATGTCTGAGAAAGGGCAAAGGAATTTAAGTGAAATTCTGTTTCAAACAACATGGTCTGAGAAGGTCTGCAATGGCTTTCCAGCAATAAGAATGACTGCTGTTGATCTGGGACTCTGTGTCTTCATTGTTTCACTGTATTTAGCTGGGTACCACCATAACCCCACGTGTATAAACCAGCACATGGCGTCTCAAAAAGGCTACAGGCTGCTGTGCTGTTGCTCCTTATATACTTTGAAAAAAGTCTTTTTCTACATGTCTTGAAAAGGTGATTTACTGCACTGCAGCAGTATTTCTCACCCACAGATTTGATTAATAAAATATATTTGCCAAGAACCAGAAGGCTAAAGATGCCAGTTCAGACAAATGCAGGTCTCTGGAGGAACAGGCTGATAGCCTAGGAAAGCATGTAAAGCTAGCTCTGCAGAATAATAAGCACTGTCAGGAACAAACTTCTAAAAATTTTTGGATAAGGATGGAATTACACTAAATTCTTTGCCTCAGCAGGAGCATTTACACGGATTGCTACGGACATCGGTACATTCGCTTTATTGAATTAGCTGTGCTGTGTGGTCTGCAGCACTTCTAGGTATTCATTACCCTTTAGTTCGTTCTATCCGGATGGAGTGTGCTCTGCCGTCATGAAACTCGCCAGCTTCTGGTTTGATGGTGATTCTGTGGGGATCCCGTATCCCAGTGGAGATATGCACTTCTAGTCGACCTCTGTTCAGGAACACTGCATAGTAGGCCTGCAATGTATATGTTGGCATGAGAAGGTAAGTTATATTTGGAAAGAAATTATTTCACTTAGTTTTACATTAGCGTGTATATTTTATTTGCTTACACCGGTTTTTAATTTACTCATCGTAGACAAGCTACTGTAGTTTCAGTTCTGCTGCTGCTACATTCAGACTCTCTTGTATTTTTGTAATGAGGAATGGGTAAAATGAGGTCATACTGGAAAGCCTCATCAAAAGATTTAACTCTCTGCATACCTCTTTGCAGGCAAGGATGGAGACTTCTAACCTACAATTCTGATTTTTGCTGTTACAAGGCCTGGTCTTAAACCCATCAAGCCCTGAATAGCATTGATCTCAGTGTGAGTTCTGCGTTTGGAGGGCTGGCAAATCACGCTAGTAGTTACTCTAGCAACCAATATCACGTTGTAGCGGATTTCAGGATCTAACCTCCAGTTACTATAGCAATGAGTGTCATGCTCACTTCTGTGACCTGAAGAGCTGGGTAATGATAAAGGAGCCCCTACCCTGAAGTAAATGTCATGCGGGTGAGCCATTATAATGTGCTGTCCCTGGAGCCTGTTCCTCCAGGTCACTGAGAGCTCTCTTCCAAAACAGGCAGGAAGGAGAATAATGAAATATCATTTCCCAGAAGCCCTGAACAAAGAAAGCACCAAAATAGTCTATTTATCTCTGTTGTAGTATGTCTGTCTGTGTTTTTTAATTAATCAAGATTTGAATAATTTCTAACAGCAATCACACTTTTACCAGTTAGTCCCTTGGACTCTGTAGGTACTTCCTCTGAACAGACNATCCTCATTTACGTCTATATGAACAGGAATGAGAGATGTTTCCAAGCATTAATAGTGCATAAGTAGTCCTCAGAATGAGTGTTTGATTGAAATATTTAGGTTTGATTGAAAAAAACAACATGGGAGCATCTATATGATAGAAGAACAAATCAGTTGTTGTTTAGCAACAAGCAATGGATGCCTTACTGTAAATCTTTAAGAGAAACAGTTACTCCAACACAAAAAACCAATTCTGAGCCTCTATCAGATTCTCCATCAGCTAAAGGATAACATTAGAAATACTTTATTGCCTAGCACTGAAAGTATAAACATCTGACAATGTCTTGAAACAAACCAAGCGGAAGAAGTTCAGTAAACTTGTGCGTTTTCTTTATCTTTTGCTAGGTTCCCCGTACCTGTCCCGTCTGTCTGCGCTTCCTCCTCAGAGAAGCAGCTTTCCTCCCAGTGTACCTGCGCTTTCTCCTGGGGGGGACAACTGTGCCACTTGTACCAAACAAGATGATCCCAGACTCATTCTTGGTGCTGAAGGAGAGGTTGATTTCTGTGCCCATGTCAAAGGAGACAGGCTGCAGTTCCACAAAACCTGGCTTGGGGAAGCTAACCGTATAAATGTTCTGTAGAAAGAAGAGGACAGGAAAGTGCATTAGTGGGATTAAAAGCAAGAGTATGAACATGCAGAAAGATTTCTTAAGTAAAATTATAAACTATATAAATAGAAGTAGTGTGAAGAGATAGAAAGTAATAATAAACACTAAGCATTTTACTTCTCAAAGTGTTGTGCAAACACTAATTTACCTGTTTATATCTGGCATCATTAGAGTATTTCTGGATATTGTCTTACAGGAAGGCAAAGTGACAGTCTTATTTTGGTATATCCTCTTGGATTAAAAATAACTGCTCACAGGTGGTTTTTTATATGAATGTTTTCCATTGAGTTAATACAGTGGGATTTTACTTTTAAATCAATACAATAGATAGCAATAGCCAATATGAAGGTAAACTAGATTCTATTACCTGTCAGATGTGCCCAGAAAATACTTTCCATTATTCAGTCATTATTGCTTCATCATTATTGCTTCACTAAGCGCCACTGCTTTCTTGATGACTCAGGCTCATAAATGAAGCACTCGTTGCGCCTGGCCCAACTCTTTGGACATTGGTACCCATTAACACAATTTAAAGAGTAGAATATGTCACCAAATAATAAATCAGTGCATACTCCTGAAGATTTTCTGTAATCACTGCCAATTCTTGTACTCTTCCAGCTGGGGAAGACCAGTCTATAGAAACAGTGACTTTTTCTAAAATAACTGACCATTTTTTCAGTACAGTAGAACTATTTTCAGAGATAATAGATTATGCTAGCTAAAATAATTGCTGATGATGTTCATATTTCTCTGAAATCCAAGGGCTTTTAAATAATTGAGCATGTAGCCAGTCTTTATCTTTCGCTTTTACTTCACTTCTTTTTAATTATCCTACATATCCTGTTTTGTACAATTAGGATATTTTATTTAACTCCCCAACAAAATGGTTAATCCAATTAGATTTCAAATTCTGAAACCTTAAGAGTTACAAAATAATGTGAAAAACAAGGTTCTTTCTAAGATTCTTATCAACAGAAGAAAATCAACACAACTATCCTTCTTTCCTATTCAGAAAAGCATCTACAATAAATGCAAACAAATATGAACTTCTGTAGAAAATTTTTGATGAACCCAAATTTGTAAGATTTAAAAGCATTTGAGCAATCTGGTTGTTTACAGTTTAGCTTTGTCACAAACCTGAAAACTTAAAAATGGCCATCTCATGACAGATCCATCTAGTCTAATACCTTGTCTGAGAGTCCTATTGTTGTGTGCTTTCTGCTCTGATGAAGGCTAGAGACAGAAGTGATAAACACAGCAAAAGAGGGTACTCCTCTTTATTTTTGGCCTGGCCAGGTTCCAGTCACTGTTCAAAGGGAATTTTCAAAGTTTTGGACAAAAATGTTTGGAGACCATCCATTTACCAACAACTCATTTGGATTTGCTGTAGTGGTATCTGATATGGAACTCTAGATCATATATCTGTTTGCAAAACTATCTTAAACAGCATATATTTCCAGGGAAGAAATACAAACTATTTATTGGGAGACAAATGTCACTGGAAATATTTTTTTCTATATGAAGACTCTTATTTTCCATGGAAAATTATTAAATTATCTCTTAAACTTAGGATCAGATTCCTTGAATTTTATATGCATTGAAAGCCTGTTAATTAGAAGCAGCAACAATTGAAAATAAATAGACTTGAGTTGTACTTAAGTTAAAATAATTACACTAATTTTGCACATTCTTAGCGATAAGTAAGAAATGTGCCTTCCAACTCAGTGGTAGCTCATAACAGTAAGTGCTCTACAGTCCCTATCCTAAAGGTGACTTTGTTTCAGTTACCCCCAAATATACTGTGATTTTCAAAGTACCTCAGGTTTTCTGTAGTGAATGATTTTATAATAACAATTAAAAAAAAATAACTTAAATCCTTGGATTTTATCTACAGCAAATTTTTTTAAGGGTTTTGCAATATTGTCAGTGCCTAATTCTATCCTCATAAATGTCAATAATTCCCATTTTAGTCAGCTGAAACAAAGCTAGACCATTGCTAAGCATTTCAGAAAATCCTACCCTTTAGGAATAGGGATATCACAACTGTCCAGGGATACTCCCCAAGAAGTTAGGATCTGGAAAACTGGTCTACTTGCTGATCAGACTCATTCATCCTTCTTTCTCTTAAAAATAACTGTTCTGATTTTTTCAGGTTAGATGCCTATCTGTGACTGAATATGCTTTATACAATCAATATGTTATTTATGCCATAAAATCAGGAACCAGGAAACATTTATACCCATTAAGACCAAAATACATGGAAGTCAGACTAACCTCTAATGTGCATCCTTTGGTTAGACCAACAAAATCAGGACTACTCAATATATTATACGGTGTCCTTGAAATTTCAATCTCTTTGAGGCAACCTGTATATTTCTTTAAGTTCACTTCAGGCCTAAAAAAAAAATTTAGAAGTACAATGTATTTTCAGAAATAGAGTTTAGTGAGAACACAGTCAGCCAGACACACACATATGCACTTTCAGATGCACAGATGCTTGATTTTTTGTTGTTTTTTAAATACACACATACACTCAAATGAATACATCTTGCGTTATACCACCTATCAGCACATATTGCACTCTGCCTTCCATCACTCAAGGGTAACGGTAGATTCATCTCATCTCCAATTGACAACAGTCATCTTTTCCATTTTTTCTTTCTTTTCTTTAAATTTTTTTTTTTTGGTAAAGGAGTGCTGTCACCTTTGGTGTTTAAATGCAGTGAGCTATGAAATAAGTAAGTAGTTGTTCCTGAGGCAAAGCAGAAGGATGCAAGCTAGGAAATCATAACAATAAGGAGAGACCTTAATTGGAAGAGAGATGTTTCATTCATCTTTTTGTATGCTAGATCCTAACGAAAGAGGAACTTTAGCAGCATACAAACATTTTGGATGAAGTCTTTGCCAAAGACTGAAAAAAGTTTTCATTTGATTTTTTTTTAATGCTTTAGGAATTCTTTATGTTCAGGTGGACTGACATTTGTTTTCTATGTGTTTTATATTCCCAGTATCTTTCCTATGAAAACTGCTGCATATTTTCTTGTGACACAGCAGTATATTTGACTTTCTCAGGCAGTTAAAGAAAACAAAACCCTTGGGTTTGTAACAGAACCTGACTATCCATCCAAGACAGGAAAATATTGTAATAGAATTGCAAAGTTCCATGGTTTGGCTCATGCACTGGTTGCCAGAAGAAATGAGAAAACCCCTGAAAGTAACACCAAAGCTAGCATGCTTGAATGCAAAAGTATGATTTCCCAGGCCTGGGAACACCAGAGTGAGACCATAACTGCTGGCAACATCTGAACCAGGCTTGCAAGAAGAAAAGCCCTATGAAGTCACTTCAGAAAAAAAGTTGCCATTCATACCATGGAGAGTAAATCCAAAAAGAAAAAAAGCACTAGTTAATTCACTCACAATATTACCCATGAGTGCTTAGTAGAATATCTGAATAATATGAAGAGCTCAAAGACAGAAAAATGAATTTGGAAAAGAAATAAGGAGTTATTTGTGGGGGGGAAAAAAAAAAAAAACAAACCAAACACTTCAGCTCCCTGGAAGGAAAGAAAAGATTTTAAAGAATATTAATTACAAAATAAAACCGTTTTGCACAGATGCTGTTCAGCTGCATGTTTTGGTACTGAAAGCCATTCTTTGCGTTATAGCCATCCTAGCAAGCGTGGTGTATTCTCTGGCAAATTAGCATCCCTTGCGTAAGTTAAAATAAGCATCTGGTTTACTAAAATAATCCATATTCTGCTTTATTTACGGTCAAGTATTTATGGTCCCTTTCATTTTTGATTTTTTATTTCCTAGCTCTTCCCCAGTTCCTTCATAGACTCATCTTCCCAGCAGCAGAACAGTTTGGCCATGTCATTATCAGCGGTGCCCATAGTCTTCTGTCTTTGCCATCCAGAAACCATCCATGTTCCTACCCGCTTCCTGCCCTATCCAGTTACAGACTGCCCTCATGCTTTCCTGTTACAAGCAGTTGTTGTTATCTTATAATTCCCAACCCGTACGAACTCTACATCCTTCCGAACATTGAACACTTGCTTGATGTTTTCTTAAGACTTCCTTTTCCCTTGTTCCCTTCCAAAACATACAAAACAAGGTCCAAGTTCATTCAGATCTTGCATAAATTCTTGGCCTTTTTCATTTCTTTGCCAAACTAGGATCAGTTTCAAGGGAACACAAGCAAAGATTTCTGGAGCTTGGGAGGAAATAATCTTTCTCAGGATCAGGGGAGGGGGGGGAGAAGTTGCATTTTCCTAATTCAAGCCAGGAATTAAGCTGCAAAACATACTGAAGTTCAGTTCATATCTGAGCATATCAAAGCAAAAGTAACGGACACCAATAGTTGCAAACTGAAAATACAGACAGAAATAGGTGACCTCCTCTACTCCCCCCCATCCTCCTGTTCTTAAACTCAGAAGTGGCAAATTTCACAAAAATCTGCACCTCACTTTCATACCCTCCTCAGTAATTACTTCACTGCCTCAGAGTGCAGCACTCCTCGCCTGACCCGGGACTACATTGCCCTTACAGCCTGGAGGTCAGAACCAAACTCAGCAATACAGCTTGCTGTAGCTTTGCTTCCGAGGCATTCCGGTGTCATAAACAAACACAGCTGTAGTAAGCAGCTGTGTGAAGAAAATAAAAGTTGTTTGTGTAGGTGTGTGCACAGCATGTAAGATGACAGTGTTAAGCACTTGGGAGCAGCTTTGCTTGTTGCAGCAGGAGCAACTCGCTGAATTAACAGCCTTAGCGTAACAGCTGGTATAAATACTGCCCACACGCTGCTTCTGCGTTGCCGCCTGTGCTTTCAAGCTGCACTTACTAGACACATGCAAGTCATGCAAGTAATCTGATTATTTTTACCTTGCTTTCATACTAGGGTGAGAGAGAAAGAGAAAAAAACAAAAATCAAAATTACATTAATTGTAGCAAATGATACTTATTAGCAAGGTTCAAAATATTTCACAGTGAAGCAGATATACATCATTTACAAACAATGCATTATGGATGGTGAGATTCTATATACACTATCAAGCTATAATAATTAACAGGGTTACTCTGCAACCAGCTACCTTAAAATGTAATATATCAGAGAGCTTTTATAATTTGTTGCTATACTTGGTCATGAGTAAAAGCAAACCATGTAAAAGAATTTGGCAGAACTGACACAACCTGATAATTACAAAGTCACGGGTACCTCAGCATCTATTGTTTGCAGTAGCTTAGCTTTACCCTAATCCCCCTTTCACTATTTTTGATTCTAATTTACCATAACATTCAACTTGCCCCAGTGACTGATGAATCATAGCTGTAGGCAAAATGGTTACCACCGGTCCAAGTAGCTGTGGTACACTGATTTTCTAAGCAACCACAAAGGATTTGCTGGAAGACGATTGCTCTAGACATTTTGTTACGCACTAGTGTGATTTCACAATTACATAACATAGTGTTATATTTCATGAGTAAAACAGGCCTTAGATCTTTTTATTGCTGGGTGATTTGACATCAGAGGTCAGTTATTAACCTAATAAATTAACAAATATGTCGTTTCTTTTAGTTGCAGAACAGCCTGCGGATTAATCACAACTGTTCCTTGTGCACAAGACCACTTCAAGACTGTCATTATGCCGTGTAGCTAAAGCTGACGTAGATTAATGGGCTTGTTTCTGTGTTGCTCATCTGTTCATTGTAGCACCAAATTCTCTTGTTCTTGTCATTGCGAAACTGCTGAATATTCATTTAAAGTAAGTTTTTTTGGCTATTTAAAACCATGTAATACAGTCACTAATTCAAGTATCTGTTATCCCATTTATTTAGTTTATTAAAAGTTAACTTAAAGTTTATCAAGAATAATATGCGATATTTAAAGAATAAATAATGGGAATTTTATTTGAGTAAGAAATTCAGGATCAGGCTTCTGAAGGGAAAAGGTTGCCATATTTCATTCTACTTACATTAAATATATCAAGAATATTGTATCATATACTTTAATTCCTCAATACAGGAGGAATTTAATCTAGGGAGTCAGGAACTTATGTCTACAAATAATTTTAAATGATATCTAAACACAAAATTTTTGTATGTATTGAAAGTATACTGACCCTGATTATGCAGATATGCATACATATTCAACAGTAATCCTGTGAGGAGTAGTCTGTAGTTCAGTTTTTCTACTCATGCACAAGGGAAACACTTGTGCTTAATTTTGTGGAGGTATGGAGCCATTTCTGTAAATTTGGAGTGACAAATTCTATTCATCAAATAAAAAAATACTTAAAAAGATAAAGTCAGGTACGTCATAGTTCTGCACAGCATCAGAAAGCTGTACTGCACCATTACCATGATTTCCATTGTATTTGTGTAATGCAAGCTGTGTGAAATACACTGAAATACACAACATATGTAAATAAAGCATTGGTCTGCTGTGGCAATGTTGGGTACGTTGGGAGCTCACTGTTCACTTACTGCAAGTGAACTTGAGAAACAGATACAGAGAATAAGATTACACTGCATTTACATCCCCTTACCAAAGGTAAAGAAATTGGTTTGAGCCACGTTACCTTAGATTTCTCAGGGTTGGCAATCCTCCAAAATATATTTTCTCATGCCCTTTTAAGTTGAGCCCAAAGTGGCTGCCTGTAGAAGCTGTTGCTATGGTCTCTTCTTCATTGGTGTCTATGTCTACAATTGATATGTTGGCTGGAAGAGATTTGAGATTATTTTCAATATATCAGACACAAACAATGATGTCTTAGTGTAAGAAACCAGCAGAGAAATATTTGGAGGGTTAGCAGGTGAGGGGAGAGGCAAGGAGGGTTGCATTTTGTAATTAAGACACTGGATTTCCAAATTGTCAATTATGGGCAGAGGAAGAGACCTGCACTCTGTTTCCATAACAACCTGAAAAGCTATAGCAATTCTGTATGCTTTATTTTTATATATTTTCTAAACCTGTTTCAATTTGGTATGTTCTTTGTGTCAATGTAATTTGGAGCTAACACTTCAGGACAAATTCAAGACAGAAGAGATCATTTTACATCTAATTTGTGATTTCAGTCCAAAGGTTGTCACTTGAGCAGGATTTTTTTAGTGTAAAAGTTTGTTAAGCATTGTCATTATGTGCCTTAGAGATTGGTGATCAGTCACTCTAAACCGTTTTCAAACCCAAAGCACTCAGTTGCTGTCATGTCTAATCTCAGTCTGGAGTCAGTGATGTGCTACATGCAACCATCCCATTTAAATGCTTGTTCCATGTATATTTTTAATGTATGAATTAATACAGAATATAAAGTTCATTGAGAGAGACAAGACACACTGAAAAATGCTGAGCAGTCACCAAGGAAGAAGGGGATCTTCTACCAGAGGGACGCAAATAAAGGGTTCTTTCCTCCTCCTTTCCTTCCTTTCTTCTTTCCTTCCTTTCTTCTTTCCTGCCCTTTCTTTTTCTTCAGACAGTTAAATGCAAGAGATTGCTTATAATCTACACTCCCCCCTCGCCCCCCATCTACATACCTAAGGAATGAAATGAACCTTTATTTTAATTAAAAAAGTGACCAGCCTGATTTCTAGTTAAAGATGGAATAGAGTGATTTTGGAGATGAAAGACCTGTCAAACCTGCATGCAAAACCTGAAGCCAAACTGCCGTTGTCAGGAGTGAAAGAGAATTGACTGGGGGATAGACTTTCCTGCTGTACCTTACTGTAAATAGACTAATTTTCCCTTCATTTCTATACCTGTATCTTCTTTACACACGGATGATATGTTTGAATGGTATGAATAAATTACAGTTATGTGCCATTGTATTTTATCTTAACACCTCCTGAGTTAAGTATGAACTAAGATAACCGGCTAGCAACAAGGCACTCCTCCTCTAAAGGTGCAGTAAATCTACAAGTGAGAGCTTTGAGTTATTTTGGCCAGTGTCCTGGCTCCCAAGTCTACTTTAGCCAAATGACAAGAGAGTAGGTCTGTGTCAGAGACGCGAAGGTCAGGCAGAGAGCTGGCACTGCAGGGGGCAGAGGAGGAAGAGTGTGTTCACGGGCTCGTGGTGACCCTGAAGATTTGGAATGAGGTAAGACTTCAGGATACAAAGGCACAGAGAATGTCACAGATGCCATAAATAAAATTAATCTGGCTCAGGTAAGATTCTACCACTCCTGTAACTAGATTAAAAATAAACAAACAAAAAAAAGGGTTTCGCCAGCACAAGAGTCAGCATTCTTTGCGATCTCATCAAATGCCACCACTTCACATTTTGCACCAGTAACAGGTTAAAGAATTAGTAGCACTTTTGAAGATGTTCCCAGTTGTTTCCATGCAGATTCAGATCATGACACTCTGCGTATCATTAGGGAATATAAAATAGTTGTTGTGTTTGTCTACTGAGACACTGTACTATCAGTACTGAAGTCATTGCTTTTTTAAGCGCTTTGGGATATGCTGAGCATGAGAGGACTGTACAGCATGAAAGCTATTGCTGTCCTAACAAAAATCACACAGGTTTGTTTTATGATTTTGAACAACATCAGGGAACTGATGGAAAAGCTTCTTTTTTCCCCATTCAGAAGCATTTTAGGATGTAATTTATGCAACTGTAAAGCAGAATTACGCCTGTTCATAACAGGCCTGTTTGACAGTGCAGTCACTCACATGCAATTCAACACACCTGTAATCTAAGCAAATGAAGTTGCTAAATCACTAGGACTTTATAATTCTAGCAGTTTTGCACAACATCTTCCCCGTGATTAGATGGTTAGCTATACTGCACAGGTAACTGGGAAAGTCATGGTGTTGACACCACAGGAACTCACCTTGCTTTTGAATTCTTGACAGGGTGAAAGATTTCCATTTGCCATCATTATGATTTTGGTTGCTGATAACAGAAGCTGTACCTGAACCCAGATCATAGCTGACTTTTACACGCCCACCACTGAGTTCTACACTCATGAAATCCTTCTGTTAATGAAAAGGATTAGATACACAAATTATGATTCTTGTTCATTTTGGTAAGAGGCATATGACATTAAATAAACACTTTCTTTTCCTGGGTGACAATAGACAACTTTTTTCAAGCTTTTTAAAAAAATCTGCTTAGGCATTTACTGCCCAGGACTGTAATATACAAAAGTCTGCTGCCAACAAGTTCTTTTTTCCCCTTTTCTTCTCCTTTGGATTGCTAACTTAGTTGGCATTTTGCTAACAACTTCGCTGGAGTTTTGATGGGATGTCTGTACTTCCATTTTCTTAGATTGAAGACAGAAATACACATTATAATTACCTGAAACTAATACTCAGCTTTGAGTCTATGTCTGTACTACAGTTAGTGCATTTACTACATACCTCAGCTAGATTTAAACTTGCAAGGTAGAAAACAAGAATAGTAAAGATGGTAAAACGGGTTTGTTTTACCAGGGTTTCCAGAGAGTAATCTGTACTGATGGAGCAACAGAGAGCTATCAACTGTTATTCTCATCAACCATTGACACCGATACCTAGGCAGTAACTGGAGCTGGCTGACTGAAGCAATGGTATACGCTACAGAAAAAGAGCTGTCAGGATACAAAGAGCAAAACGAATAGCAGGGAACTGGATAGCATGAAAGGCATTAAGTAAGTAATGGTGGAACTATGAGCCAGGATATGAATGTACCAGAAAAATTCTAAGTTTAATTATCATTTTGCTCATGGCCAGTTCCACCTGTGCTCAGATCTAGGGGGAATGAAAATACATTACCATGTGCTGAATATTATGCAAAACTGTGATAATAATGTTATGTATATGAACATAAATTTATGTTAAGAAGAAAAGATTAAAATTTAACAAACTCAGTATTCTACATGCTTATGCATGTCTATCCATGCATCACTGGAATGAGCATCCTCAAAGCTTTTATACAGTGGGACAATATCTTAGGAGACAAATTGTATCAGGGACCCATTGCCTTCCAGCTCCCAGTGTTTTTCAGAAGTTCAGGTAAATAATTTTTTCTAGAAAACTACATAAATTAATAATAATTATACAAAATAATTATACAAAATAATCTGAAATAATTACATTAATTATACTTTCAATATTCAATTTTATAAAAATAATTAGAAAAACTAGGTAAGTACTTCATTATCATAATAAAATGTTATCTTTTACTATAGTCAGTCAGGAGGAGCACCCTCCTTCTTGATAATTCCAGCAATTCTGATAATTTTTCCCAAAATATAGGAATCTGAAATAAAACTGATTTACACAAATACAGTTTTTATAAAATAGTGAGTGCTCAGTAATTCTTCAAGACATCAGTGAGAACTACTGTCCATAATTTCTGGCCCATATGAAAAAGCTAAGGAAAGGACTCTGTTCCCAGTCAGGTGTGGAAATCAGTCTGGATCAGAGATGCTGAAGCTGAGTTATTCCTTGCTCATGTGAGGATCTGGCCAGATGTCTTTACAAATAACTTCTCCCTGTTATCCACACACATTTGATAGCGTGTGTGAATAAAAACCTTGAACAGCTTTATAACTAATGTTTCTATTCTCTATTTTTGCTGTAAAAAACACCGTGTGTAGACCTTGTAAAAACGTCATCACCATCACATCCCATTTGTTGCACCATTCAGTTCCCCTTTAATGCCACTCACATTAAACATAACCTTTTTCTTTATATCAGTAGGACTTCTAAGACTTGTCTCTTCACATATTCTCCCTGCCTTCTCACTACGATATTTTAAACTATGAGTGTACAACCACAACCAGCAATGTTTGCACAGGTAAACATTTGGGATAAATGAAAGTTAATTAATAATTTCATAAAAGCTGGAATTCCCCTCAGTCTAACATAATGCTCCCCAGTCAGTAAACACTAGGTAGTCAACTTCCACACTATAACACTGTCTTCACTTGGACAGCAGTGAACCACCATACTAGGCAACATCATACCAGGACAGTGCTACATTAAACTACTATCTGTTTTCATAATATGATGAATTCAGCCACTGTAAAGATGGCATGAAACCTGTACGGAGCATGGAGGTTAGCCGGTTTTTCTCACCAAGTCGTCAGTAGCGAGATACATCAGTAGGGCGTTCGATGAGAAGGTCCTGAATTTGAACATGACTGTGGAAATATTGGGGTTCCAGCGTATCGGGCGGCTCACCATGGCGTAGCTGTCACCATCGAACTGGACCGTCCCTTCACTGTCTGCCACCTGTGGGCTGAAAAGGGGCAATTCCAACCAGTTTCCTTTGCCATGTGAGGTTAAAAGACAAAGAAGTAGGGAGCTAGGGGAGTAAGGGGATGCCTCTTGGGAGTCTTCCTGAACTGGGTTTGATTTCATATCAAACCCCTGTTCTGACAAGTGAAGCTGTAAGATCAGCTCACTGGCTGTCCAACGCAAAAGCACACCTGGGAAGAAGATGGAAGAGGAATATGTCGCATATATCTCATGGTCTGTAATGACTCATCTTGTAATCCTCAATGTAAAATAGCATTATGTACTCTTTCACCTTGTAATAAATCTTGGTTTTGTTATTGTTAGTGATTTTACAACTTCTGGACGGTCTCAGACTGAGAACCCCGGGAAGTGTGATTCTCTGTTTACCCAAAAATTACAAACACTGCAAAAGCAGAAGCATCAGTCTCTCCACAGTTTTTGGCACTCCTATCATTACAGAACAGAAAAGATCAGGCCTTGAGTTTGTTTGATATGATTTTTATGATAAACTCTTGTCCATTTCTGTCACACAGATCAGATGTGAAATATGGGCCAGGAACATGTTTCCCATTTATCTTGGCACACATGGAAGGATCTTGAATGTAGTCCTCTCACCTTCCATAGCCACATTTAACAGTTAAGTTTTCACAATTAGATTTTGCAGGAGAACAGGACTCTTTCTGGTACTGGAACAATGAGTTAAGGTAAGTAAGGGAGCTTTTAATACAGTTTTCTACAAATCTCAAACCTAGCATTCTTTTTTTTTAATTCCTGCTCACCCACCCCCACTCCAAGCAAGCAGATCTACACTATCACTAATGAATGAGAAAATTAAATTTAGGGAGAGATGCATATAAAGGTTTAGGCAGTTCCATTAGGACTTGCTTGGAACTGAAACGCATATATCCATCATCGCGCTCCTTAAATTTCCACCTAAGTGTCAAGGGCCTACATTTGTAGTTAAGGAGATCCTCTGGTATTTCCAAAATTGTTTCTGTTCACAACTGGAATTTCCATCATTTTCAAAGGGCTAAGCCTTAGCAGGTTGTCAAATTAGCAGCCTAGTTTGAAAACTAGCCTACTCGTAACTTCCCTGACTGGGTCTACAATTATTTTACCCAGTGCAGCATGAGCTCTACACCATATACTGGCACTGCCGAAATCCCTAAAAAACCAGGAGCATCTGAGAGGACAGTGCTGCTTTCATGCAGTGGGTCACTGTGAAAGTCATAAACCATAAACAATGTTGTGAGGGACCCAGAGTCTGTCTTCTTTACATGATAGTTCCCAGGACGGTGCTGTAGTATCAGCTGGTGCCTCCGTACAAGGGCCCTCAGCTTTTGAAGCCGAGACGTGGCACAGGAAAGTGTTTGAGATTAGTTTGGTAGGAAAGAGGAATGAAGATGGGTCACAGCTCTCTAAGGACAAGGACACATCCGGAAAGGAAGTAACTTCTGTTGTTTTAGAATTCCTGAAGAGAGTTCTGAGCCTACGTATGTGAATCCTGGTCCTGCCTGGATGGCCCATTTGCCCTATCTGGAACCACAGGTCACTGACAGGGACAGGATGTCCCATTCTCTTTTGAGAATGGAAACACCTTTCTCTTGTGGGGGTCTCTGCTTACTACACTGGTGGCTGTGAAAGCCACCTCGAGGCACCTCACTTCAACCAATGCTGCATGAGAGCTGTAGGCACCCACACCACAGCTGTTCATGAGCCAGACTCAGTCCCACTGTGGATCCCACCCTCTCTTATGTTTTGACTAATCCTGGTTACTGGTTAGCGGGAGTCTTTCCATCACAGCACTGTTACACCGTCTTAATTCCTTTAAGACACCAACCACATTTATGACCCAGATTGGGTGCTTCCCCTCTTGGTCTAATTGCAATCTAACTTCGTATTTCCTACAACTCTCAGTGTTGCATACAGACCACAGCTGTCTACTGGAACCTGAGGGCTGCTGTGGAAATTCCTGTTGCTTACCACAGAACACAGTGTCACCACAGATAGGTTGCCAAAGGAGCATGAGAAACAGTCAGTGCTTTACCTACCTGACGGCACATCCTTTGCAGTCACCTTCGATATCCCTGAAATTCCACAGTCCTATGGGCTTGCTGTCTAGAAAGGTTTCACCCATGCAGCCGGTGAAGGTGGTGACTCTTACAGCATCCGACTTCTGCAACAGAAAACACAAACCTCATTAGAATTCAATCTGAAGTGATCTACTGTGTCTGAAAGCATAACTGGTATGAAAATCACAAATACCAGAAGATGCTTCTTATTATTTTAAATATCAAGAGTAATATTTAATCTGATAAGTCCTCCTATAGAACAACTGATCAGTGAAAACACGAGCTAAACTTTGTATTGGTCAGGATGGAAAATCCCTTTTGTATTTGAGACTCTGGGTAAGGCTTGGGCAGAACTATTCCTGGAGAACAAGGAGCTGCCCTGGCTTCCACGTCACCATCAGCTTTCCTGGCTATTCAGAGAGCTGCCCGCTCCCACTTGTTCAAGGTCTAGATTTTTGTTTAAGACTTCATAGAAAGGACTATGAGGAATCTTGCCCACAATACAATAAGCAAAATGTTTCTACTGTACTTAATGCTCAAAAGCCTCAAAATTGAGCAGATCGTTCAAGCTAGAAGACCAACTGTGAACTCAACTGGCTACACCTGTAAAATTCATGCTGAATTTTGGATGAAGAAAAAAGTGCAGATGGCAAAGCAATTAAAACTCATATCCCATCAAAACTCATTAAGCTAGGGTCACGCACATGGGGTAACGCTCATTAGATCATAACATGGTTCCATGATCAAAGTAGTAATATTCGATGGTACACAGAGTACTCAGGTCAAAATTATCCTTCTAAAAATACCTAGTTTCATTTAAATTTCACTTCATAAATATAAGCTGATTGAAAATCTATATACTTAGCTATTTGAGATAGACAAGCACCTGCTGTTTTCCATACAGCAATTACGAATATTAAGATCTTGCAAGAGAATATGGAGAAGTGCAACTTGAAAATATTCAAGGAAAAGTATGACTCAAAAGACTTAGTGTGCTGGTGATATTTCCCAGGGTAATTGGGAAGGTTTTAATTAGCAACAAGTATGAACTTAATGTCACTTCTGAGAAATTCATGACATCTAAGTATCATACCCTTCTACTCAAGTCAGATGAAAGATGTTTTTAAAAATTGAAAATGAGCCTTATTTTTGAAAACACTGCAAGGATGCACGCAAAAAAAGGTGGTGGACAAAATCCCAGAACAAATCTAAAGCACTCCAAAACTCAATAATACGAAAAAGCAGATTTCTGAAACAAAGATTTTAAAAATATCAGTGGTAAATGTCCAAAGAGCTTCATGGTTTTAGAAAAGAGTCTCAGTTAAGGTCTTCATTTTGTAAGCCTGACAACTGTACCACATGATGACAAAAATTCCCAAAAAAGTAAAGTTATCATTTCTCTTTTAATTCACAGACTGTGTCTGAACAGAGCAAGTCTGATAGTGTTTAAAACCCTGTATTGCAAATATATCAGGCATACCAAACTTACAATACACTGTCTTCCTACCTCTGCCCTTGTCTTTATTTACCTGGAGGGAAAAAAAAAAAAAAATTCAGGTTGATTTTCCTGACTGAGATGAAAAAATGGATAATTCTCCAGAAAATATCTGGAGAATTCTTACTGAGGTTGAAAACAACTGCTCTGGCATCAGGCTTTTGCAGCATCCACAATTCCTGTTCCGGTTCAGCATTGCACCTCATACTCAATCCTACAACTGTCTCATGTGCTGAATTGTGCTCACTACCCACCTCTGTCTCACTGTATCTAACTAAAGGAAAAAAGAAAAACATGCAGGAAAGAGTTCAGATTCAAACGTGACTGTGTTCCAGGTCCTTTTGTTTACCCTGAAACATCAAGAGCCCTTGAACCCTTTTCCTTCTAGAGATTCTGCTAAATCTCTAACTTTTTCCTAAATACACACCTCATGAAGCTTCATTGTTAAGTAATTCTTCTTGACTAAATATTATTCAAATACTGTTGGTATTTAAATATTAAATAAATACCCCAAATAATTACTACTACTAATAAACATGAAGTAAAAGCAGTAGATAGATAGATATAATATTAAATATTTTAAAATTCAAACTAATTTTTCCTCTGACAGTGCAATTTATGTGAGATCACCTTTGTTAGGAGTGGTGACATCTTTTATTGGAGCAGTAGGTATCAGCTTTGGGGCCTAGTTACTGAAATAGTACATATGATCTCTCTTTACACCTTTGCCTCACTTTTTCTACCATCAGGCTGTAATACTAAGAGCTCTTTATTTAACAATAATATATTTATAACAGTTAAACCTAGAGATGACATCAAGTAAAACATACATTTTTATTAGTCTGATGTAACAGCTTTGCTGTGGAAATTAGGACTAGGCACAAGACTACTTTATGCTCTGGCACAGAACAGCTGTTGCTGATTTTCTGTATCATCTTTGATTCTCTGGATTCTTAATGTAAACAAGCATTTTTTTGAAGTAGAATTCCGGTGAAAGCTCTGGTCTGAGAGGTTTGATGTTCTAGAGCTGTGCAAACATAACTGGTATTTTTATGTTTCAGTACTCGTCCCACTTGCCTTCTGATAACTCAAAAGTGATACCTAAAATAAAATTCAGATAGGGTTTGGGTTTAGGCTGGCATTTGAGTTTGAAGTTTCATGACTCCTTTGGGGGATCACCCAAAGACAACAAGCCAAAAACCACCTGACCACATATTTTCTAGGGTCTCAACTGAGCCAACAAAATTTAAATATTGTATAAACCAAACTTTCAAGTGCTTTTCTAAATGCAGAATGGTGAAAATATTCTTTTAATCATAATTCTGGCACTCATGATTGTTACCTGAGGCAGTCTGTCTTCCTGAGCCTGCAGTCAGACTCTGACAGTTAAGCATTTTAGTGAGGTGGGCAGACACAACCCTCTAGCCTCTAATGGACTTGGGTGTGTTTGGGCCTTTGGTCATTATAGCTACACAGCAACGCAAGCCCTGAACAGTCCTGATTCAGCTCAGTGGACTGGTTATTCCACTGAGTTATGGTGAGTGAAAAACAGGACATAATGCAGATGTAATTAAATTTGCTACTGGTGAAAACAACAGTAGAAACTAAAACTTACCTGACATGGCAAAAATCCAAGAATGAAAGGAAGCTGAGAAGAATTATTAGGTGTGGGAGACAAAGTACCTCTCCCCAGTTTTATTTCCACTCCCTTTGAAAAAGCAGATCAAAGGGACAGAGTACAGAAAGCCAGTGAGGCCATTCTGGTTTTGTAAGGGTCACTAATCTCTGCAGTATCACTTTCAGCAGCTGATGATTCATTAATTTTAGAAATATTTTTAAAGGGTTCTTGTTTATGACTAACAGAAGAAAGCAAACACCTTTAGTTGCCTCTAGATACAAAGCTGGAAGGTAGAGAGCAAACCAGAACCTCTGTTTAAGGCTGTAAGGAGAACATAGAAAAAGATGACTATCTAAATACATAGAGATATTAGATAAAGTCTGCTTTATCTAATACGTAATTCTCTGAGAAATTCTTCAATTGACTTCCTTGTCTATTTCCCATATGAAATCAAATTACATAAAAGAAATGTGCATGGCAGCTATTTACACCCTTAAAGTTCAACAAGAAATGTCAAGATTCATTGCATCTGCATCTTCAAAACTTGAAAATGTTCGTGATTTTTTGTGGATTCATTTCAGATAAAGCAGAGCGTGCAGATCTGAATTCTACTAATACAGACTGACTTGCAATTTCCTAGCCCAAAATCTCAGGAAATTTTTTCCTGTTTCTGTGAATGCTTGTCAGAGGCATATCTCAGTTAAGTTAGCTGGCAGTTGTGCAAGTCTGCTCAGTCTTGCTTTTTTTTTGTGCGCAGGAGCCCTGAGTTATGAACCTGATCAAGTTCTAAAATGAAGTTACCTGACTGTGCTCCAAAACACATGGATGTCTTTGAAGCTAAAGCTGGACTTCAAGACACTGATTTCAAGCAAGTGGAATCTACATTTTCTATTCCCCTTGTATCCTCTGATTTTGTCTTTGTCTGTCTGGAAATGTGCACCCACACTATTTTTGTAAGAAAGGAATATGTCTATCAACATATTCCCAAGCCAGAACCATCTAGAAAGTTGAACTTTCTAAAAACTAGAAAGTTGGACTATAAAATATCATGCTATTTCAACACTTGAGGACGTATCCAAACTTTAGTGTAAAAAAAAGTTCTTTGAGTTCACCGTTTTGGAAAGTCTAAATGCTAGCTTTTTTTTTTTTAATGTTAAATGATTATTTTTTTTGTCACGTTAACATTTAAAAAAATCAAAATATTGATCAGGAATGAAATAGTTCATTTAAATTGTTTTGCAATGAATTCCACTGGAAAATATATCCTAATTACTACTTATGGGAGAATATTTTTTGCTGAAAGATTTCCATCCATTCTACTTGGCATAAATCTTCTATTCATTCCCATTAAATTAAGCAATGTAGAAGCAGTCACCAGAAAAACCAACAGGCAAAAAGAAGAGAAAATAGATCAGGGATCTGATGCAGGGAGCAGTTAAAAAGAGGGGCAGTATGGGGGGAAAACAGGAAAAAAACCTAGAAAATAAAGCAGAAACGCCAAAAGTAGACTGCAAAGAAGGAAGTGATACTGTGGGTACATGACAAAGAAAAAAATTCTGAATACAAAGGAATATATATTGTTATATACATTGTCAGGCAACCAGGAATGTATGGAAACAGAAGTGAGTTCCCGTCACTGATGCTGAAAGCCTATTGGGGCAGCAGTATGTCCAAGGGAAAGCATCCAGCTGCCCAGCAGGAATTAGTTGTTTGGGCTAAATGCTGCATCAGTACAGCCAGCCACCAGGCTTCTGGTTAGAACAAGTTAACAGCATGGGCAGAGAAACTACAGGTCTGCACACCTACATGTCTAGGCATATCCTAATAATCTTTCAAGAGTGTATGTGTACTATTTGCTACTAAAGCACCTACTACAATGACGTCAGTATATAAAAGTTTAATATTTCTACTGTAAGCAATTATGAAAATTGTCCCATAAATAGCCAGTTAATACACTAGCACCAGACAAGACATTACCTTTATTTTTTCAGTTAAACCACCAACAAACAGCATGGCATTAGCATCTACATCCAGAATGGTATATCCAGGTGGAGAGACAGCACTGAATGTGGCTGGCACAATGCTGGCTTTAGGACCATCCAGAGCTCGCACTGATATTGTACCATTTTTCCCAGTCCTAGAGATTTTAACAAAATAATTTAAGCATACAGAGTCAGTAGTTAAATCAAACGTAGGAAAAGTCTATTTTAGATGGCATGTATTACTTATTTGGTTATGTTCCATTTTTGATCCAAATGAATAGACTCTTATGCCTGCATAAGTTAAAGGCATGATCACAGAACCAGTTATTTTTCCTCACCTCAATGTCCTTTTTGAACAAAATTCACTACACAGATGAAGTGGAACTTCAATTGACTAAAACAAAGAAGTTGCATTTTTTAAATTATTGTGATGAAGTCAGCGTTAAGTAATTGTTTCTTGACATAACAAATGATTCAGGCAAGGTTCCAAATTATATTTCTGAATTTCATAAGGTTTATTAGATTATATTTGAACTGAAATGAATGATCATGTGATAAAGTACTTCAGTTTGGTCCACTGCGATGCACAGTTTGCATTTTCTGCAGTGGAGCTCTCTGGTTGCTTATCAAACAGGCACAAACCCAATTATGTCTGAGGATGTTACCTCATTGCCCCCTGAACCATATCAAGTATTAATGGCAACAACAACAACAACAAAAGAATTTACCTTTTGTTAATAGTTTCTGCAGCAGTTAGTTTTCTACTCCTTATATTATATTAATGTAGTAACTGGCATGGAAAGAGTTTGCTGACATTTTTACAACAGAAGCAACAGACTGTGGAGAGAGATGATTCCTCCTAGTCTTTCAGGTATATAGAAAGTTATTTCAAAGGAAACTTGAATCATTTTGAATCCTTTGCAATGATTTGCTTAATATTACTTTCGCTTACAGCAGTATGGATAGTAGCTTTCCGTGGAAAGCTTACTACTTACCTAATAGAAGTGAGCTATTAGGTATTTATAGTCACACCATAAATTAGTGTTTCCTCCCAGACA
>WAAD01042475.1:0-66367 GCA_013389945.1 Fregata magnificens
CTCCCAGCAGGACCTCCGCCTCCTTGGCCTTCCCCTTCATTTTACTGCAGACAGACATGTTAGAGTAATGCATAACGAAGCAGGAATGTGGTTTAGCACTGACTAGTGCTGCTTGTTGAGCAGAGATCAGAGAATACTCCGTTTGAACTGGAATTTAGCTGAACAAGATCTAGTGCAACAAAGCCATAAAGGGGCTTTTGGACCTGAATGAAGGAGAGACACAGCTCAGAAAGCCCTTAAAAAGGTGGCTGCTGCTAAGGGACGGGGGAAATGCAGTGGGGAAAATCATAGCAGCAGAGATGCAAGAAACAGCAAGAAGAAAAGTGAACAATGTGGCATCCTGTTGAACGATGTGACATCCCACTGCAGCAAAGCAGCAACAGGTCTAGCTCCAACCCGCTTTGGAGCCCCAGTTTGGGCAGCACAGAGCAACTGTGCCCACTTCTTGCATCAGGAGGATGGATGGTTTTAACAGGGAGGCAACAACATCTCCATTTCACCAATTCAAAGAAATTCAGCTGGATAAGGGTATGTATCTGCTCCGCAGTCCATAACCGAAAGCTCCCTACCCTAGCTGGGTACCTACAGAAGTTGTGTTTGTGTTATCACTACACAATTTGGCTCGCAGGGTTCAAGTGATCTGTGTTCACAAGTTAAATATGAAAAATCCTATGAAGCTATGCCCTGCATGCACAGTTCCCACATGTAGCAGGCAATGTGTGGACAGAGCTGATTTCCACACCAGCATGTACATCTTAAAGAAGGGCAACTCTTGGATTTAGGAAAAAAAATACAAATAAATTATATTCCTGGTGTTACCAGAGCCAGCAAAGAATGTTGCCCTTGTTTAAGACCTTGTTTAGACCAACTATGGGCACGATTCATCCTTTATATACATAAATACTTGGGAAATAATGAAGATTCTCCATCAGCCAGAGGAATGATCTCAGGCAGGGCTGTGGGAAAGCCAGCCAGCCACTCCGCAGTGCTCCCTGCAAAGAGAAACAGCAAATGGCCCCTTTTCCTGTGAATCCTCATCGGGTGCATTCCTGGTGCAGCCTTGGAGCAGATCTCATACCAGGGCTGACATTGCCCTCACCCTTGTGCTGTGCTAAACACTCCCAGCTGCTGTCCACATCTGCATCATGTCCGAACCCAGCATCCAGGCTGGCCCGGCCACCAGCAAAAAGGACAAGTGGCAAAGAAAAGAGGGTTGGCTGGAGCTAAGTAAAACCACCTGGAAAACCCATGTGAATTGAGAAAAAAAATCAGATCCTTGCTCTTCACACGTCCCAGCACTGGGGGGAGGATTTGCATGAGCGAGTGCCGGGAGCTCTGAAACATAAAATGCTTTTAGAAAGTAAAGAAAGCACCACATTGGCTCACGCCGGTGTGGACCCCCCCGTAAGCTCTGTACTAGGTTCAGGGCAGGCACGGGCTTCTTTTGGGGGGTTTCTCCACTTATTGCAGAGCAACAACAGAGTTAAAAAATCCACGGATTTAGGTCCAGGTTGACCCCATTAAATTCCAACACTCAAACTGAGCTGCTTCACCCTAAATTCTTCCATGCTTCGCACTACAGTGGCATCAACAGGAACTGTGTGTGAAAAAGGGTTTTACCTGATGTAAACCAGGGCTAGATTCGGAGTTACGATATGAATAATCAATATTCCTTCAGATGCTGCCCACTGCTCAGCCCAGTGGGGCAGGCACCACTACCCTATCCCCTCCCTGGTGCATCCCTGGCTCATCACTATCGCTCCTGTGCACAGCGGCAACACAAGCAGCAAACAAAGGTAACGCACTGGCCACAACTCTCCAGGAATGGGAAAGACACAGCAAAGCCACGGAGGCCGTTCCCACTGGGAACCACCTCCTCCCTCCCCACAAAGCGCACAAGCCCGTGCTCCAAAGCAATTACGGATGCGCAGAGCTTTGCTTACCAGTTTTGCTTTTGTGATGTTAAAGGTAAGTGCTTTGCAGCAGGAGGAGCAGGGAGATTCCAGGATCTAATTCAACACTTGCTAGTTAAACACTGGACTGTAATCGTGTCCCTAGGCAGAGCCAAAGACGTACAAATTATTTTAGCAGGCTGGCTTCATCCTCCTGCTATTGGCTACCCTACCAGGCAAAACACTGATTTTCATCCTGCATGTTTACATGATTCAGAGGGAGGCACAGAGAGGGAGACAGCAAGTGAGAGACAGACAGATTTCTAATATTCAAAAAAATAAGGTCATTTGGCACAGGTTTGGGTGCTCCGGTGCCAGGCAGCATGGCAGAGCGGGGCAGCCAACGCTGGGAGCTTTTCCCTCGATTTGGGTCTTTCCATGCACACACCAAATGCAATGCCTGCGGTGAGATGGAAACAGAAAGCGCTAGCCTCCCCCTCTGCCTGCGTGCCAGGCTGCCTGGCCGTAGCGTGACCAACCAAAAAAATCAGCTCCAGTCCTCATCCTCCTCCTCTGGCTGCTCTGCTTCCGATTATCGCCTGTAACGAATACAGCAGTTGCAGAATAAAGAAAAGCAATTTTTCCTCATAATTATTTTGCCACATTTCTGGTGAGACCAATTACAGCTATTTGGCTTTGCTCAGCGCTTGGTCGAGCTGCGCTTACATGCAGGACTCTCGCTCACCATGCTGGTGAGACCTCGGCAGAGGTACCAGGGGGTCCCAGGACTGGCTGGACCAGGAGGGACTGATCCACCTTACTGCTTGTGGCTACGTCCCCCGACACCTGCTGGAAATGCCAGCAGGCATTTAGTGAAGAAGGGATGTTATCCTACTAAAAATTTGACTGTGGTCATCCGAGGAGGTGGCAATACAGTGACATCCAGAGGCCACCACCCCTTCACTAGCCTGAGCAAGAAGAGAGGAACATCCCACTAGTGTCTGAGACCCCCTGGACCCCACAACTGGGGAAACCTTTCAATCAAAGAGAGGGATCAGCATTGCACTAACGCAGCCAATGCGACTGCATATCAGCCTCCGATTCCCACAAATGCGTTCCCAATAATTAGGGATAATTAAACTCCAATTTCTTCCCAAACCCTTCCAACATGTCTAACCCAGCAGCAGGGGACAAGGGACTGTGAGCATCAGGAGACGGGCGCAGCTGTAAGTCCGGAGAAATGATGCCTCTTAATGAAGCCACAGCACAGATTACAATGCTTGTGTTTCTGCTTGTTACGAGTCAGTGTGCTAACGAGCGTGCCTCCAGCAGATGGGACCCAGGAGCACAATGCATCCCAAAGATAGAGATTTCTAATTAACAAAGTATTTTTGAGTAACTCCGCAGCTCTGGACCGGGAGTTCTCCACGACAGGGTCCCCCAACCCCTGCCGTTGTACTGCAATCCCTAATTATCATCAGGAAACAAGGGACAGAACCAAAACACTCACTACAAGGTCAAGAATCACCGTGCAGGAGACGAGAGACCAGGTTTCCACATCCAAAGCACGTGGTTACGTGCTTCCTATGGATGGATCCTCCAGGCAGGTTGCAACACAGGACAGGGGATGACTTCAAATTGTCCCTTTCTGACCCCAATGTTGTCTTGCCGGAGAGTCAGAAGACTTGCTCCCCAATAAGAAAGAAAGAAAATAGAAAGAGCAAGGAAAGAAAATCATAGAATCATAGCGTCATAGAATAGTTTGGGTTGGAAGGGACCTCCAAAGATCAGCTAGTCCAACCCCCCTGCAATAAGCAGGGACATCTTCAACTCGATCAGGTGCTCAGAGCCCCGTCCAGCCTGACCTTGAGTGTTTCTATCTACCACCTCTCTGGGCAACCTGTTCCAGCGTTTCACCACCCTCATCGTAAAAAATTTCTTACTTATACCTTGTCTAAATCTACCCTCTTTTAGTTTAAAACCATTACCTCTTGTCCTATCACTACAAGCCCTACTAAAAAGTTTGTCCCCATCTTTCTTATAAGCCCCTGTAAGTATTGAAAGGCTGCAATAAGGTCTCCCCGGAGCCTTCTCTTCTCCAGGCTGAACAACCCCAACTCTCTCAGCCTTTCCTCATAGCAGAGGTGTTCCATCCCTCTGATCATTTTTGTGGCCCTCCTCTGGACCCGCTCCAACAGGTCCATGTCTTTCCTGTACTGAGGACTCCAGAGCTGGACACAGTACTCCAGGTGGGGTCTCAAAGGAAGAGTAAGGAAAAACAAGAAGAAATGGCTTAAGAAAGCATCATTTGCATGGTGCAGCCTGTGGACGTTACAAGGTCGGTACTGCAGGAAGAAGGAGAGGAGGGAAAGGAAAAACCACTATCTTTTCTGCAGCAGCCCCTGTCTTGGCCGGGAACAGCAGGAGGAGCAGCCTCAAGGCTCGTCCCGGCGAGCCGGGTTCACGTGTGCATCTCATCCAGGCAGGCAACACATTTTCCTCTGCAGACCTCTAAGGAAGGTGATTTCTCACGCCTCGTTGTTTCCTCGAGGCGTCTGGTCTCACACACGCCTCTCAGGAGGATGCCCTGGTTTTAGGGCTCTGACGCCCCCAAAGCAAGCTCCTCTTCCTACCTATAACGTCCTGTTGGGGGCTGCTGCCGTAGAGAGGAGCCACCATATGCTGTGCTGCAGACACCGCCATGGGCTTTCCTAGGACCTTACCGACCTTGTTGCAAAACAAGAGTAATTCCAGGGAAGCTGAGGGATTTTGGAGTCTATAAAAAGGCAGTAAGAGGAGACTTGAGCCCCGAACATGACTGATATCACCATGACAGGCAGAATAAAACAGGCTTTGAACAATAAATCCCCCCGCTGTGAGCGAGGCTACATCTGTGCTGCCCAAGCTTTCAGCTTTAATTTTCATCCCCCCAAAGGAGAGCTTTGGCAGAGGGGGCGAAGGCTTGCAAGGCACCCATGAACCTGCTTTCAGGGCCACCTGGAGACTGCACGGTGGGGCACGGGGCTGCACGGGCATCCACAGCCTGCGGGAGCTGCAGCCCTTGACGTCCATCCCACCACCAGTGCAGGCAGGCTCGTGGGCCAATTGCTGCAATTTTGTGAATAATTCATACTCTATGAAATTGCTATTGCAACACAACAGCATGCAAAACCCAGTGCATTTTCCAATGCTTTTCCCCTAATAACCCGGGATGGAAAGAATTGACAGAGCCCCCTGTGCTCTCTCCATATTATAAGCAAAGGCTCATTGTCACAGTTGTGAATTTAAGCCAGTTTCCCCCAAAAAACAAGGAAAGGGCTTTTCCTTTTTGAATGACAGCTGTGACACCTGATCCCTGCTCCAGACTGGCCGCTGCGTGGTGCAGGGGGCCACCAAGGAGTATCTTTGAACATCAAGGAGAGATAGGAAGTTAGCCCTGGGCTCATAACCAGAGCAGTTAACCCACAGACTGATGGGATCCACACCACAAGTCCCAGACTTCCCAGGCACTGGGTCGCACTGCTTCGGTGCCTGTGCAAATGGGGATTTTACAAGTGTAGCCTCCAATAAATCAAAACAAAACATATCTTAATTACAAGGGTTGTCCTTACCTACTTACCAAACACCTTCTCCACAGAGGCACAGTCAGCCCCCCCGCAAAAACAAGCACACAAGGAGAGAGACGAATGGGAGGAATGGGAACTTTGAAGAAAGCCCAGGAATTGCTTGATTTATTGGCTCTGTTTAGTTTCTAAACAAAAAGCAACCATCAAAGCAAAGGAACAAGATGTGGCATGATAAAATCAGCTACAGAAAGAGCTGGGAAAGTATTCCTACAGGCCTTGTTTTTATTTCTGATAAAATGGGCCTGTCCTCTCCTACTCCACCAGTGGGGACCAAAGTCCCTCTGCTATCACCGTACCAAGCTGAAGTTCTTTTCCTTGAGAAGAGATGGATGCGAAGAGGGGCTCTGTAGCTCCCTGGTCATTAGTGCCAGCTACTAATTACACCCTAGAGCAGAGCACTGATGGATTGTGGATGGCCAACAGGCACACAAAAAAGTGTGTAAACTTAATATTTGAAAGTTTCTGCAACATCTGACAGCAGGGCTGGGTCAAGCAAACGCCGACACCTGGGAACAAGGCCCCATTACTCCCTTGGAGGCGTCACAGGGCACTTGCAAACCCCAACCCAAAGCAGGGGGCTCTGGGGAAACACCCGCTGGTCGTCGGCTGTGGAAGGAATTACCCACCAACTAACATATACATGAGATCAGCAGCATCCCTAACAGGGTAACTGCTGGCGCACAAATAAAGCAGTGGGTGTTCAAGCACAGGGAAGACAAGACAGATGTTCTCTCTATTCTCTATATATTCTCTATATTAAGGCATTTAGACCTTAGCAAAGGGTTGGCTTCAACTTCTAGCGAAGGGTTGGGCTTCAACTAGCCAGCAGCCAGTGCCATGTGTTGGCAGTCCCAGGGTCGCTGCCCTGTGGTCAGGGCTCGTTTACGGCTGAAACGTCACCCCTGCTATTAAAACCGTGAAAAACTTCAGCTATTTCCCAGCTCTTCCAAGAAAAGGGAAGCGTTACGGCAAGCTCGTAAGATAAAGCCTCGCAGATCTCTGGCACGTGGACGCGCTCGCACAACTGCTCCAAGCTGATAATTAAGGACAGGGATTGGTAATTAAAGACAGAGTGGCACAAAGCACTGCTTTAAATTTTTTCATTTTCAAGAATTTCTTGTCTTTTGGGCTCTACAGAGCTCCCCACTGCCACATCAGTGTAACTTTAATAATGCCCTGATGGGATGACAAGGGGTGTGCATTTCCTATTCTACTTAAGAAAAAAATCCACAAGGGTAACTGAGCTCCTGGGTCATTACCGGGCTCCATGTGCTGAGCCCAGACCGCGGGGTACAGCCTCGCAGCACGCAGCCCCAACATACTCCCTCCATTTCTGCCACTTTATGAGAAAGAGCAAATTTTAGTCATCAATACAGCTTAAAAAAACTCAATACACAAAAGTACGGTTACCACTGCTAATGGAACGGAGGTGTTCCTCCACATTTGTGTCTCTAAGGACAACAGGGTGCAAGGGATGCTGAGCCAGATCTCTGGGAGATGTGGTCCTAATCCTATTTGGCCACACAGTCCTTTATTCCCTCCTGTCTCTTTTCCTCTCGTGTCCGTTTTCCTCCCCTCTTCTTCTTCTTCTATATTCAGACTAAGTTTTTTCACAGGATTAGTCTCCACTACGGCTACAAATAGCATCTACTACAATAGGAATCAAAACTCTCTTGGGACCACGAAAAAGCACCTGGATACAAACCCTGACTCTGCCAGATTGCGGCTTCTTTTGTTTTTCTCACTTCCTTAAACAAAAATAATAAATTAAATATGTAATGCATAACATAATGGAAAACAAGGAGCCCTTTCTGTTCCCATCAGCCTCATCCACAGGTTTTTCGGTTCCATGGATCCAGGACGTCAGCAGCTGAGACGCTTTGCTGAGGACCTGGGCAAGGAAGGGACCGGGGTATTTAATCCCTATTTTTAATCGAACAGTTCCTTTCATGTAAACACGCTGCAAGCCATGGCATGCACGGTGACATGTGTCAGCACATTAATTACCAGCTAATTAGGATGTCTTGGAGCAGTTTGTCTCCTGCTCTCCAATGCCCAGCATGGGGATGTTTGGAGGATGGATGACTCAGGATTTCCAGCCCGTTCCCCCTCCCTGGGCACTACCGTGCTGCTCTCCTCTGCAACCGGGATGCAACAGGGAAAGAAAAATGGAAAAGGAGGAGAACACCTCTGGGTGAGTGTGAAGCAACCTGATAACACAACCATGCGTGGGGGAAACGCCGGTGAGACAGTTGGAGACAACTGAGGATTTTGGAGGTTGTGGCATGCTCAGAAGGGTTTGAGCTCCCAGCTCCCTTGCAGCTCTGGCTAACAGTTTTAAGCACTTTCCTTCATCATGGTGGATTTGTTCCGCCCATTGCTGCAGGTGTGCAACAGGCAGCTCCCACCAACACCCATATTTGCACACTGTGGGCAAAAGCATCATGGAAAAACCCCTTCCCACTCTCCTGAGCCTGTGGGTGGTCCCAAGGACTCAAGGACTAGGGAAGGGACAGAGACACAGAGGGGTGACGGTGGCTTTCGAAAGCCGACTCACCAGGACTGCGGTTTCCTCTTCATGATGCCCTGGCGTCTCCACTGTGAGTGGGGGCTGAGGTGGTAGGTGAGCTGCCGGCAAAGCTTCTCCATGGCCCCGAGGGAGTCCCCCTCCTGTGAAGACAAGGGAGGGACGCCACGTAAGGTGTCTGCAGCATTACCGTCATGCCCGTGGGATGCTCCGACCCCGGAGCGGCTCCTTGCTAGGAGCTGGCAAGTCATAAGGGACCACACTAAAACTTGCATAGGAAGGGAGAAAAAAAACCCCACTGATTTCTAAAATGCTGCAAGGATGGGGCATTTCACCAAGGGCCACCCCGTCCTGCACACGCGTGGACACTGCTGCTGGAGAGCGAACGCAGGGGTGTACAAGTCCTGCCTGGTTAAGGATGACGAGGTCCCTTCTGGGCTGCTGTGCTGGGGTTCAGGGGATCCGCATGGCGGGCTCATCTCTCTGCAATTCATTCAGCAGCAGCACTGTTGTTATTTGACACTACATAACAGCTTTCAGCGCTAAAGTTTTAGGGAGATTGATTAAATAAACCAAACAACCCATCCATTACAGTCAAAACTGCTTTACAAACGAGCAAACACTAAGAGGCTTTGTGAACTGATGGAGATCTCGGGAACAACGCTCATCTGAAACTCTCAAAACATATATTTGTTAGGAAAAAAAAAAGCTTCAATGAAAACAGGGATTTTGGTGGAGTCTTCTCAATTCTGATTAAAATTTCCACCCAAAAGGATAGTGGCTTGGAAAACTTTAACTCTGAAAGTTTCTAAGAATTTCATTCTAGAAATTTTGGTTCCTAAAAATGAAACAAAATACAAATACCAGTATCTGGACTGTTCAATCATGTTTTATTTCAAGATCTTCATATAGTAATGCATGATATGACATCCAATACTGTAAACCACCCATCTTGCCCTGCCTGGCTTGCTCTCTGAAAGGTCACAAGCAGAGATTAACCTGACCTAAAGAACAATAATGACCAAAAAAAAATCAAGATGTGACAATTTGTGGTGTCTGCCTGGTGTTATGAAATTGCTGCATCATGAAACATCTTAGAGAAGACACAGAATAGAAATAGGAAGCCCTAAAATAAGCAATCAGTCTGGGCTCGGCTCACTGCTGGTCCTCATTCCCGCTGATTGCTCAGGATTTTGCTGTGTGCTGGGATGAGCTGGGCAGGGATGCTGAGGAACATGCTGCATCTTCTCTGCCTGGACACCCAATTACTGCTACCTTCACGTCCTCCCTTTGAGCCCGAGCGCCCCAGCGGAGCTGCGAGCTGCGCATTTCATGCAGCCTAATGTATGCAATGTATTCTCCAACCTTGCCTCCAAGTCAGCAGAGCGGGACCGGCCTTATAAAGACATCATAAATATTGAATTAATCAAAGAGCAATAGGGATTTTGACAAATCACCTCTGGGTGTGCAGGGAAACAATTCCAGCAGGTTTTCTCAGGGTAAGAAAACCAGAAAACCAGGACAGAAAGGGCAAATCTGCAGATGGCTGGAGCAGAAATATCAGCCTAGGACTTGTGGTCCTTACCTTTTCTGTTCAATCCACTCTGTAAGATATGAAGCCTTGACAGAAATTGGGATAGTTTATTCCCAGACATGTCCAAGTGCTTACGTGGTGACTAATATTAATCAAAAGCTGATTTAATTCAGGGCCAATGCTTGCCCAGCTCAAGGTGCACAAACCGGCAGCAAAGCAACGACACCAGCACTCACCCCCTCCATCAGGTGCACAGTGGCAGGTGATTTCGGCAGCTCAGGTGGAAACTCAAGATCCACAGATACCAGCAGTGTACAGAAAACGCTGTGTCAGCACAAGCTGGAAACAGCGCGAGTCAGAAGCCATTTCACATCCGAGCTCTGCAAGTGTTTGACGGCCACACCTCCTCTTTCCCAGTTTGCGGAGGAGGAAATATGGGTTTAAGAGCATATTTAAACCCATACTTTTCAACACCTCATTCATCACCATGCTTAACTTGAAATAAAGGTTTTAATCCTGCAAATTTCAATGGGACGTCAGCCTATGCTAAACCTCAGGCATGCCGAAATCTCCCCTCCCACTGGCGACCCTGCGGCAAGAAATATCTAGTGCTCTAGGCCTGGGGATGGATGAACCCTAGGAGGCTCAGGCTGTCAAATTAACACAGAAAAAATAATGAAAGAGAAGGTTTTATTTCATGTTTTCCACTGGAAGGTCTGGAAACACGTTGCAGCCATTCTTTAGTTAAAGCCTCAAAACATTTTGTGAAGGCAACAGCATATGGTGCTCCCTCTAACTGCTCTCCATTTGCTTTCTGCCAGCAACACCTTCCTCGTGTGTAACCAGCATCCCTAATGCGAGAAGAAAACATAATGAATTTTGACACCTACCTAATTTTTTTTACCTTTGCGTAATATCCACAGCAAGCTGCCTGGTGCCATCAGCTTTCATTTAATCTATTTTTTTCAGCTGTTACCCTTGCAAAGCATTGCAACAGCCCCTGAAACAACAGTCCACCCTCAGCACTGCACAGGGATTTTCCACCTCCGAGCCCTCACTGCATCACATGGAAAAACTCTTGCTGGAAAGGAAACAACATGCTAAAATGCTGTGGAGTAAGTAGCCACCATGCCACAATTCAGCGCTGCAAATTGCCTCCAACATAATCTTGAAAGAGACAATTAAAATTGTCTCCATATTATCCCAATAACTAAACTGTCGGGGAAGTGAAACGATTCACAAGAGTAATGCGGCAAAAAAGCAGAGAAAGTAAAAGAAACAAGTTTTTGCTGGTACAAATGTGGCAGGACCATCTTTTCTCGCCAATAAGAGATTTTTTCCCCAAGCAGCGTGCTCACACCGGCCCTTGGTGTGCAGCTGCCAGACCTCCTGAGTGGTGTGTCCAGACAGCTGGTGGAAGCTCAGACCTGAACTTCACATAAAGCCAATTTCTGAGAAATTCAGCCCAAAGAAATCCCCTCAACAGAACCCAGCAAGTTGTCCGTCAACACCGATACAGCACATCGAGGGCTCCAAGGAAAGATGCTAGAGCAGGGCAAAGCATATTTTAATCCTTATCTCTCTACATCGGTGGCCACAGCCAGCTCATCCTTCACATGGTCATCCCCACCAGGCTGCTCTTTCAGCCCATTTTTCTTCGCAAGCAAGCTCGACTCACAAGCCCTGCAGGTACTGGGCTACTTGTATTTTGGGGTTTTAAAACATGTATTAGAGAACATGACTTCTGCACACAGCAACTCATGCATCTCCTTCTGGTCTTGGTACCGTGCGAGGGTATAAGCCAGCCACAAAAGTATGGTCTTTTCCACACTGGTCTGCAGTGGGCTGTAGATAAATGCCTCGGTTTAGCACTGGGATAAAAACCCAGCTCATTTCAGGGCCTTCGTAAGACATGCTGTCTTGGGATCGGGCTCCTTGCTTCTGCACATCTCATTCCCATCACTGCACTTCACCTGCCCATGAGTGAAACACAAACCTCTCTGCTTCAAGAACCCACTTTTTTTGGGTACCTTCCTAAACCTCTGCAATTCCTCCTGAGAGCTTTGCGGGAAGCTCCAGAGCAGCCCTGGGCTTGACCCCCGGCATACGACAGCTGCCCTGTGTTGCACACAACACATGCGCAGAAGCGAGGATTTAGCTGATGCAGTGCCAAAGGCAGAGCTGGACATTCCGCTGATGGTCTAAACAAAGGCTTTCTCACTGTTTATGATCCAAGTCTATCAGGAAATAATTGAAGCTGACGCACACCCTGGTGGGACTGAGCCCACGAGCTTGTTTAAAAACTGAGTCACCTTAAAAATCAGCCCAGCTCTCTCATGTTGACTAAGTTTTAACCCCTCTGCCCGGCTTACGGGGAGAGCACCACATGTGGGGCTGCCAGGAGAGCCGGGGCTTAGTGCATTACACCGGCAGGAGTGATGATGCCAAGCACTATTCCTGTGGGCAGCTGTAGGCTTCCTGATGCCATGCCAGCATTACACCATGATGCCAACTCCCCCTCTGATGCAAGGGAACACTCCTGCTCTCCATCCAGCACGATCCTCTCTACTCTGTACCACCAGCATCCCCGGGCATGATGCAAGAAATGACACAAACCCCATCGGGTGGGTAGACAATGCTGCTGCCCGCCTTGCTGCTTTCAGTGATTAACCACTTCCCTCAAGAGCAAAAACACTGGCCAAAAGTTCTTTCTGCCCCACCTGCATCACCTCACTTATTGAACAACTCCTTCACTACAGCCGTAAGGTCAATATAAGGCTGGATTTTTTTTTTGTGGTTAGAGGGCACATGAGTGGCAAGGCAGACTTATCTCAACCTGCAGAAATTCAAACCCGCAGCACTGGCTTTTGGCAAACACTATGTGCCCTTTCAATAGAAGGGACAATAATCAAGTACAAGACATATACAATGAGAGCTGCCATTTTCACTAAGCATATTGTCTTATAGGGATGAATCTCCAGCAAAGGCATCGCCGGTGATACCATGGAAGACCTGGCTCCTTCTAGCGTGGGAACATGCATTTGTTACTCCAGTTTCCAACCTCTGGGAGGAAAACTGCAAAGCATCTCAGGGTTGAGGAGATGGGACAGACCACACAGAGAGTTCAGCTTTCCCAGCTGACAATGCTGCCAGGAAAAAGCCTGTTTCGTAGAGCTGGGATATGCCCTTTCTCTTAGCACCACGCTCACAGGCCAGCTGATAAATGCTGGTAACATGCTGGTGATGAGCTATCTCCCTGCAGATCCATCAGCTACACACCTGGAAACATCTGCGAGTTTGCGAAAGCTCTCGGTGCTATGATCTTGCACACGCCTGTACAGCCCCCACATCAACGGGGAGAGAAACCTGTGACACGCATGCAGAAAAACTGCTTTGAGCAGCACCTGAATGGGGGGCAAAGCCTCTGTACAAGGAGCAAGAAAGCTGTACAGCACCCTCTTTCCTTTTAATTTATCTTGGCTGCTCAGCTGGAGAGCTTTCAGGAGAAGATGTGCCTCACAGCGCACGTTTATGCAGCATCCCAGCTCTCAGCAGGACTCATGGGCAGCCACGGAGCCCACAAAGAGCAAACACAGGTGGTGCAAGCATCAGCTCAGATAAGCCATTTTAGGGCAATGTCTTGGCTCCTACTCGACCACGTCCTCGCCGAGCTGCCAGAGACCCAGCGCAGTTCCCAGCCATCAGACACGATGCTGAGCGTAGGACGGAGGAGGGATGAGGGGAAAGCCGAGAGCAGAGGCTCTTCCCTGCAAAGGGCCCCTTTCCCTGTTGTTCCTCCTCCATCTTCACCTGCCTCCAGTCCTCTGGAGAAGGCAGCGGCTGCTCGCTGCTGGGAGGAGCCCAGAGATTCATGAGACTGTAATCCCTTAACAGATTTCAGCTGGGAGAGGGATTCATGGCACATGCCCCACCTACGATCCACAACCAGCCCTGCACCAACAGGATCTTGTTCTACTGGAAAAGGAGGGGGAGAGGCATGAGCTAAGCCCCATCTGTCCCCACAGCGGAGAGGGTGCCCAGGTATGTGCTGGGGACCACCAGGCTCCTGACCCTGGCTCCAGCCCTGAGAGGAGAGCTCTGGATGAAGGGATGGAGCAACAGTGCTTGAAATGGGAATCAGTTAAATCCCAGGGATAAGCGAGAGCAGGTAGAGGCTAGGAGCCAGGCTCACCCCTGTTGTGTCCTGCTAAACCTGCCCTGGTTTCTGCAGGGGGACCTGTTTTATCCTCACTGATGGTCTCAGCTGTGGTGCAGGAGAGAAACTGTTCAGCCTCTCTCAGCACCATGCACCGACAGATCCTGTACAGCCCGTCAGTGAGGTACCACCCAGCATCTGCACACCACGTTCAACCACAAATAAGCGATCCTTGGACGTGTTCCTCACTGCTCTGCCGGTGGAGGGAGCGGGGGTAACTGGAAGCAGAGGGATGACACCATGGGAAAGCAAACATGGGATGAACAAGACCATGTTTTCGCTGGGGATAAATAACCACGGCGTCACTGCCTGCCCTCCTTGCATCACCGTGTGGCAACGACACCTGGGCAATGCAGGGAGGTAAGAGTTGTATTCACAACCCGAATTTTAGGGCTGCTCCAAAAGAAGCAGCCAGAGAGCTCGGAGAAGGACACAAAGCATATGAAAGCCTTGTGATAAAGATGTTATTGCATATTAATTTGTTTTCATTAAGAAATGAATCACCTGTTCCTCCCCTGGCAGCAGAATCCTTAGTGGTGTGCAGAGCCCTAAGGGGGTTGCACTGGGGCCACACATCGTGTAAAATAGGCCAACATTAATGATTAAAGAGCCCTGGTAAAGAACTCCTGCTGCAGCACAGCAGGGGATTGACCTAAATTAGAACAATTAGCCATTGTCAGGGGAGGAAGCGACAGGTTTTTGCTCGCATTATTACATAGTCCCATGTTTCTGTCACTTGCAATCAGTCTCTGGGCAAAAAAAAAGGTGCTGTACTGCAAATCTTAACATGCAAAAAGTCCCAAATTGGCCCTACAAAACCATGATTTTGACATAATTAAAATTTAAATTTTTTTTCCCCTTTTTTGTTTGTTTTAAAAAACTTTTCAAACTTGCATCATTCCTTTCTGGATGCTGCAGGCTTTGCAGTTGCCGCTTTGGTGCACAAAAAGCTCTGTCCGTGCACAAAGCATTGCAGCCACAGGCCAGGGAAACTGCCCTCATCCTGGGAGCACCATTCCCCGCGTATGAAATATTTGGTGTGGAGACCCCTCAGCCAGGATGTTTGCTTTCCATACAGTACAGTGGACAGTGACCCTTAAAACATGACCTATTTCATACCCAGAAAATACAGAGAATTATAGATTTCTTTCCAAATCCTCCTCGTTGTTTTGTCTTGGGTGATTAGCTAGGACAATAGGATAATAGTTTGGACTATTAGGCAAAAAAAAAAAACAGTTGAGAGAAAAAAACCTATGTTCACAATAGTAAACAGAGTTATTACACAGGAAAACAAAGACATAAAATAGTGAGAGATGCTCTAGGAAGCCCTAGGACAGATCATCCTCAATGGTTTTGACATGCATCAAATCAGTTACTACAAATCAGCATGAAGCAAAGGAGAACAAATCCACAGTAACCCATGCTGATGTAGGGATAAACTTGGGGGTTTGGAAAGGATGACAACAAAATGAAGAGGAAATGTTATCTCAGCACTGTGAAGTGTCCCCATGTGCAATGCTTTCACAATGCCAGGAGATCCCTAATGTGTGCCAAAGCTGATGGGCCACAGAGACCTCCAAATACCTACTAGGAAGGCGGCAAGAGAAGGCACAGGGACACTTCTCAGGCAGTTAGTAAGTGAAAGCCATGTCCACCATCCACCAGCGCAGAGTGGCTGAACCCAACCCAGGTCAATGCAGCAGCTGGGAAAAAGCTCTGCCCACCGAAAACCTGCAGACGCTCCTGTGGCCCCGCAAAGGGCTTTCCCTGGCTACTGGCACCAGAACGGCATTCTGCTCCCTGGCGCCAGGGCCCCAGGGTTTAATAGAAACTGAATTTACGACACCTTCCCTTTTGATGTAGTCATGCAGAGCTGAAGTCATCTAATGGCTTTCTGGTTTCCTTTTTCTCTTTCCTTTCTTCTTTTTTTTTTCCCCTCCCCCCCTTGCTTTCAAAGCACGGGACTAAATTGCAGCCTATTGTTGCATGCAGACATCTGCACTACAGCCAGCTCCGGCCCCAGCAAGCCACCACCAGACTTTCCTTTTGAAGCCCTAATGGAGTTTTCTCCAGCAAACTGTCCTCCTCCTGCGAGACCAGGAGCTGAAGAGGTAGGAAAGGCTTTAAATCCACCGTTCCTCTCTCACCAAAGGCCAAAACGTGCCAACACCCAGCCAGCAGCAAGCGCTCAGGTTGGTGTGAGATCATCCCACCGCAGGAGGCTTGGTGGTTGCTCCTACCTAGAACCCCGTCCAGGTGTGCAGAGGAGGATCCATGCCAGCAACAAACCCCTCTTGCTGCATGGCTGGTGGGTCATTGAGTTCCTTGGGCAAGGCATGAAAATGCACGTGGAGAAGTCCCCACTGTGCTGTAGGGGAGAGCCTTCCAGGGAGGTGTCCTTACAATGTCACTGTAAGGATACTGCAATTCCCTCTCCATCGTTTCAGATTCCTCTGGGAAGAGACCCCAGCGTGTGGGGAATGGGTGATGAGGTGGATAATGCCCAAAGGCAAGCAGATATGGGCATGGTGGACATAAGTGATATATCTTGTCCACAGAGAGGAAAACAAAATCCAAATAAAGTCACAATATGGCTTTAAATGGGTCCATTTGACCACCCAATACCCCCGTGCAGAAATTCTTTTGAAAATAAATCAAGGCCTTTTTAATTCAAATTAGAGGAGAAAAAGAACATATTTAATAAAGGCCATTTTAATAAGAATGAGGTTGCTCCCAGAAGGGTTCACTGCAACTGAGTTAAATCCACTTGATCTTTCCTGGGTTTCCCCAGGTATGCAGCCATGGGGCCACACACCACCCGTGCCTACTCAAGGTTAGAGCCCAGCACTCACTGGCAGCAGAGACACTCCAATGGCTTTTGTAAGGGAAGGATGTGCCCCAGAATTAATTCACATTATGAAATGGCCAAGAAAAGACCAGCTGCTCCTGGAAGAGAATGAAGGTCTCTTATATAAGAACAGGCATTTGGCTTCTTGCAGAAAAAATGCATTTTTTTGGCATGGGAAACTCAGATTTGGGCTTGGTGACCCCTCTGTCAGCACAGCTCCAGCAGCGAGCTCGCTGCCGAGTCCTTCCCAAGGTCTGCTTACGTCCCCTCTCCAGCCATCCACGTAGCAGCAGGAGGCTTGAAAAGATAACAAAAACAAACCAGCTCCCGATTTCCCACTGCAGAAGGGCACTTGGTGGTGGAGCTGGGTCCATGGGGTGCAGGATTCGGGCCACGGACCTGGGAGCAGCCAGCAAGACCCTTGCAGAGCTGTCAAATTACCATGTACCGCCAGCTCCCTTTCTTGGACGCTCTCTGCCAGGAGAGGAGCAACTCCACCTCGGACAAACCACTCATTTCTGTTCTGCAATGTTGTGTTTTACAGTGGCCACTGTGGGTCCACAGGAACTCAACAGGTCTTACAGAGGGTCAAAGCCTAGCATCAAATAAGGTACTATATCTTATTTAAAATCACCTAACGTAGGGGTGTTTTCATATAAAACTATCTCAAATATTAGGAAGTGGTTTGTGGGAAATTCTACTGAGAGTATGTTAAAAGATACACAGAAATAGAAATGAATACACATAGAAGTTGCATCGAAATGCAATGCAAACCCACCAAACACAGCTCCAGATGCTGTTTGGATAAGGAACGTTGTTCATATTGGAAATCTCACTCCACTCCTTCTGGTTTGCTAGGATATAGGCTTTACCATCAGAAATTCCTGTTTAAAGAAGGGCAGAGGTAAAAGCAGCAGTCTAAAGCAGCGTAAATAAAAGGCAAAGAAAAAGATGGCTTTTCTGGGGGGAGGAGAAGGACCAGTCTTCTATCAAGCAATAAACTACACTTCGATAAAACCTTATCAGAAAGTAAAACTTCCTATCCAGCAGCAACCCTTTCGTAGAGGAAGGAACATTTTTGAGATCTTGGAAGGAATGCGAAGAGGAACCCCTTCTCATCAGCGTTCCTGATCAGAAAACTCATTCCATCACCTGGCAAAACCCAAACCCAGCAACCAAACCATCCAGTACAATCTCAAACCCTGTGCCCAGGCCTGCAGCAATCAGGCCAGGTATGCAGAAACAGCAATGACAGCCCCAGCTACTGCACAACATGCCCCCAAGCTGAAAATGCTTTTGCATAAGACTAATTGAAGGTTAGGGCCATGATTAGCTGCAAGCCCTGGGCTGAGAGCACGTAGCTGAAGCAGCACTTCTGGTCTTCACCACCTTGTTGGGGAAGCCTGACACACTGGCAGGAGCAGTGGCTGATGGTGTCCCTTAGCAGATGGCAGGTACTCCGTGCCAGGGCAGACAGCATCAGCTCTGGCAGCAAGCACAGCAAAATTAACATTTTGTGGAGTCCTGGCCAAGAGCAGCATAAAACTCAATGGGGGAGAAAGTTGGTAGCTGGTGCAAACCATAAGTGGCCTCAACCTGAGGACTTCTGAGCAGGAGGTGCCCGCAGGGGCAACCAAGCTCTCAGCTGAGGGTAACTGCCTGACCCATCATTCCTCGCCATGCTCATTGCAGTCAGTCTCCAGAAGGAGCAACTGGCTTTGATCGAATTAACCAAATACTCAGCCATCAAGCATGGCGTACACATTAACTTCATGGTTCAGAAAAAACCCAAATCCTCTGCTTCCAGGCAGATCTATTAATGGTGCAAACCCTCTCCCCAACTCAGCCCAAACCGCAAAGGCACAAGATCACCACGTCTTGCTATCACATGCTGGTTGCAGAGATGGGAGTGGACGTTAACCTCCTTAAGATGACCAGCAAGGGACTGAGCACCAGCAAGGTTAATTCTTTTGCTCTCAGTAAAGGATTTGCTCCTGTTCAATTCTTACAAAAAACAGCCAGACCAGTCCAGCTCTGGACTGGCCTGACACCACAAATTCACTGCCAAACCTGGGAAACCCATGGCTGAGGACATCTACACTGGCCATGCTGGACATCCCGACACAGTACTGAATGCTCAACTGGGATGATCAGAGAGTACCAAGAACCCCGGCAATTAAACCCTGCCTTGAATTAGCCCAAATTAGGAGCTGGCGAAGCTGCAGCAGTAGCAGAACACTGAAAGAGGAAATTTGTAGAAACAAAGAAAAGAAATGGAAACCAATTTTGCAACTCAGATACCGCTATAAGAAGCACTCATCACCTGCTTTGACGAAAGGCCAAAGTGCAACGCATTAGATTCAGTGTTGACACACCAAAATGAAAAGTAATGTACAATAGGGCTTATCAAGAGAGCCAGAAGTACAAGATGAATGGGATCGCGGCAACTCAGGAAGTTATTCGAAAGGATCCTGGCGTAATATTATACTTGGACTTCAGAGAAGCAATTAAAGAAGGCAATAAAATTTGAGGTGATAGATGGCCCTGAGGAGAGCATGAAAGATAAAGGGAAATTGTAAAAAAGAATATAAAAATCTTTTGTGAGAGCTATTGGAGCTATTTGCTTCTGCAGCAGAGGATAAACGAGCAGCAGTCAAAACGATGTAGGGAACGGCAGGGGATCTGTGTGCTGCTTTGCACCCATTAGTGGCATTGCCCTGCACCGTGATGCCCAATGCCACTGCAGCTGCGGAGGAGGCTTTTGAGCATCACCACTCCAACATGTGCTCCTGATACACACAGTAAGATCCTCAGCCAGATAAATTGGACACACTTCAGTGCTATAAACAAAGTCACTACTGGGAAGGCCATTTAGATGCCAGTGTTCGTTCCTGGAAGGGTCACTGGACCATCCTTTTAATGACAAATGCATCTGTATCCTTCTGATAGACGCAGGGAGTTATCATAAAACAAAGCAAGCAGCTAAAAATCCAGAAGAGCCATTCATTACCCTGGAAATATCTCCGCAAACAACCGATTCACAAGTTAATCATTGTAGCCGGTGTAGAACAGCAAAGACAGAAAAGCACCCAAGGTGCTGCACTGACTGGACTGCAAATGGGAAGAGGGGTCGGAGGCGCCAACCTCTAATGCCTGCTGAAGTCAGTGTATGCAGTGGATGATGGCACTCGCCATCCTCCTACGCGCACAGACAGGGAGTATTGATTTTGGAGTCTTGGGGGACGCAGAGCCCCTGGGCAGCTCCTCCCCAGTGGAGTTCAGCCACTCACTCACTGCCACTGTCCAAATACGGTTTGCAGGCAAAACTCCCCCGTGTTTTGGCAAACAGCATTGTCCATCACCCATAGACCTGATGTCTCTACTTACCCGCATGGCCCCAGGCTGCAGCAAGCACTGCATCTCCAGGGGGACTCCTCTATTTGCTTTTCAGGCTTCTCAGACCCTGCTTGGGGGTGATGCACACAGGATAGAGATGGATGCTGGAGAGTGATGGGTGCACAGAGCTTTGTATGGTGTCCGTGATACCTCTCACTGTCCTGCCTTGAGTAAATGTGGCTCTTCAGCCAGACCCTGCCCTAGCCACTCTCTCTGCAGGAGCTGGCATTCCTCAGGGGCCATCCCATTGGGAACCACAGGTCAGAGCCCAGCACCTGCCTTTGCTGCTAAATGCAGGAATCGCTTGCTGTTCTTTGTACCCCTCTCATCCCAGGGTTAAACCAGAAGTAAATTATTTGGTTATTTATGTCGCACATGTAGGACAGCACATAGAGATTTTCCCAGCCCAACAAGTCCCCTATGGAGCCTGTGTCTCAGCTGCACCACACCGGATCCCACGGGAAGCAAACCCCAGTCCAGTCCATTACTGCTGTAGAGGAGAGCAGGAGTGTCCCCAGGATACCATTGCAAATATTTATGTCATTACTTGGGAGCTCTCAGCCCCTCGCCACAACCCCTGGGAGTCTCGTGACGCGCACGAGAGCCTGGGAAGGGGCGGCAGCAACCCCCTTGCATCAGTCCTCATTGCTCCCTCCTGCAGGCGGGCACAGAAATGTGAATCCTAGTGCAAGGGCGTAACTCTCAGAGCAACAGTCTCCTTCAGCTCATTAACCACTGTGGGGCCCTCATAGGCACAAGAGAACTGGGAATTTTTTTTTTTTTTTTTTTTTTTTAAAAAAAAANGAACACAGTAACGAAGCAGCAGCTAATAGTAGTGGCTGCGCTCCCGCCAAGCTCTCCCAGCAACAGCTCCAGGATGCAGCGAGGCTTGAGGGAGTGGGGTCACCTCATCAAGTGCTCCAAGTGGATGTGAAACTATGAACGCAGGCAAAAGTGCTGCACTGGGGATTTCCTGGAAAGCTGGATGGAAAGGAGAAAAGGGAAAGTGACAGAGAAATCAGGAGGATTAGCAAATCACCTAATGATTGCAAAACTCTTTGAAGGTGGGAAGGGTGGGATAAAGCTCTTATCCAAATCCCCAAATATCCCAAACTGTGAGATAATCGCTTGCTGGACTTTGGCCAGAAATCGTAGTCCCTGTCGTCTATGAAGAGCAATCGTTCAAAATCCTGCTGGCAACTTCCCTATCTGCAAGACCTTGGCTCTTTGCATTTCTTTATTACTTTTTGCCCAACAGAGACAGTGCAGCTGCATGCCCTCTGGAAGGAGCAATCACCTGGCGATTCCCAGGGGAAGGAGGACACATCGAACGCGTGGTGTGAACCCGACAGAGGGGGTCTTCTCACCTCATCAGCACCCCACAGGGTCCTGACCCAACCCAAATCTGCAATGCTACTCACCGATACATCTCTATGTGGCTGGGTGAAAGCATCTCCGAGACCTGGCACAGCCAAACCCCCAAGGGGCCGCAGAGCTGCCCCAGCGAGGTGACTCTGTGCTGGGGGCTGCAACAGCAGAGCTTGGAGATCAGTAGCAAAGGGCAAAACTTCTCCTTGCTCCAAGAAATAGCCTGGAGTATACATCAAGACAGTTGTGATGCTGCAGACGGGCTAAACACAAGTAACTCTTCAAATTCCAAGACTAGCGCTGGAAATGCGAGTGCTTCCAAGGCCCAGAGGTGTTTTGGTTCAGCCCTCACGAGTGCAGTGTTGTGCACAGCCCTTCCCAACTCCAGACATCGCCCTCCCCTGCTGTGAAATGCTGATAATGCTCTTTCCCTTCTTCATACAGGGCTTGAGGAACCAGTAAGGAAAGGGCACGGAGAGCTGCTTGGCAGTAACAGTGTTTTATCCTCAAGGGCTTTCACTCACCCTGAAGCATCATGGATACTCGGCACCTCTGAACCCTGCTGCAAAGGCTGACCATGCTACCCAGCAAAGAAGCTGAAATTTGGGCTACGTGCAAAACAATGGATTTTTCTTCAAGTCCATGGCACAGGGCACAGGCAGGATTTGGGGCAGGCAATTGCACCATCACGTAGGACCGTGTATCTACACCACTCAGTACCACTGAGCCCTCGCTAGCTAAGCTCCATGTGCTCCGCAGCAGGGCTCACTTCTCTGCCCTTCCAGAGGCTCTGGACATGTCATCATTTCCATCCCTTCCCCCAGACGCTGGGGAACCGCCCCTGCTTTGCAGGAGAGCAGCAGCCTCACCAGGATGCAACAGGGCTAACCAAACTGTGCCCTGGGGACTGACAGCCTTCAGTGGTCAGGGTTGAAAAATGGGTGTACCAGTTGCTTGCAGCCCCAGAACAGCTGAGATCACATCGTAATATCTATAAGAGCTTCTCTCACACACCTTGACAAATCGTGAGCAGGACTTTTCTGCCTGAACCAAGTCAGATGTGGCCATAATCTGTGGCTGGGCAATTCCTCAGCCATCAGCAGCAGTCTATCAATAGAGAAGAAACCCCTCCTTATTAAAACCCCCAAACTCTCCTTATTAAACCATTAATTTCTGCAAATCCACATTGCCAGCAGACCATTTACTTGCTTAGTATTCACACACCTGTGAGTTAGGCTGGAAATAGATATTAAAATACCCATCTAAATGCACAAGTCACCCAGCTCTCCCCTCCACCCGTACCATGGGAGAGGTCCCCACCATGCACTCTTCAGTGCTCGAGGTAAATAAATAACTCTCCGACAAGGAGGCAGGAAATCAATATGCCTCCTTCCTTTGTGGTAAATTATGTTCTGATTAAAAGCTAAATGAGCTGAACTCAAACGTCAATTACCATCAGAAAACATCAATAAAATATGTTGTTACTGTTTTAATGAAGTACCTGTTTCTTCATCCATCATTTCCCTCGGGGACACTTACTTAACGTTATCGGAGAGGCTGCAGGCGAAGCACGTGGCAGGGCGGAGAGTCCCGGATGCTCAGCTTAGGACGCGGATGGGAATCTGCCTTCGCACCAGTACTTCTGTGCAATGACACACAACTCCTGGCTGCCAGAGCTGTGCCAGAAGGGTCCTTAGAAATTATTTCAGTTTAACCAGGGCAACTACAGCCTTTGCCAGCTCTAGCGAAAGAAGCTCAGCTTCAGTGGTTCATCCTTCTTCACCACAGTTTTTCATAGCAATACTCCCCATCTTGTGATTCTCTGGAAGCAAGGGACAAGATCAGACAAAGTCTGCTTGACCCAAACTGGTTTTGTGGCGCAGATTGCATGCAAGTGGCTCTTCAACATGCTGCTTAGGTGACATTTTTTGGAAGGGAGCAATGCATTGAGTAAGAGACCAGGACTCGGTTCAGATGTTCTCTGTGTTCATTTGCTTTCATTATGCTCTATCACATCGACAGGGCTGAGCAGCAAACCCTTCCCGTGTATTAACAGACTGACTTTTCTGACATTTCAGAGCATTTGCATTCAGAGACCAAAAAATGCTCCCTCTGACAACCCTCTTGGAAAGCTGGTACCAGTCTGCAGGCAGAGGAGCAGAGCACACAGGTGACAGCTATATCTCATACGGACTTGTGGGTCTAAGGAAGAGGTAGGTAAGATCTGGCTTCACCACAGGAGATGGCATAGATGGGCAAGTGTGGGGTGAGGAAAGAATTTTTTCCAGAAGACAATCTGAAATCCCCAAACACCTCATTTAAAGATGTAGTTTCTTCTTTTATGTCAAGGCAGAGCTGCTGAGCCCCAGCTGCTGCCACAATACAAATATTAGAGCCTTCTCCAAGAGACTTCACCAACACTAGAAGTGTGCCTTGCTCGTCATGACCAACAGCAGACCATCTCTTATGGCTCTTTTTCTTGCCCACCATGAAGGGGAGGCCACCAAGAAGCAAGGCGAGAGGAGCCTCTTCTCTGTCCAGCCATGGAGAATTAATGGGAGAGTCAAGAGCAGAGCCAGTGGGGGTCTATGTCATCTCCTATGGGGTTTTTTCTCTAGAGGAGAAGAAATTGGGAAGAGAAACAAGGAGGCAGGGAAGAAACAACTGACCCAAGGAATTGGTAGATCCTTCCAAAATGCAGCCACAGACCTTTTCCTTCTCTTTTTGGCATTAAAATACTTGTGCTGACCTGCCCCCTTCTCCCTCCTCTTCAGCTTTGGATTTGGCTCTGAAGTTTACCTTGGGTGCTTGGCAACTGCTGCCTTTTGAGAAAAGATGGGGCCGCCATGAAATGTCTTTTCCTGCTCCCAGTTCTTTTTTTAATCTTCTGCACCCAAGATGCTCTCAACTGCTTGGCAGAAGAGGGGAAGCTGTGCATGCAGCACTTTGCACGTCACTCGCCGGCTCGTGTGGCACCTGACATTTCGGAGGCATTGCAAAATCCATCTCCAAGCCAACAAAATCCACCCTGTGGCATTTAGGAGGGTTTGCAGATGGTTACACAGTGGTTAGGAAAGGTCGTCTTATTATTATGGGAACTGAGTGAGGGGCCTGGCAATTCTGCCAGCTGGCATTGAGATTTTGGGCTTAAGTAACCCAAAGAGATAAAAAGGTAAGTTTGATAAAAGTCACCCTGGCCACACGGGACTTTTTTTTTTTTTCCTTTTTTAAAACGCTTCAGTCAGCTCATCCAATAACCATTTGTGTTTATACAGCCTCTTTCATCCCAAATTGTGCTGCAGCATTTCAGAGACTCTCAAATCACAGATTCTCTATTCATTGACCCCCACATGGTCTTAGTTACGTAGCTGGGAACGTGAGAAAGACTTCTTTGTCTCTCCACACTGCAGTAAAAGTTGCACACACTGCCATGCCTTAGCCCAGTCCCATAAAAAACTCAATACATTTTTAATCCAAGGGAATTTTTTATGTCACTGATAACAGGGTGTGCGGGTGGGCTTCCAGGCTGTTCCCCCACACCTGCCTCTTCTGCACCAAACAGGCTCAACTCCCATTACAAGCTGAATTTCCCTCAGAGACATAACTGGTATAAAAGTCTGTAAAGAGATACTTAATTTTCATAAATAGGCCATAATTTTCATAAATTAGTCCAGGCATCTAAGGGAGGTACTAGCCAGCCAGAAAGTGGGGCTACCCCATCACACACTGCCTCAGAGAGGGGAAAACAAAGCAGCTCAGGGGTTAAGGGCAGATAAACCCTACACACAAACAAAAAATTACTGTGCCTTGCACAAATAGAGGTCAGTTCATCCTGCAGCCGTGACACTGGTGCTGTAGGGGAATACAGATTTAGCATCTTTTATAAGGTGCTATTGCTTGAAATATAGTTAATCTACCTGACATTTTAATGTGGTTTTTTTTAAAGGACAGGAACACTCTCCCTGGGTTCCTATACCATGAAGAAGTGTGCTTAAATAAAGGGTTGCATCCTGCCACTTCCCCGCTGATGCTGGCGAGGTGTATTTTTTTAAAAAGAAAAATAGACGCCAGCAGAACAGCAGCACAGATCAGACTGTGATCAATTGCTCGACATCCCCGTGTGCAAACGGGCTGAGTGTTGGGGAGCAAATTCATCAGGCAGAGAGGGAAAAGGACAGCAGGGCTTCCTTGCATCACATGGAGTTTGGACAAGGAGGCTGAGGCAGGGCTCATCCCCTTTCCCTCTGCAGTCCCATTTCACATATGAAACCAATTATTTGCCAGTAGTGGTACCATCACAGCCCATCTAGACCTCACCGTTATTCCCTTTTAGCCTTAAGATTTAAAAAAACCTGCAAAGTGCAATTTTCCCTTGTTTCCAAGGCACTCTGCTCAGCTTTAGCTCACACACAGGGGCTTTAGAGAACATCTTTCTTTTTGCAAAGAAAAGATGAGCAGAGGGCATGACATATTAAGTTAGGAAAGAACCAGAGTTGTCGTTAGTGGGGTCTGAGCTTTGCAGCCTGTTTCATACTGTGGGATATTTTAATGTACTGCAGATGTCTTAAATACCCATAAAGAGTGATCTTCACACTTGGAGCAAGACCAGCAAAAAAAAAAAAAAAAAAAAAAAAAGGAGCCATTAATACAGAATGCAATTGACTTAGTTGAATCCCCATCATCGCCTTTGCTTTTATATCAGGTATTTGGGGTTTTAGAGGGTTTTCATTCATAAATCAGCTTCCTTTTATGCTGTTTCTTACAGCAAAGAACAAATAATACTTAGCGCTCTCATAGCACTTTGCATCTGGAATCTGAGAGCTTTGCAAGAAGATGTGTGACATGCGTTTTCGTTGCACATCTAATAGCAAAAGGGAAAGGTAATAAACTTGTCGAGGCTGACAAGCTCACCCGACAGACTGTGCTTGAGTGTCCCTCAATGTGTCATCACTTCATACCTATAATTTCAGCTCGTACTGCTGTAAAAATGAATGTGATGTCAGAAACCTGGAATGATAATTTGAATTCAAGATCAAATAATAACACGCATGGAGCTGGATTATGTGCTTGGTTTGGGGATAAAGGCACTGAGCTGGTGGTCACAGTATCCTGATTATATTCGTCCTGTATAAACTGAGTTTATTAATACAGTTTTAGCCACATGTCACAGCACACAGGATAGTAAATAAGAGGAAAAATGCCCATTTTAGTTTCAATGCAGCTCCATCAGAAATAACACATTTTAAAAATGCAAGGCATAAAAAAACCCCAACATCATCTGTAAATTAAATCCTTATACCACAGGACTGGAGAAGAGTTAGAAATAGATTATTTCATCCAGGTCACAATAACTACTTTTTCTTTCTATACTTCCTTGTTTTCATGGGTGACAATTCATATAATCAAACCCATACTGCAAACCTGATCAATTTAGAGCTCATGCAGGAAAAGACATCTGAGCCAGGGATGAGGCTAAACATATATTCCTCAAATGACACAGAAGCAAACAAGAAAATAGATCTTCACTCTATCCAGGGCTACATGGGCAAAATCCATTTTGCTTCCACTCCCAGCACGTCACCTCTCCAGCTACACAAATTTATTAGAAGTTTTTAAATGCCCTCCCTAACACATTGCTGTCACCATATATCTTGAAACACTATGAATTTTGGTGAGGAAGCTGAGGACCACGTTATCTGTTGCACACAGCTTCCACGCTGAGATGTTTGCCCATATCTAGCACCCAACATGGAAACAGGATTTCATCTTTCACCTGCCTTCTTAGTGGAGCTGCAGCGAAGAGGTCCTGGCACCGACAGAAGAATGGACAGGCAAAGCTGGACTTTGGGATGGGGTTTTGCTAAGCTGCTCTGCCAGCCCTTCCCTGGCCACCGACCAGCAGAAAAGCCTTCCACCACGGAAAAAAGCAGGATGGGGATCAGCAAAGCCAAAATCTCATTTTGGATTTATTCTGAGCAGCCTTCAGGGGCTGGAGGAGCTTCCATGGTACATCCCCAGGCCAGTAAGAGCTGGTGCAATCAAAGACCCCAAGGTTGCAAGGGAAGAAAGCAGCCTTTGCCGAAGGCTTCACTTTCTCCTCTCCCCTGGCTCCGCTCATCGCCTATCCCACGTTCAACAAGTCCTCAAACCGGAGGAAAGCCTGACTCACTCCCTATCACACTCATCAGTCATCCATATATGTGGCTTTGGTCTGTGGAAAAAGAAACGGGTTTAATTTTCCAATAGTTTATGGCCAGATATTCCTGCTGGCAAAAAGAGCTGTGAATTTTTTTTATGGGGGCCCTTTGCTCCTTACGCGTTTGTGTTTTCAGCTCCGTTGCCTGCAACAACTCCCAGTGGAAACCTGAGCAGCTGCAGGAAAGATACAGGGCATCAGGGCAGCTCCACCCCACAGCATGCAGCTTTGCCAAAGCATTTTGTCCCCTTTCCCCATTCACGGGGACAGACAGACATCACCCCGGGGGCTGAGAGCACCAGCAGCACCGACTGCCTCCTTACCCTGGCCCTGCATTTTGGAAAGGGGTGGCTGCGGGCTGTGCCTGGAGCTGAGCTGCTTTCCGAGGAACTCGCCTGGCACCTTCCCATGGGCGCTGGGGTTGGAAAGAGGCAGGAAGATAAAAGACTGCCCCAAGGTCATGGCTACGGGGAAGAAAACACTTGTTCAAATGTCTTTGATCTTATGGAAACACCCCTTGGAAAAGCATTGCTGCACAATTTGTTTGAGAGTTTCCTGAAGAGCAAAACTGCCTCTTCTAAGGCACAATAAACACCCAAGGTTTACAATAGCTGCACAAGGTGATAAATACGGAGTGCAACATCTACGGGCACCACTCAACACAATGTTCACGTGCAACAGCAGCGTTTATTTGATCTGAAAGCTTCCCCATCAGATAGCAACCCGGCAAGCCACAGCCAGAGCTGGGCTGTTGCTCTCGCATGGCTCCATCGGCTTTTCTGGAGGCACCGCGTGGTCGTGCTGCAGGTACATCCTGGCCCCTCAAGGAAGGGGTACTCAAGATACCTGGTTTTGGTTGAACTGCATTATAGGTTTGTAACTAGGGATGGGACTGAATCCAAACCCTGACTTCCAAGTGATCTGGAAAAGAGTTTTCACTTAGCTCCTTTAGCAAAAATCACCCGAACACAAGTGCCTCGGGGAAGGTTGGGATCTCAGCGGGGTCCAGAGAGACACGGTCCAGCCTTTGCACGACATACCCCAACATCCACACGAAAGCTCACCCAAACGATTTCCGTACTCAGGCTCATTCAAAGCACTCCAGGCTCCTCCAGCATGTTACATTTCTTGCCTTGCTGCTGGTTTGAATTTACTTGCTGGAATTAGCATCCACTGAAATGTGCTGAGCCACAGCCACATTGGAGAGCCCAGGCCAACTTTTTTCTGGCCATACAGACCAGCACGTGTTTACCCAGAGCTCAGAAAAACGATTCAACTTTTATTTTAGCTCAGAGAAGAGACCAAGGGGTCACCTTTAAGCTAAGGGTGGTACAAATAGAGGCTGAGTGAAAAAAAGCAACGTACAGAAAGCCAGAGAAGTGCTCTCTGCAGGAGGGAGGAGGAAAGCAAGACCCCATAACCCTGAGCAGACATGTATTTAATAGAGCAGGTTAATAGGGACCAGGGTCCAGGTCAGCCCCATTTGTCCCACCTCCGTATGGATGTGGGCAAGTTCACAGCTGCCTCAACCTACATATTCATGTACATTTGTGCTACGGAGTGTAACGGCATACCTTCGGCAGGCAGAGGAAAAGCCAAAACTTCTGCAGCACTCCTGGCCCTGAGCTTTCTCCTGCTCTCGTAAGCTGCTGCCAAGTCTCTGTTAAAGAAACTGCAGGGAGGGAAAGAGCCCTGGGGCAAAGGAGGACTGGATGCTGGAAAATAACTCAGGTGACTAAGGCATGCAGGTTTTTGGGGACATAAAGAAAATCAGTGTCTCAGAAAACCACAACCAAACATGGATGAAATTACTTTTCACCCAGCACCCTGAGCTGCCAAGAAAAAGAGGGTTTAAAGCACAGCTGGTGGCACCTAAAGCCTGAGCAAGGCTAAGTCATAGACCAGGAGCTGCAGCACAGTCCTGCTGTTGCTGGACTTGTCACCTGCACAGTCCCTGCTTTCCTCTCCAAGGCAACACCCATCAATCTCCCAGGGATGCTCCAGGGCTTAGCAACTGTCTGCAAGCCTCTGAAGATCCCTGATGGAGTGCCTCGCTGCACGGCAGAATATGGTGATGTTTTCTTTGCTGTATTAATACAGCTGTCGCTGCTCTCAGGTGAACACTTGCCACCTGCCAGCATTTACTGCAGCAGCCTCATAAGGGACCGCTGGCCCAGAGAAGCTGTCCCTTGCTCCAGCACCAAAGCAACTGCATGGCATGATGCAAACCCCGAGCTGTGCAAAGGAGGGGGAGAGGACCAAGTGCATCCAACAAGCAGCATCTCATGCAGAAGAGCCTCAGCGCTGCATGGGCTGGATTTATTTGCGTATGCTATTGCATGTTTTACCACCACAGTTCGCTAGAAGCCCATGATTCAGTATTAGGAGTTTGCATCTCTATGCTTACACTGGTACTAACTTCTTCACAGCATTTAGTGCCAAAAGAAACGTGCAGGGAGACATGCGAAAGCAGGTATTCGGCAGCAGAGCAGTTTGCTGTTGCATCAGCAGCCTCCGGTTATTTTTACAAGGAGTGCAGAGCACACACTTGGCCGCGGCTCACCGTTAGTCTCCCAGGGCAAAACGTGGAGGAGAAACCAGCTTAGTCACGATGCTTTGGAAAAGGGTAACCTCAGCAGGGGAACAGGGCCTCTCTGCCTGGAAACACGCCCGTCAAAATAGGTTTCTCCAGTTTCCCATCTCATTGCCCCATGGGGGAGGAGAGAGGAAAGGATCTTATTCTCCATAAGAAAAGGGAAAGGAATATATTGGCATCCTTGCAGGGGTTTAGCTACGCAGCACAGGGATGTGTCTGTATTTTGAGCTCACACTGTAGGACATGGGACATCCATCCTCGGTCTAGAGAGGGAGATTGGAGTCCCTGATGTCCCTGAGCCATGTCTGCACGTTGCTGCACTCGGTCCACCCTTCCCAACACGGTTTGTTGAGTGTAGAGAGTTTTATGAAGCACTTCCAGAGCCAGTTTCACACCGTAGCCCAGGCAGACACACTCCGAGCATCACAGCAGCTTTTCCTCAGCAAAATTAAAGAAATGCTTAAATATTTCAAAAAAGTAATTTCCCTCAATTTTAAATAGCAGTGGAGGCTATTATTAAGTAAAACATCCACAAGAAACAGCATTGAATGACTCTATCCCTTCATACACTCTTACAGGAAATTAAAGACCCATTATTAGCAGTAAGTAAAGGAGCATGATGCCTCCAGGTCCCAACTCAGACCCCTGCCCTATTGCACCAGGCACATCATACCTATGGATGGTCCCTTCCTAAGAAGGGCTTAAAAATGCCACATGCAAATCAAAAGGAGTCATGAGATGGGTAAACACCTTGCAGTTCAGCAGCAGAGATGATAACAGATGAGCTAGCTCTGAGTTTGCTGTCTCCAGGAGGGAAGAAATGAACAAACAACGCCCGCTCCCCTAACAAAATCCAAGGATACAGAGTGCAACAAGTGTGCTCTTGGCAGAAATTCAGAGGCCTGATGAGCTCGCCAGGACCTGCTGGGAGATACACACATCCCTTCCAGGAACACCCTAAAAATATCTGGAGTTCACCGTGTGATCCCCAACGGGGGCTGGGTCTTGCTCAGATGTCCCCCCTGAGACACGGCTGGGACGTTGGTGGTGCTGCCCTCCAGGAGGGCTGCAGGAAGGGCTGCACCCCTCTGCATCACAGGAGATGGACCCACAAACATCAGGTATGCACCCCGCCTGGGGCATTTGCACCCTCCTCCCCGCTCCAGGTGACGTCAGCGTATGAAGTCTTATGTGCGGTAATGAACCTGGATGATTGATGCCATGGCACTGCTCCAGGCAGCTCTTTCCCAAGGACAAAAAGGCATGGGAGGAGTTTGGAGGATGGGGAAGGAGAGTGTTGGGAATAACATGGCCTGGGAGGTAGTTCCTGGTAGCTCTCAAACAGAGCTCCATCACATCTGCAAGCATGACCAGAGCCAAACACAGTTTACGGGGGTGGAAGGGCTTACTTTTTGCTCAAAGTGAACTTTTTGGTAGCTTATTGGTTCCAGACAGCAAGTTCAGGGAAGCCACGCAGCTCCCACACTCCCAGGGAAGCTGTTATAATGAAGATGTCCCATCAGGAAGCTCTGCAAACGCTCCTTCGGGCTTACCGGAAAACATCACTCTGCCTCTTCCTACTATTCACATAATTTGTTTTAAATGCAACCTTAATTCCTGTCAAGCAATGTGCAGGGGAGAAGAAAAACACAAACATGACAGATGAGCCTCCAGCTCCCCCACCACACTCTGACCTGTACCAGATAAGATGAAACACAGACAGAAATGTCTCTTTAGGAGGAAGCCCATTCCTGGGAGTTCCAAGAGGGAGCATCCCCAACTATAGCTTCCGCTCACCCTACAGCCTGCACAGTGCTTTGCAGAAGAAAAGTATTTCCTCTGAAAGGTGCATATCTTATATGCTTGCAACTGATTAATCTTTGGTGCGTGACATGTCACCATGACTATAGTGCCAGGACACATCACACCAATTTAGCAGAGCTAAAATTACAGGTAGGGAACTGCAGCACAGGAGGACTAAGAGCTGAAAAATCCCCAGAGATCTGATGTCACCCACATCTCCTGCGATCACTGCCTAGTACCTTTTGGTCTTCTCTCTTACCCATCTTCCTCCTCATCCAGCGTGTTTTGAGAGATCAGACATTTCATACCTTTCTAAGCCTATGCTGCTCTGCAAACCAGACATCAACAATTGCTTATTTAAAAGAAGGCCTGGGGAAAGAAACCTTAATTATCCAAACAGCCAGTGGCCACCACGCAAAGTCACACTTACCATGGAAGGGAAGGGAGCCAGCCTGGGATTTTCCAAAGCCCTTATGCTGCTATAGCTGCCAGTGAGCAAATGGGGCTGAGAGTTTTAAAAGCCCACATCTGCCTGGGGCTGCACTCACAGAGAAACCTGCTCATGTCCGAGCCCAAACAACAGCCCATGGAGGCTGTGCTTTTTTGGGAATCTGGCCTTGAACACACAGCCAAGGACTCTCTCATCATTTGGGATCATAATAAATATCACACAAGGGCGAGGAACGGTCTGTTATCCTTGCAAGGCAGAAAGTGTTCCTGATGGGGTAAGGTCTTTAACACAGAAAGAAAAAGTGGCAGAAAGCAGAAATAATTTGCAAAACAAAGTGCTAACGGCCAAAGTACTAACATGAGGTGAACATCACCTGGTCAGCTGGAAAGCCCAATACTGTGCAATCAAACCACAATTTCTGAGCAGGTCCTCTCTGCCCAAAGACACACAAGCACAGCAGTAACCAGCAGGCTTTTTCCCTGGAACTCAGAGATAAGCTCCATGCTCCCAGCAGAACAGTTTCCCAAGTCAGCAGAGTTATGGAGATGTGATGAGACCACGGTACCTACCGGTTTAGGGCAGTGGATGTATCTAGCAAGGCTGATGATCAAGTCATGAGTGATTGGATCCACCAGGTTTCGAAAGCTGGCATATCGATAGAGGACATCATCCAGAGAGGTTGACTCCATTCCCAAATCCTGCAGAAAACAGGGTAAAGAAGAAATATGAGATGTGCTACAAAAGCCGGCGCTAGAGTGGATCTTAAAATTAGCCCACATTGGTGGTCCCCATGAAGAAGCCAAGAAGAAAGTGATCCCCACCACCACTCAACTCAAGGCAGAGACACATGAGCATGTCACCCTGGGGAAAGCTGCACTCCTGTGCTTTATCTGCTCTGCAAAGAGGCGTTAGGGCTGCAGGATGAACACCCTCATGCCTCTCACAAGCCATAAATCCACTGAGCAAACAGTATGCTTGCAACAAGGTAAAATCAAAAATTACTCCAGTGAACATGACAGCTTGATCAGCATGAAACTGCAACCAGAGAATAAATACAGCATAGATGTGCTCTGGGTCTGCTGTGCATAGGGAGGAAGGAATGAGCCTAAAATTGCATCAAGGGAAACAGGAGGATAAATCTGGGGGGGGTTGGGAAGAGCGAAGTGTTGGACTAGATTGCGTGGGGAAGGGGTGGAGGCTGTGCCATTGGAGACTGGACAAGGATGTATCAGGAACAATTCAGATCGAGCTGATCCCACCCTATGGATGGATCAGACCTCCTGAGGTCCCCTCCAAGACTATTTTCTAAGATTTTCAATCCTTAGACATAATCATTTGAGGAATGTTGGCAGAGAACTCATCATTATATTAAATATGTTAGTGTATGGGACAAGGAGGGGAAGGGTTATATACAGTGTACTCCTTTTACTTCAAATATTTTATCTCCACTGTTTTGCTCCTCAGCAGCAGCCGATCAGGGGACAGGACAGCACTTCTCTCAGATGAACACATGTTGCAGTGAGGTCCACCAGCCACCTCACAGGATAACCCTGTGCCAAAGTGCGTCCATCAAGGAGATGTGCCTCACAGGTCTCATCCAACACCAGAGCTCCAGGAGAGCTGGGCTCATTTTCCAGCCCTGCCTTACTGGGTGAGCTTGAGCAAGCCATTTCCCTTTTGCCTTTTATTTTTGACAGGAATAAGATGGTTTGTATTTCTCTTCAAAGGCCTGCTTTCGCTTTTTAAGAGTGAAGCCCAGAAGCAGCCTCCTCTACTCAGTATGGATGGGATTTAGGAAAATGAAGACCCATGGGTCCTACTGCATTTCAGGAAACTCATCTCTCCTTTGGGTAACACGTCTACCTTCCCACAGCAGAGACACCACCACGCCTACCCCAAGGCATTTACTTTCCAAATGACCTCTACAAGACCTGGTGGGCAGGGACATATCCACGCTGAGACCTGCCTGCCACCCTGCCATGCATTTTGGCAAGATAGAGTCCCTACACTGCCAAAACAACGTGGAAGCGGTTGTTTGACAGCCAACACTGAATAGTGGAGATGTAACTTGGTAAGGAAGAACTGACCACCAGCATTGCATCAGTGCAAACACTTGTGTAGGAAGCCACAACCACCGGTCCTTCAAGCCCTCACTGGCAACGGGAGCTGGGTTTGTAAGCTGGTGGGCTGGTCCAGCTCTGAGTGTCTACTCCTGCTTCTTGAACCAAAACACAGCAGAAATGAGGAATCATTTCAACTATGCACTAAAAAACAGGCAATGATGAATACCTTGTACCTGTATCTCCATTAACACTGAGGAAAATGACTTCTGACCCCCAAGAACAGCCACGCTGGAGACAGAGACTTGTCCACAACTGTGTTAAATGCCAAGCCCTCCTCCCACAAAGCTGGTGGCATCTGGCACAAAGAATTTCATGAATTTCATGAAAACACGTGTGCCTCTGGGGGTGAAAAGGCCTGCTGCCCAGCAACGGCAGCGTTCCCAGGGATTAATCGTGGTGCCATCAAACCAAACTGGCCCAGTTCTACAAAGAATTTGAGGCTGAAAAGAGCTGAGCTGCAAAAATGAGATGGAGGTTTCAGGTGGAGAAGGAGTGAGCAATGCAAGGGGAAAGCATTTGGTGCTCTGATCGTCTTCTTAGGGAAAACCAACCAGCTACAGGGATGAAATATAGGAGGGGACCCTGAGGGCAGGGCGTGCTGTCGTGTGGAGCTGGGGAAAGTGAAACATAAAAGTTATTTATAAGGTGCCAGTAATAGGAAGGTACTATTTGGCCACATGGGAGTCTCAGTCTGGCTAGGTGACTCATTAAAAAAAAAAAAAATTGAAAAGTGTCAGACACACAGCACAGGGCTGGGACAATCTTACTCGCCATCATCTTGCAAAAAGCAGTTCTTCCTGACTCTCTTTTTATTTATAGTTTCAACTAATAACTTGTTATTTATTGAACATTTTGCACTTCTACAGAACTTGTCATGTGAGCACATTAGAGCATCTCACAAACGCAAATTGCACTTATCACCCACAACCACAAGTCCTTACATTTAGAAGTGATGCATTTAAAAGGAAGGCATCACATAGAGGCATTATCTCCCTGACAGAGCTGAGCAGAGCAGCTCAGTGAGATGTTAAGCCCTGCAGATGTGAGAATGGAGTCCATCTCAAACCTGTGCTACAGCCAAAGCACGGCAGCTCCCAGCCCTTGCAGTATAAATGCAGTTTTTTGCCCAAACAAGTAGAAGTGCAGTAGGGTTGAATATAGCTGCTGTTGTAGGAAATCAAAAAATCAACACACAGTAAGAAAGCAGCTTTACGTGGTCTAAAAATTAAAAAAAAAAAAAAAAAGGAAAAAGATAATCACAGACCTGAGTAACCTCCCTTTGTACATGTATGCATGGATAAAGACCAGGCAGAAAAACAGAAATACAATTCAGGAGCTTCAACTATCAGAAATTCATGACCCCTGTCAGACCCAGGGCACAGATGGGGACAGAAACCTGTGGCTGAGGGTGGGGACTGTCCCCTAAATCCTGGCAACCCTTTGCAATTCAATCAGCTTAGGTGTGCATTAAAAACCCTGAGACAACCATCCCCCGGCTGATGCCCCCAAGCTCGGCTGTTCCAGGGTCACAGTCTGCAGCTCACTATTGACAGCCACACAAGCAATTTGTTAATAATTCACATGAAAAAATTCCTTTTCTCCTGCCCCCAGTGTTTCAATACAGTAAATCCAAGCCAATAACACCTTGGTGCCCTGCAATAGATTGGAGCCTGTCCTGACCTCAGAGATGCCCCAGCCCCAATGAACCGCGTGGGAAGGCACATTGTTTGTACGTGCCGATGCTCTGTGACTTCTGACAGGCTGAAAAATTATCATCTTCACTTAAAAAAAACCCCATCTATTCCATCTTATGATGCTGGCTGTAGCAGTCAGAGGGTGCAATTACAGCTCATGCCACAAACGAGGTGGCAAGTCTTCAGCATACTGGTTTCCTTATCATTTTTAGGGGCATCACCGCAGCACTGACTGAGTTAACACCAGCTTTGCCAACGCGTTGACTGCAAACATGGCATTTGGTAAAAAAGAGCTGAGGCAGTTAAAAAAACCACACCTGTGGGGCTGTTCTCCCTTACCGGGAGCACGAGAAAAGCCCCAAAACAACAAATCTAACCGGCCACAAAACCTAACTGGCCAATGCATCCAACGATTGCAAACATACCGAGTTTGAAAAATAAAGAGGCTGAACCGATTTATGATCTATTCTATGGCTGCTGCCAAGTTGGCACTTAAAAAAAATGAATTAATCTCAGCATCGAGATCTAGAGCTAAGATGAGGGCATGCGCTATGCTCCCCAGGAGCAGCACTGTGACAGCCAGGCCAGCCCACCAAGGCTGCTCCGGCATGGTTGGGTTTAATTAGGCTGGAAAAACTAATTCCTTTGTTCAAGACTGTCTTCCTCCTCATGTATTTCAGCACCGCATGGATCCATGGGCGACTGTGCAGAACTGGGTGGGTTCAGCAGCTCGGGCTCCTTTGCAAGAGGAAAAAAAGGGAGAAATAGAAATTGTGCAGATAATGTAGGGCAGGGAGATCCTCAAAGCAAATTCCCACTCTTTCAGGGAGAGAAACACCTCTCCTAACAGCAGTGTGGATGTTCCCTTCCCAGTCTGGTAGAGCTCAATGTTAAGATTAAGAAAACACCAAGTAAAAGCTGGATTTGGCCCACGGTCATATGGCATCGCTGGCAAACACCATGCACTACTGAAGGAGCTGGTTTTGGGGCTCGGTAGAAGTAATCCCGCCCATGGAGCTCTCAACACGCTGGGATCTTTGGGGATCAAACCAGGCTTAGTATCTTACCACTTCCCTTTAAGCATCTCAAAAGTCTGACAATTTTCTCTTAAGCTAAAATTAAAATGTAGAACCAATAAATCGGAGAATTTCTCCTCCTCCCTCCTGGGAGAGCTTACATTTTTCACACGAAGTATTCCCTCCTCCCTCCTTGTACACATTTTTTATGCACAAATGTCTTTCTCAGCTGCTCCCTAAATCTCTCTGCCACACCAGCATTGTCTCTTTTCCACCACATGTAATATTTTAAAGCCACTCAAAGCTGAAACTTGTTCAGGGCCAAGCGATGAGCTCATCTGCAATTTAATAACTTAACACCAGCTCGTGCTGTCAGCAGCAAATCACAAATCTCTAGCTTTGGAGAAAACGCCCAGCATCTGGCTTGAGTCACTTGAGGTTTTTTTCAGCACATTCCCCCTTCCCAGGGGATCTTTACCTAGATAGCAAGGGCAACTTTCAATAGGTAGGGTATAAGGGTTTAAAATGATGGTATTTATGAGCCAGGCAGGACCATGGCTTTCTTGGTGTAGGCTGGAGGGGTGTTTTTCTAGTATGCACCCAAAACCTTGCGCTGTGCTGAGATGGTTTGGGAAGGTTTGCGTCTGCGTGGCAGGAGAAGGGGAATGTCTCTGCACCCCGAGAAATCTTGAATCCTGACATCCCCATGCAGGAGGAGGCCGAGAGGACATTTCAGAGCAGCACATTCAACAGCATACCTACCCCCATGAGGCAGCCGGCGCTAATGCCCAACTGGAGCAGGATTTTGGATTAATGACACAAAACAAGCAGAGAAAGTCAGGAACGCAGAAGTGACTGAAAGCAACCCAAAGGCTGCGAGTGGATCAAAAACACCAGGAAAGAAGCTGCCGACCCTGACATTAGGCAGCTCCCTGCAACTTGAGCGGCTGCCCTGAGTCTGTCTTACCAAACCATGCCTACTGCTGCGCACATCAGCTAAAGTCTTGCTTTGCCAGGGAAGACTAAAGAGTAGGGAGAGGAGATCACTTTGGGACTAAGTAGAAAAGCAAGAGTCTTGCTCAATTCATTTTGCTGCGCATCCTCCCTGCTGTCACCCGTGCCCTTCCTGCAATTTATCTGACTTGTTTTCAGCTTTAGGAGGCCAAGAGAGAGCCAAACCGCTCGTCAGTTCTTCAGGATGGCTTACCCACTGGAAGGAAAGCTTCCTGCCACCAGCTAGTTGCATTCAGCCTCCACAGAAGGAGTGTTCTGCAAATGTAGCAATGCAAAGCTATTAGATTAAAAAAAAAAAAAACCAACAAAACAAACACAAAAAAAAACCCAAATAAAAAAACCTGTGAAGGAATTAGAAATTTAAATCAAAGAACTCCAGCAGAAAAATGTCATGCCTCCCTCCACGGCAGCCAGCGATAGAAACTTCCCAGCTACAGGCATGAAAGGCATAAGAGAACCCAATTATTTTGGAAAAACACCAAGACAAGTGACAGCCCAGGCACCATCAGTCCTGCTGCTCTGCAGAGCTGATACTGTGCTATGTGCTCTCTTCAACCTGGATCCCTTTTGCAAGCAACAACCACAGAAACAGCCCTTCCACCCAAAAACCAGCCCAAACTAAGAGCTCACCATTGGCTTCCCCAGGCCAACACTACCCAAGCAATGCTGTTCACCCAGTGAAAAAGGAAAAATAAATGCAAGCAATGCATTTGGGAGCTGTACCCCCAGCTTATCTTTCCTTAGTGCCAGGTAAAACAACTTGCTATTCCCTTTCTGCTGCCTGTCAAAAATTGCAGCACAACAACAGCTAACAGTTGAGCAACCGGCTTTTGAAGCTCCAAGTTGTGTTTCCATGAGACGCAGCATTGTGTAATACTCCCTTAAGCCACAAGGAGCCATAAACAATGGAAGTCAAGCCCATTTTTGCTTATTAAACTATTTATCACTGCAAGTTGAATTGCAATTAGAGGAAAATTCAGCAAGTCCACATGAGAAGTCATACAAGAAAGCAGGTTATGCTGTTGCTGCTTTCATTAACACAAAGAGAATGCAGTTACAGGCTGCCCAAATGAGGTTACTGTGTAAAATATCACCCTCCACTCCTGCAATCACGGCTGCTCATAAATATCCTGATAGCTGCTATTTTGTCCAGCACCTCTTCCAAAACTGTTTCTTATCTCCACTAATAGCCAGGGCAGCATAATGAATTTCCAAGCGAAGAGGTTGGTATTATAAACAAGGGTCGGGCATGAAGGAAGAGAAGGATTAATATTGTGTGTAATCAATCATCTGCAGCGACTTATCTGGGAAAAATTATTTCATGAGGTCAGCATTAGCAATGCAGTGAGTAAGGTCAGCTCAGAGAGACAGGCATGTGAGATGTGACTCAACAGCAAGCACAGCATAGGTTGCTCAAAGGCTACAGGGTTGGTTTTCTTGATGGAGAACATATTTAGCTGCTCAACCCCCGTTTCTTGTGAAGTACCCCCTTGAAAACAAGCAAACAAAATATTTCTTGCCTTTGATCTTTTGGACGTTCAACTCCAACACTAATCCTCCGATGTCTGGTTGACTTATGAGGTTAGTAGGCTACTGTAAAACTTGGTATTTATGGATTGGCCAGCTGCAATTGGCCATGGCTGGCCACAGTGTCCAGGATCAGCCTCCACCTGTTTTGCACGTGATGACCCCTCTGGCATTTGCTTCACAGCTAATAAGTTTGGTGCTGCTTTACTTTCCTATGAGATAAGACCAAGCAATATGGAAGTGCATTGCTGGAAAGATTATCTGCCTGGTGCATTTACTGCAGCCGAACAGCTCCAGTCATCTGCATACACCCCCTATAAACCCATGCGTTTATACATTGCAATAAGGTGTTTTGCACATACTATAAACAGCTTAATTCTTAACTGGGTATCCTAAGAAAACAAGGCTGAAATATTCACACTGTCCATCCACTGTCTTCTCCTCTTCCCCAAACAGCTTTTTAACACAGGAACCAATTTTCACAAGTTGAGAGAGGAGTAAAGCATCTGAAAGGTAATGACGTTCCAACAGGTTTTGGGAGAAAAAACAGACCGCAGCAATGCAAGGATGCCCAAGTCTGCACCCTCGAAGAGGGCAGGCAGCATTTAGCAGCCATGCATGGCTCAGCTGTGACCGGGCAGCCAGCGGTGGGACCAGTACGTCTGGATGGGGCATCACAGAAGGCACCCTGGGAACCTCCAAACAAACCAGCAATTGCTACTGCAAATTCTATGTCTAATCCACCAGAATGGTGCAAAAACAGAGTTTAAATATGTGGGATATTTTCTGTTTAAGAGAGTAAATATTGGTTTGGAACCAACGATTGCTCATTCAAGCCTCAAGTGAGAGTGCAGTTAAAGAAGAGAGTCAATGTTTCAGGGACGAAGTAAACATTTCCTTGGCAGATTGACTCACATAATAAACGGTGGCAGCTTGAACCCGCTCCAGGAGGCTGGAATTACAGAAACTCAGAGAGACGGATTAATGGGCAGAGATATGATGCCACCATCCAGATAATAAACAACTGCGAATAAGAGATTTGCAGAAGAATGCGCTGCGTTTATTTTAAACTGCGAGGCAAATGCAATTACCCCAATTGGAGTCTGGCCAGACCACAGCTAACAGACTTCTTCAGGAAAGTGTCTGTGGATATTTAATGAGAATAGATAGCCTCAGCTACCCACCCCATCTTGATTTACAGAGCCAGTGGGATCTCAGTATAGAAAAAGCTTAGAAACACTATCTGGGGAAGGTGACTCCAGGACTTGCTTTGAACAGTTCAAACAATTTAGATCCATCACTGCCTTTAATTTAAGTGTTTGTCTTAAGCTCACAAAATATTATTCACTCATCCCTTCTAAACCTGCAGGAGCTGCCTGCATCCTGCTTTCCCATCCAACCCGGTGCATCAATCTGGGGCTCCAGCCCCAAGCCAGGATCCTGCTGGCCACACAGAGCCTGCACCAGATGGCTTCTGGTGGGACTTGTCACTTCTTCCTCCTGCTCCCCAGATGGATGGGTGACAGCAGCAACCTCCCAGAAAATGCGCCCCAGCCAGTCTCAGCCCTAAGGTGCAAGAGCCTCTTTTGGTCTGCACCGAAATGCTCCCAAGGAGAGCGATCCCCCGAGGTCTTCCTCCTGCAAAGGAAAGATGAGGGCAGAAAAAGCTGCAGGTCTAAGGGCAAGACGTGGAGGAGGCTGCTAGCAAACACACCAATCTCCAGTTTGCCAACAGCTGAGTGCAAACACCAAAGGGCCACTCTCACGGCCTCCTCCTGCTAGCCAACTCCACCCAGAACCCACCACATGACATAGCTAAAATCCAAAGAAAAAGGTTAATGTATCAACCCTGCAAGACACCCACCCTATTAACTCTGCTCTTGCTGCTGGAACTCTCATTAACCACTCCGCAGTGAAGCATTAAAGGAAATATGACAAATTTAATGAAGCATCTGCCATTTCCATCCTTGTGTGTCTGCTAAAAGAGCTTGCTGGAGCAACCCAGATGCTGACTGCAGTGTCCAAACCACAGGTCAGAAGCAGAACTTCAATTTATCATTCCTTTTGCTCTGTGACTAGTACTTTTCACTATTAAAGGCAGCAAGGGCTGCACAGCGACTCCTGCCCCAGCACGGGTCAGTGGCTAATCCCCAAGATGAAGGCTATGCACCAGCACCAGCCTTGACTGCACTGTGGCGCCGGCTGCCAGCTACTAACTGCACCTCTTCTCCCTGCCACCCCACATGCAAAAAAATACTTATTTTCCCTTGCAAAAGTCTCTGAGATCTCTGTTGGAAAACGGACTTACAGGACAGGATGCATTTCGTCTCCCGTCAGGTAAGGATCCAGACTTGTCACCTAAGCTCAGTCTACTGTCAATTCATATGAGGATGGTGATTCATCCTATTCTAAGGCAGCTGGGCTGAGTCAGTCTCTGGATGTGGCTGTCTCTGTCAGTTATCTGCCAAGAAAAGCCCCTCTAATTAGCTTATCCTAGACATTTAACGTTTAGGCAACTGGAGCTGGAAAATCCCACTTGTACTGTTCTCACCTTTGTTTTCCAGCAAAGCAAGTGCAGAGCTCTGCATGGCTTTCGTGCCCACTCTTCCAGCCAAAGAACAGCCCCATCTGTTTTGCAGCTGATCACCCATCAATACTAGTTATATTTTTAAGTTTTGCTTTCGGTCCCCACTGTTTTGTTGGAGGTAACCAGGAGATCAAACAACTCTTGTCCTTTGGAAGGTGACAGTAGATGCCTTATGGGTGCTGAAGACTTCTATTTGTTCATGCAGATATTGTACCACGTTGTGTTCACATGCACTAAATACACATACACATCTTTATAGTAAGTATTTATGGGGGGGAAGGCAGAACTGAGATCCTTGGAGGAAAGGGGAAGAGATTTCAAAATAGAAGACGACACTGTCAGATGGGGAGCAATCACTTGTCTTCATAATTTCCACTGCCTGTTAGAGATCACCCCTGTGTCTGGGCATACAGTAAGTGAACAATTCTCGATACAAGAGCAGCATTCACAGTCACACACCTTTCCCTGTTTGAAATTACAGATGAGTCTCCCACACGCTACAGTTGATGAGAGTTCTTGGAGCAACACCAAAAGCAACACTACAAGCACTTCGTGCAATCTGCTCCTTATCCCCCACCTGCACATACTGCATTTCATTAACAGTAATGAGCCAAACACCCTTGCTTTACACATCCATGTAAATATCTCTGCTAAGGGATACGCTAAGAAGAGAGTCCAAAAATCTTGACTCAGATGGCCCAACCTTAATAATGAATCAAACAGGCAACAGGGTTTGAGCAGCTGTGCTGTCTGTCCATCCTTCCACCTCTCTGTCCTTCCCCAGGTAACCCTGTGTGTCAGCCAGTCTCATTAATCTATGGGAAAGGGGCAAAAGTCTCAAAGGTAATTAAGAGCCTGTAAGTTTTGGGGGAATCAGCGCCAGGGGAAGGAAGAGACCCCAGTAAGGGAAGGACCGGGACTTGGCTGTGGTACACCCTGCATGGCAGCAGATGGATGGATAGGAGGACAGTCTGCAGCTGGGCCAGATGGTCCACCACTGCCATCAGGGTTGCCTAGCTGGGACCTCAAGGAGGACACTGGGAACAGCTGGGTTTTCCCAGAGCTGAGGTTTGGCTGATGTGATGGACAACCAAGATAAGCCTGCAGGAAAGCCAGCCTCACCTGGCCCTGCACTGGGGACCACCCTCTTTTCTAAACAGAAAAGATGAGAGAACCGGACTCCTCACCTCTCACTCTTCCCTATTCTAATCCAGCCACCTTCTCCAAATTGCCCTCACTTCACAGATTAACACAACATTAATTCTGTTGAACCAGCGTCCAGGTTAGCGGGAAAGCAGGATTTATTGCCTTGGCCCACTTGAGCCCCATATCCTTTTTCCAGCAGCTGCCACCGTGAGAGATTTCAGGAGGAGGTCAGCACGGGTCTCCTTCTGATGTACAACAGTGCAATCCTGCCCGCCACGTGAAAAGTCCTCTCTGAGCACAGCATAATCAGCTGCTCCCAGGAGAAGGCGATCCCAACACAGCCAAGTACAGAAGCAATTGCAAATCATGGTTGAAAAGTCACATTTGCTTTTCTACCCATTCAAAATGCTGCTTTCTGAACATCTCCCCTCCTCTCCTCAGCCAGGAGAGCTGTTGCAATCCAATGATGGAAAAAGAAACTTGATAATTTCAGGGGATCAATCAGGTCTGTGTTAGCAGTGCTGCCAAAAATGCTGAGATGGGGATTACCCACACCTATCTGATATGGGGGGTTTGTTTTGATGTACAGCTCTACCAAGCAGCGAGCACGCAAGCAGCTGTGTGAGCCACCGGGAAACACTCCCACGTTACCGCCAAGTACTGAAGTTCCCAGGCACATCACATTGAACCTGCAGCGTTGATAATGATGTTACCGTATCACCAGGAAGCCTCCCGGACCCCCGCAGCGCCCAAAAGAAATCAATCCATTACTGCTCATACAATAAGAGCTTGCAATCCAATAACTGCTATGTAAAACCTGGTTTCACTTCCAAGCCCTGGGTTGATTATTACTGCATTAGCTATGGAGGGATGTATTGTTACTGCTCAATGAATGCTAAGCTGTACTTCAAAGGGACTGAATTTCAGCGGTGGAAGACTATACAAATGCTTCAACAATTGCTTTGGGATCCTTCAAACCAGATAGGTGCTAGAATAAAACCTAAGATCTTATTGATACAGGCACTAGTAAAAATAAGCGTCAATGATTCCTCAACACAGCTCTTTTCCAGAGCAGGTTATTCAAGGGAAGTAATTTAAGACATCTTTGAGAGAAATAAATATTCAATTAACTCTTTAAACCAGCTGCCACGGAATTATGTGAACATTACAAAAGATCATTTAAATGAACAAATTGCAGCTGACTCCAATAAAAACATGCCAAGCCTTTTTTTGTGCCATTTATACCACTGCAGAAGGCTGGGCGAGAGGAAAGCAGGGACAGAAATGGGCTTGGATAGACAGTGGCAAGGGAAGAGCCAGACACTGCAACGTGCACCACCGGCAGTACCCAAAGCACACCAAATAAGTCTCCAATGCGCTGCCACGCTCTTGGGCTGTCATCGGTACCTCCGGAAAGCAAACACACAGCTGTATAAGAAGGTGAAAGGTTTCGTCGTAGCCAAAACCATGCCCCGGTAGGCAAGGCAATGGGTATGCTCCTCTCTCATGTTAGCCTGAGCACCCCGTCCTATACATAGGCACCCATGGGCGCATCCCGCAGGAGGAGAAATGGGAGCATGTCCGTGTCCCACAATGCACGCAGCGCTGCTGCCCTTCCCCAAGCACCCCATGTTGGTCCTGCCACTGCCCCGAGGTGTCACTCCCTACCTTATTGCTCCCAAAAATAGAGTTCTGTCTTCTTCTCTCCCCCCACCCAAATGTGCACCAAATGAACTGCACTGGCGACTCCACGTTGGCCAGACCTAAGCGACAACCACCTGAGTACAGCTGAAGGAGCAATCCTGATTCCCTGATCCACAACAGGTCTTCTCATCTCAGTCTTGGTTTGCAGGCACATGGACATCTGAAGTCCAGCTATATCATTGGTTTTCTACCAGCAAGTAGAGTGGAGTTACTCTTTACAGCTACCTTGCTGCGCTTAACACGAGAGTCTAGCTATGTATCGCTGCAAGACACTTATTAGAGATTTCACACTGTAAAACCTTAGAGGGAACAAGATACAGGTAGATTTTAGCTCAAAACAAGAGATGAGAAAATAGGGTTTAACTAAATAAAGTGAAATAAAACCTCCCTGCCCCTTTTCTGCATTAAGATTTATCCCGAGTTAACAACAGCCTATTCCACACCAAGGATGAAGCCTCTTTCTACACTTGGTACCTTCTCAACAGTTAGAAGGGGCTTCCAGCAAAGGAGCAAACCAAACAAATCCCACAGCACCAAACTCATTTTCTTACTTAAGGCAGAGCAATGGGAGTGGAATAAAAATGAAGGTTTCCACAGCTTCTAACATCTTGTCAAGAAGGCCAGCATCACACAAGTAATTAATATGGACAACATGAATTTCAATTCTTTCATTTGCAAATCCAGCATCACAGTTAATCTCAAGCATGGACAAAGTCCATTAATAAAGCAGATTCATGTAATGGGATTCAAAGTAATGGCAAATCAATACATAACACACTTGTATGCTAGAATAATCTATGCTTCGCACAATAATCACAGTAACTATAATGCTGTGTATTTATATGGAGACATATTCAAGACCAGCCCAGGCCACCTAAGAAGCTTGGCAGGGTCTGTTTCTCCTGTAGTGGGATGCAGCCGGTACTGGGAATGAATGGCCGCTGAAGAACCACCCAGCAAGAAAACCAGATAAATGTATGCATGAGGCAGTTGCAGCAGGGAGAAGAAATCAGGGAGGATGCTATTTAACACAGAGGGTTGGCACTCCTAACCTCACCTGAAAAAAGGGAAAAGGATATATTATGTGTCATCACGTCCTTGTGATTATGATAAAAAAGGCTTCCATTGCTGAACGGAGATACACACCCATGGTTACCATTCAACATGTTCCCAAAAGCCACGCGACAGGCAGGGATTGTCTGAGCAGCGCAGGGAAGGGACAAACTCCTCAGCAATCCCATTTCATGAATTAGACTTGGAGCTTGCGGCTCATTTCTCTCCAGACACAGACAGCAGCCAGTTCAGAAGCAATTTCATTGAACATCCACCATATGTGCTTTTGCACAAAGATACCCACCACGCCGAGCTGGCGAGCTATCCCCCTAATTACAGGATGATAACAGACACACTCTGAAACCAGCCACATCCACGCAGCTCCACCCTAGGGAAAAGTAGGGGTATCACCCACTTCTCTGATTAACTCCTAACCAAGCCTGTGAAACACCTTTTTTGCAGGAGCTGTGTCTAAAAGTATGTGGTGCCAAGGTGATATGTAGCACGAGAGCTAAAGCTGCACCCAGCAAGGCACGGCATAGCTGTACAGCTGAAGCCCCAAAGGATGCCTGGCACCGACATCCACACGCGGCAAGGGTTTCCCACAGGCACTGCTTTGCCTGCAATGCGCCGATCACTGCTGAGCTCCACATCTGCATAAAGAGATACTGCAAAGGTGTCAGAGCTGACACCAAATAGAGAGGTAGAGCAGGAGCCATGGAGAGCTGCTACCTGCTGTCCCCACCTCTTCCTTCTGCTTTCAGGCAGGTTATTAAGTGACCTTCCCAATTTTTCACAGGGGAAGGAGAAGATCAAAGACTCCCTAAGTCTCACAAATGATGGAGCTATTCTGGTTTTGGGGAGGTCCCCCCAACCCCATTCATTATCAGCAGCATGAGTCAGGCCTCTCCACGTTAGTTGCTGAATTGCTGCAGAGTCTTGGGCAAATAACTTAATTTCTCTTTTCTTCAGTTCCCCCAGCAGCAAGATGGAGGAGAAAACAGTGGAAAACTGAGCAGATCTATAGTGGTGTAACGGTGCCTGAAGATAAAGGCAGCTCCCTCCACATTTTGAAAAGCCTGGTCCCCAGTCCTGGGGCAGTGTGAGCTTATTGAATTAATCCTGATAACCACACTGCTTAGTCCCTCCAGGGTGAAATCAGGGAGGGAAGGGCAAGTATTTCTTATACCCCCGAGCAGCCGCAAGCGAGGCACTGCATTAGCCTCTCCTGTGCAGCCCTACCAGACAGCTGTTGAGTGCCTCATGCTCAGCAGCTTTTCAAGGTGCGAGGTGAGACGATTTCCCTTAAAATCCCTCCTCAAGCCCCTCTGGTCTTGCCCTGGGCATCTGGCAGAGCCCTCCTCTCCAGGAGATGCCTGCCCCTGGCATTCATCAGCCACTGGTGGGACCTTTCCTCTGTCCTCCACTGCAGGCTCAGATGAATTTACTGTGACACACCGATCCCAGCTCGCCACCTCTTTCACTTAACTGCTGCCCTTATCATCATCTTTGATGCCTTGAAGCCCCTGTGGGGTACTCAGAGAGGTTTCCCCTGAAAAAAACAGAGAAACTGAGTCCGAGCAAGTTAAACTCACGCCCCCAGACTCACACACTGCTGCCTTCTGCCTTGAACGTCCACATTTGCAAACACCTTTAGTTGGGAGGCCATGGTTCTGCTCTCCTCCTTCTCCTTTGGGATATCTTATCTCATCCTTGCCAAGTTAGAAAACCACTTAAATACCTGATTAACTAAAAGCACATGTTTAAGTCCCACTGAAGCCAAAGGGCTTTGATTAGCGGAGCACTTAATACAGGTTTTTGCTAAGCAAAACTTCTCTTCCATTGCCCTCTCCACCCGGGTCCCTTCACAGCAGCACAGGGCACGACTTGAGAAGCAATGGCCAGGACACACCACGAACATCAGCTCACCAGAGCAAAATGCAGCTTAAGTGATCAGTGGAAGAGCATTTTGCACAAAATCAGGCAATGAGATCCCCGGAGACACAGGCAATTTGCAGGCTGGGCTAGTCCGAGAAGCGCTCTGCCCTGCAAGAGCCAGTGCGCTAACTCGCCAGCAAATGTTTCCAGTAAGCGCTATTAAGATCCTCCTCTTCATTTCACCACACATCACTGCAGAAGGGCTTGAGGGTGGTGGCTGCGAGAGATGTGACAGATTGACCCACACGTGGCCAGAGACCCCTGCACTTGGCCAAGAAGAGAAATTCATCCAGGTTTCATTAGTGGTGCTGAACAGACACAGAAAATAAACATCCTCTCCGCTGTGCTCCACGCCTCTTGCCTTGTTTGCAGGCTCTGGGTCCTCTACAAGGGGCAAGAGGTGCTCTCTGCACCCCCAAACCCACAACAGCACCCCCAAGTCAGGCAGGCTGGGGGGTGGCAGGGAGAAGCAAGCACATCCCCTCCTGCCTGCCCGGGAGCTGCCTCCTACTTGGACAGGCAGCAGTACACCTTATTCAGCAATAAGAGTTGTCAAAGTCCCCTATCCTGCCCGTCCTCTCGAATAAAAATGAGAATATTTCTGCTTTGTTTGACAGTCACTCTTGTTGATATTTCATTTCCCAGCAAAGATGCCAGCAGCATGCGCCAAATGAACTCGGGATGACCTAAACAGAAAGCATGTGGTGGTACAATGCCCGGCAGATGATAGCACGCTATTAGCTGACACCTGTGCATAATAATAACCACACCTTAAGCTCACTTTGCAGGAGACAACTTCATGGAAAACCTGCTGCTTCCACTGCTGAGTCACGCCAGAGCTCGTGCACTTCTAGCAGATGCAATGCAGATTTCAGTACAGGCTTTTGCTTTTCATCGCTCCCAACCTGATTAGGAGTTTCTTTGCACCAGTGGCTTCTACCCAGCCTCCACTGTTGGGGTCCAAGACAAGGACCAGAAGGACGACCAGTCAGTCCCAGTAACAAGGCAGGAGACAGCTCTAGAAGAGGTTTACACTGGAGATCATGATTTCTGTGTCAGCTCCTATTCTGTGTTTTCACACCCATGGGAGCACGGCTGAGCTCCATGCCCTGGCACTCAGGATAAAAGCCTGGACTTGCACAGTTGGTTCTCACAAGTTCAGCATGGTCAGAGAGGCCAAGATGCAAGAAGAAAGTGGGGCCAGCAGTGACCTGTGGCTCACGGTGCTCCACTGAGCTGCATCGAGTGAGGTCCGCAGTGCCCGGCATGCCACCATGCCTCCTCCTCCTCCTCTGCCTGGAACTGATCCCAAACACGCGGCTCTACACAAATGGGTTCCCTCACTAGGAAGGTAGAGCCTTTGCTCCAGCAAAGAGTCTGTTTGCACAGAACAGGCACTGCTGACTCAACCATTGGATATCCCATCTGGAACCAGCCAAAGCAGGAGTTTCCACTGAGGGATGGAGGTGCCCGACAGGCTCCAGGGGTTTCCTTCTTGGAGAGTGACAGTGAAGGACGAAAGGATGAAAGAACAGCTGGTGCTTCACTCTGTGATTTTTGGCGCTGGTTTTCTTTCAGATAGAAGAGCCTCTGCTTCCAACGAAGACGCTGACATAAACCTCCACGGGATGGTTCTGAGATGAAGGCTTGTAGCATCCAGCATGTTAGCTGGTCAGGGCAACCCTCAGGTCCTTCATCTTAACACTCTGCAGTCTTCATCCACAGAGAAGCAAAGCAATTTGTCAGTTAACATGTTGCCTACCCAGACTTGCCCCCTACCTTGTCCCAACCTGGCAAAGCCCCCAAAACCACACTGAACTGGACTCGAGTGTTGAGGTCTCCTTGAAGCTGATGGGCACTACGCAGAAGTGTTATTTCAAGTACATCCTTCTAGGCTTTCTCTTCAACTGGGTCCTAGGTAAACCCTTCAGCTACATCTGAAGTACAGCAGCCATCCCAGCTCCAAATGGCTGATTAGCTGCCCAAGACCTGTAGCCTGTACCTCTGGCACCAAGGCACAGGTCACCCGATGGGCTGGCTCTTGTCACCTCCAGCCCCGCAAGGTCCAGGCTGTCAGCCACACACCCACCTTCATGCACCATGTTGGAGAAACCACGTCCTCCACCACGGCGATCCAGCACAAGCATGGGCTGATTTCTCCCTCAACACATAGCTGGCAAGTCAGATCAGCCCTTCCATCCCATCCCTAATGGCTTTAGGTTGTTATCAGCACATGCTGTTGGCTTTTCCTTCATTTACCCTACTGCAGATCCTTCCTCCTGCAGTAATTCCTGGCATTCTTTTGAATTTCACCCCCCAGACCTGGCTGTTGACCCCCAATACTGTTGCCCACACCAGCGGGGTCCAACATACACCGGCCTCCGGGGCAGGTGTCCCCATGTCTCATGCTGGGTTTTGCTTGTTCACTCACAAGGAGCCAACTTCTGGAGCGGTTTTTGCACCTGGGAAACTTGCCTATGAGTTCTGCTCGTGTAGTCTGCAGGGATAGCCAAAACCTCCCCTTACACAAGCCTTGGAGGAACATCAGCAAAGCACCCAGCAAGGAAAGCCTCTGTCTCCATGCCCTGGGCTATTTCCCTATTTCCCTACAATGTTACACCACCCCAGGAAGCATCCCCAGCCAGAAGCAGAGGCCTGAAATGCTGGCGGTAACAGAGTACCCTGCTAATCCTGTCCTTCTTCGCGGGTGGTTGAGCCTTCCTGGGAACTAAACTAGACCCCATGAAATGCTATGGCCAAAGAATATTTCCACAGGTGCTAGGACAAAGTCTCTGGCTTGAAAGTCCCACCACAGCTCCTGCATTACAAGCCAGGAACATTTATTTTCCAACTTCAAAATAGCCAACACTAATATTTTTGACCACCAGTTTCTCCTGAAGTTAACAGCAGAGAAAGAAGAACCCTAGAAGCCTTCAGGATGTAGGACCAACTTCTTAGTATCGTTTTCCAGACACAACCGCAGGGCTGAATAATCACTGAAACCTGATGCAAGACGATGAGCTGAGCAAGAGCAAAGCCAGGATGAGCTCACTGCGCAGCCCTGTCTGCCAGCGAGCTGAGCTTTCCATTCCCTGCTATGGTCCCACTGAGACATCCACAACCCCGGGCTGAAATTCCTCAATTGGCCATGAAACAGCCGATTTCAATATCAAGACAGCACTGAGACGTGACTAATACAGTCATTGGGCTGGTTTCCAAGTGTAGAAGCAACTGGCCTGTGGTGAACCAGACACCTACAGCCTCACACACAAGAGATGTGGGCAAACCACAGTGTTTGCAAGGGGCTCGGGTGGCATTTAACACAGAATAACACCAAACAAGTCTTGGGACTTTCTTCCCCCCCAAGAGATGCCAGGGAATCATGCTTGAAGGAAAGACTCATTTTGCAAGATGTTAAACAAGAAGAAAAAACCTTGTTTCTCTCTGAAGATGCCACAGGCTGATCCAAAATCACCACTGACAAGTAGAAAAGGTTGGAAAAAACCTGCTTCTGAGGGCCAGCAGGCTGACAAGCAGACTCAATTTGTGTTATCGCTTTCCTTTTTTTCCCTTTATCTTTCCCGACATGCACGTTCAGAGAGATAAAGAGCAGCTGCTCCAAGCCCTCCTCGTGGCTCTGCCACCTCCAGACCCTGCCATCCCTGTTCTTAGGACTTTCCCTGCTCCAGAGGATGCTGCCCTTCCCCTTTACCAGGAGGATACTCAGTCTTTCTGCCCCTCCATTCCCTCTGCAAAGCAAGTAAGACAGATGCTTTCCCCCATTACGTGGGTTTTGAAGGGGTGATGAAGGCAAAGACTGCAAAGTGCCCAGCTGCTGCAAGAGGGGAGCCATGAGAGCCCATCTGCCCGCTTCCCAAGGGCAATACACCTTTGCTCTTCACCCATTAGCACTCAGCCCTTGCAAACCCTTTTGGCCAAGCTGATTTCACCCACAAACTAGCCCCTTTTGGCCTGCCAAGGGCTTTCTCTGCTCAGGGCTGAGCATAGCCCACCAGCGTCAGGCAGTGAAGCCACATCTCTCCCCATGCACCACAGTCCTGCTGCAATCTGCTGCAATCTGCTGCTGCTGCTGCTTCCTCCCTCCACATCGCCACCTCTGTTCCACATTTAGCTGCTGTAATGGTAAAAGCTGGGTCAGGCCAAAAAAGCATGCCTCCACATGTGTATTGCACAAACACACACAGCAGAAGCTCAGGTCCTACTCCAGAACCCAACCACAAAACCAACTTTCCTTCTCCCAACTCTTTATTTTGCTTTGTGCAACTCTCTCTGGAGACAGTTTCATTCAGTTTAACTAGCGGCACAGCCTGGAGCGCCCAAGATGCAAATCAGCCCTGTGGCACCCCGCCGGCTTGCAGACAGGTTGGTCAGAGATGAAGTATCCAGAGATGGAGCTTGGTCAGCGTTGGGTCCTACCAGGACTTTGCACATGGTGCTCATCAGCAAGATGTCATTCTCATCCTTCTGCAATCAACGGAGGCAGCACTGGGAAATGACCTAAACCTGCAGGAACAGCACTTTATCCCTGCCTTTGGGATTTCATATTTTTGCTCTGGCACTGTCTCCTCCGAAGGGAGGTCCCATAAGCAAACACGAGTCCTTCTAGAAAATACAGTGGATTTACAAGATGCGGCAACACTAAAAGAATTTTTAAAAAATGGCTTGCAGGAGAGGAGTTTAGCTTATTTATTTTTTTTGTGTTGGTGGAGAATAACAGCTGATGGGCAAGAGATGAAAGCACCCCAAGCAGAGACTTCTTACCACGTTTCAGGGAGTTAATCTCATCAGAGAACTGCTTTACATCTGTTTGAACAGGAATGGAGCGGTTCACTGGAGCCAAACCTTGCGCTGGTGTAGAGGGGCTGACCCTGTCACCTGCACCGTGGCAAATTCTCCACCCACCTTCTCTGGACAGCAACAGGGAAGGAAAACAGAGGAAAGACCACCCAGCCCCAAGCTGTGCATGCAAAAGGTCAGAAAGATCACCCATGCCATTTCGTTTCTGCAGTTCAGCCTATCCACTTAATGAGCAGTGCCATGTACTGGAGAGTCAACTCATGGTACAGTTGCAGCAGCTGCTCCCCACATGGGAACAGGGACCTGCTGTGCCGGATGCTGCCCACACACAGTCCCATGTTGCTTACGACACACCCAGGCGGTTTACGGAGATGCACACATCCTAAAAGCTGAGACAACCCAGAGTCCTAGCAGCTCTCAGAGCTGCTGACACCCTCGTCCTAAAGCAACAAGGCAAGAGAGAAGAAATGCCTCTTCTGGCATTCACCCATGGAAAGGACTGGATTTTTATACTCAAAAAGGAGATGTCAGAAAGCAGATGTTGTGCACGTACAATTCCTTTTTCCCCTGCTTAAGCCAAATCAGTGAAATAACTCAATTGAATACTTAAAGAGTGCTTGCACTAACAAGTCCCAGGGAAGAGGAGCTTTCCCTAATGCGAGTCCCCGTGCACCCCGAAGATGTGGTTCCAGAGTACACTTCTACTTTACACACAAGGAAACTGAGACACAAAGGGACTTATCAAACGCAGCAGTGCCAGCTGGGGCTACACCACCCTGCTATGAACAGCACTGGCCACGGCGCATGCAACACGCTGCCAGCTCTCATTTTGGACAGAAATAGGACTTTCACCTATGTCCATCAAGCACTCACTTGGGTCAGGATCTTTCCCAAGCCCGTTGTAACACAGACATCTCAGCCTCACCACAGGTAACACCACAGAGACATGGAAGGACCCTGTTTGCATCACCCATGCTGGTGATGCTCAGTGTTTTTAAGGGCACTTAGGTATTTGGTTAAGAGCTACACTTGTAATCCGAAGAAAGGATGAAATGAAAAGCACAGCAACGGTGAGAACAGGAGGCGCGGGCAGCAAGCACAGCTCCATACTGCAATAAACAGGACCATGCTGAATGCTCTTAATTCCTGTCCAAAGCTATCAAGCGCAGCCCGCTGTTCAGACTGACTGTATAAATTGCAGCCCTCTGCCCTGCTCGCCAGGCAGGCAGTCTGTAATTCCCATTATAGAGACTGACAGGTTGGTAATGGCACACGTAATACTACATTGATTTTGTCTGCTGTATGAAAGGCTGCCAGGCAGCCCGAGGAAGGGAATTGCTGAGATGAGGCTATCCTCTCAAAACACCCACAGAAAAATGGGATGCTGATTAGGAAGGTAATGGATGAGACCATCAGCTGGGGCAAATTAACTCCACTTTTAGGAGGGTGCTTCAAAAGCCTCCCATCTTCCCAGCCCAAGACTCAATCAGCACTGTGATTTACACCATGGGGAACTGGGAACCTTGCCCCTGTCTTACAGGAATATATAATTGAAGGAAAGTCAGTACATTTTGGGGGTTAAGGGAAGAAATTAAGTCTTTCCCATGTTTTATCCCATGCTTGTGTGTTTTTATTTACAGCATAAGAATTTTAACCGTCAGGTGGAGCGGAGGCTGTTCTGAGTTAGGATCTGGTCAGAGGTATTTGGCACTTGGCTGAGAGGGAAGATGCTTGGAAAGTAAAATCTTTCTTGAAGACTTTCATAGTAACTTCACTGTCTGGCATCAGGGAATTTGGATGCTTCTCTGAGGATCCCCCTTGGCAGGTGCCTCCAAGCTGGGGCTAAGCAAGGTACAGCAGCTACAAGGGTGGGATCCTCCCAGATCTCACAATGACAAAGAAAACATCTTCATTTCAGTTAATTCACCTAGTCCAGCTCAACACTTAACTTCAACAAGTCAGTGAACAAATCAGGAGTACAATGGAGAAATGCATGTTTTCCAATCTGCAAGTAAAACTGCAACCTGAGAGGCCAAGACCGCTAATTATGGTGACCAGAAGTGTAATTCATTATGTACAATTAATACTCTAGTTAATGAATCAACTAGTTTTAAAATGTGTTTTGAGACATTTGTCTGCCCTACATATCCAGCATATTTTGAGTTTATTAACTGATCAAGTAACATTAAAATACTAGTTTTCTGCATTTTAAACTCTTGTTTTCATCTCCATGTAACTTGAGTTAGAAACACAAAAAAAAAAAAAAATCAATCACGTAAACCCAAAATTCACCATTTCCCACCAGAATAAAAACATACAAAATTAATCACCTAGCCGAACAGCTGCCTAAATAAATGTTCCCAGATCCACCAGGCTCCTTGCTCAGAAAAGGAAGTATCCAATTACACCAAGCAGAAGCAGCTTTTTACAACCAAACAGAAAAACATCCTCTTTCTTACAGAATGATTAAAAAAAAAAAAAAATCCTACCAGACTGCTTAAATCAAGATTCCCTTCTTGCTGATTTTGGCTGCGGTCACCACCATGGATGTAAGTCATTCACACTCGCATCCCAAATTGCTTCACACTTTCCACCTTCACCTAGGAAGCCCACAGCAGCCATCAGGAGTGAGATTTCCCCCAAATTTCCTCTTCTTCCAATCCTGGAGCAGAGAGAGTTGTATCCAAATAGATGGGATAAATGGAAATATATGAAGGAACGCCAGAATGAATGAAAGCTTCATTAGCTCTGTCTACGTGCCACCATGGGTCAACAGGGACCTTCAGAGAAGAGACCATTGAGGATGGGCTGTTCGAACAGGTTTGAGTCCTGCTTCCGCAGAGATTTGTGCTTTGCTATCCTGATTTCAGTGAGCTCAGGCTGGATTAGGGCCTGGGGCTTATTCAACGCGAGCAAAACCCACAGTAGATCCTGCAGCGGGTATGACGCATCCCTTGTGCATGGGAGTTGGGGCTCTGCCCCAAAGTGCTCTTTTACCTTTTGGGGTTTGCACCCCAGAGGTCCAACCTGAGGCTGTCACCCCCACACTTGCCATCTCACGGGACTCCCAAACTCCTGCTTTCCGCTTCCCGCTGGACCTGGGGGTTCCCCAAACCATGGTCAGAGAGATGGTACCAGTCCCCACCACAAGCAGCGTGCTCTGTGGGACCGGCTCCACAGGCAGAGTGGGAATGGGGAGAGAGGTGTCCCAGCAAAAACCCTCAGCACATCTCCAGCTAAAATAACCATTTGCCACCGTAGACTGCAAAAGGCTGAGGGCACATCTGCTCTCCTTCCTCAGCAGATTTTGCTTTCCCCTGCTGGGATTTAATTGTTGTGCCAAGATCTGCCTGGCCTTGGGGAGGATGGGGGCGAAGGAACAGCTCTGCAGAACGAGAGAGTAATTAATTGCTCACCAGCTCCCAGCCATCCCCCAAGTAGGCTCACTTTAAGCATCCCCAGAGACAGAGGAAGAGTCAGCTCTGGGAGCGTTTCCCAGCGTGGCACCCAGCCATGGAATCAGGGGTTCACAGGCAACGATTTGCTCAAAGCCCCGTGCCCTTCGGTCACGCAAACACGGGGAATCTCTGCCTTTGCACAAAGATGACTGCTGCCTGCGAGAGATGAAGATATGAGAACCGTTAAAGGCATTATTGTTGTTTTTTAATATCATGTTTTCTGAGCTCATCACGCTTCAGAGGGGGAGGAAGTGACAGACAGCGCTCACTCACCTTGGCGCGTTTTGCATGCTGAGGTTTACAGAACAGTGCTTCACTTCCCATGTAGCTGGAGGCCCTGTCCCTGGTGGGTGCCACAGCGTCCCCCCAGCTGGGTGAAGGCAGGGGCCAGCACTTGCCCCATCCCCCCCAGCTCAACCAAGCTGCTCCGCACCCTACGGCCCACACTGGTGGCTCACCTTTTCTAACCTGGCATACTTTTGCTTTGCCAGCTAGCATTCATTTTCTGTGGCTAAACGTAAAGCAAGGAGCTGAGAAACCCAGCACATGCTTCCCCATTCTCCAAAGACACACACCCCCCCATCCCCTGCACCTGAGGGTCCTGCTCAGAGTGCAGGCTGGTTGGTTGGGCTCTTCTTTAATTAATTAATGTTCATTTCAACTCAATTACTATCAGAAGTTTAGGGACAGTGCCTTAGAAATAATCTCTTGTGCAACACAAGAATGCAATCCCTTGCCCCCTGTGAGCACACCCACAAATGTTGCAAAACCTCGCAGGGATGGGCACGCGGAACAGCACCAGTCGGAAGCAGGAGCAGGTCTGCAGCAAAGCAGCCCTGGAAATGCCGCTTCTATTTCCCAGAAACCAGCCTCAAAGGCAAAGGGGACATTAAAGGACTGAAAGTAGCAGTCCGATCCACTGCCTGTGGATAGCAGACCTCCATGGGCCAACAAGGATGCACAGGCTGTTGCAACCCGGGCAAAACCCAGAAACATCTCATAAAGAAATTTCTCCACCAATACCAAACCTGAGTCCCACTCTCTAATGGCAAGAGAGCCAGGCCTCTAGGAAGATATAATATAAAGAGGCCCTAAGGAATGAGATAGCCATTGAGATACCCAAAGGCATGAGGAAGGAGGCATCTCCCTCCCATTGGCTCCGGTGCGTGTCCAAGGCTCTCCCTCGAGCTGGCGATGCTGTGCACTCAAACCCTCGCACAAAGAAAGGGTCGCTGACTTTGAAAGGCAGGAAGTCTGAAAGGTAAAGTATGGAAAAGATCTGAGAAAACCAGAAAGCTCAAAGCAGCTCCTGCTCACAAAGCAGCAAGGTCAGAGCCAGGAGTAATTGGAACTAAAACCTTTTGCTTGGGGAGGAATGGTAAGGACAATTTACCTTTGCTTTTAGAGGCAAGATTAAATTTACCATTCTCTGGTCTTTTCTCCAAAATTTGGAGGAGAAAGAGGCTCAGATATGCAAAACAGAGAAAGGGAATTATGCATTAAATCACATTAGGCTTTTGGCTGGGACCTGCAGAAGAAGTTAAATGCTAAAATGTTCCAAGTTAAAAGCTAAAAAAATCCTGTATCTCTTTGTACAAGAATGAAATTAGTATTAATATATAACCATCTCCCTTACCTCAGAGGAGGCCATGGTCACCAACCTCCCCAACACACGGAATGTTATTATTGATCTATAAACTATCAAGAAGCTGCAATATACTGAATTTCAAGTGCATCCCCCTGTATCCCTGTCCCCCAAGACCCACTGCACACCCAGGCACACCATCACAGTGCAGGTCCCAGCACCAGAATCTGCAGAGAGGTCTTTCCCCGCACAGCCATCACACCCACGCGCTGGCAAGAGAGAGAAGACATCCTCAGACACAGGGGTTTTACAGTTTGAAGCAAGATAAAAAGGAAAAGAAAAAAAAAAGCTGCATGCCAGCCTGTCTGAGGTCTGGAGCCCCGAGCTGCCTTCATTTCACATCAGATGTGAAAGAAGCAGCAGCAGCCTGGAGAGTGTGGGGGGGAAGACATTCCTGCTATTATATAAACAGATAAAGTGCTGAATAGGGGCTGGCTTGCCAACCGCAACCATTAACCTCTCCCAGTTTGGAGACTTCTGGCTCTGGTGAGGGCACAGGCAGGACCTCCTCCTCTGTTTGGGAGCAGCCAGCTGCCCACAGCCCCCGGCCACCAGCAGACAGCCCAGCCCAGCCCTGCCCAGCTCTCCACATCCAGAGGAAGGAAACCAAGGTCCGACCCAGCAGTTTCATCTCTGACCCTTTCAGACGAGGCAGCCCCGTGCTGCATCACCTCCCAGATCCTGAGCTACGGCATGCGTGGGAGCCACCACCTCCCCAGGCACGCAGCTCTCGGAGCCAGCAGCATTTCCAGAAAGGCTGAGCCGGGGACCCTTGGAAAGCTGGCCATGGAGGGAGCTCATCCAGGGTGTGCTCCTCAGATGCAAGCGGACATATGAATACAGATATCGCCCCTCCTCAGGCTCTCTCACTGCCGTCCCTGCAGCAAGCACGGCCTGCCCGGGTGCACTGCATGTGTTGCATTAATGCATCCGCTACCAACACTGATTTCTTATGCACGTGATTCCCCAATCCCAGGGGGGACATCCCTGCTAGAAGAGAAAACCCACTCTGTTCCATGCCAGCAGCACAGTGAGCATCACTGCTGCACAGGGGGGCTCCAGGGATTGAGCCCATGCTGCTGAGCGCGTACCGTCTCTGCCCTCCCCGGCGCTGCCTATCCTTCCCCTCCCTCCCTGCATCTTAGCATCCCCCCAAAGACACCTTTCCTTAAGAGGAGCAGTGGCAGCCACCTTCCAGGGGGTTAATTAAAACCAGGCTACTGGATGCCAAGCAGACACTGGGAGGCATCCACCTGCAAATCCCACGGGGAAGGAAAAAGAGCAGAAGGAGCCAGGATGGGAAGCAAGCAGAAAAAGGATGCCGCAAGAGAGCAGCTTGCAGCAGGGCAGGGTTAGGGAGCCTGGCAAGGAGACCAGAGACACCTGTTTGGGGCAGAAAACGCCCCACCACTGCCAGGCACGGTCATTTGCTGTCAATGCCTCCAGCAGCCTAAGGGTTAAAAATAACTGTGGGGAGCGCTGGTGGTTTCATCAGCAACCCAAACCAGAGGAAATGAGTGCTAATCCCAAAGCCGCCCAACCGGGTTACCCAATTTCCACCATGTGGTGCCTGGCGCTGCAGGCAGAGCGGGCACCCAGCCTCGGTCCCCGTTCCCTGTCCCCAGGGACTCCCGCTCACAAAAAACAAGCCTGATGCTGCAAACCTCTTCATCCCTGCCCTCCTGCCAGCAGCTCACAGGCTGCAGGGAGCCGAGAAACTCCAGCCCTGGTCACCTCTGATGCATCAGCTAGTCTTAGCGCTCAGGAGGAGGGACCAGGCCTGTGCTTGCGTGGCAGAAACGATGCTGAAGGTCCTCCAGCAACCCCGGGGGCCACAGGACAGTCTCCACGGGGATGATGCCCCACAGCTGGTGCGCACGGGGCTGAGAGCAAGCACAGAGCGGCACAGTCCAGCTACGAGGCACCCGCAGGCTGCGGCTAAGCTGCATCATATCAACCAGACCACAGCGCTCCCAAAGGTCTGCTCTAGATGTCAATAAGCACATCCAACTGCATGGCTGAGGAGGAACATTTAAGCAGTTTTGGCATCAGCAGGGCTGAAGTGCATGCTTCGAGGCTGGTGCAAAGCTGGGGGCCAGCATCCTTCAGGGAGAAAGTTTGAGTCTGAGACAAGGCGGCACTGAAAAACATCCCCTTCATCCTGATGAGCTGCCAGAGACACTGCAATCATCGCAAACTTGCCTGACAACATATCCACCTCCATGGGGGTCTACTACGCAACAGCATCTCTGTCTCTTAAGTGTAGTTTGGGGAAATAAATAACCCCAAAAGCACTCCTGACCCACAGTGAAGGTGCACATTATGTAACACACAAACCAGTCTGATATTGGGCCATGAAATAGTTGCAGGAGCTTTTACCAAGCACACAAAGTTATACCAAGGAGCCAAACTGTATCTTCACAGGTGACTGCTTTTCAAGCCCGCCCAGGTGTAACACTGCCCAGCTGGTCTGAACTCAGGTAAACCTTCCCCTCCCCACCTCAGCATCTCCGAGCACCCACAAGATGCTAGAGCTGACTTCCCAGAAAGGTTTTGAAACATTCTCATTTCTCTCTTTGAGAGCTCCAGAAGCAGTGCTTACCCTCCCCAGGAAGGTTGCTGGCCTTTTGATGTCTCATTGCTCCCTCATGGGCTGCCCCAGCCGTCAGCCGTGGCTCACTGCCTTCACAGCCCTGCGCCAAACGCTCCCCAACAGCTCCTGCCTCCCCAGAAAGTGCAAAATCTCGAGCACTGGGGGAAGAAAATAGGGACAGGTGTGATATAAATCACAGTGACAACTGGGATAAATAGCACTCCATCTACATCAGTTGCCATTTAATGCACTTACCAATGTTAATTAAGCAGAAGGACTGCCCCTAAGAATTGCTTTTTATCACACAGCCCTTTGCTCTGGTGTAGCAGGGAGAAGGCCACAGGAGCCCAAAGTGAACCATCTCTACATTAGCCATTTATTAAATTTTTTTTTACTATTCCCCCTGGCCAAGACCCCTCTTACAATGAAGACACTCATTATTTAATTAACTAAGCATCCCTGCGCCATGCAGTCCCCATAGCACCAGGCAGCTGCTCAGAAGTAGCAGGTATTTAATCACTGACCCAGTGGGGCAGACATCGGGACATGTTGTGCCTTGCTCCCCCCGACCGCTGGCTGCAAAATCCAGGGGTCAGCCTCAGACGGGGCAGGGGGACACCTGCACCCATGGCAGGGATGTATTTGGGGGATAAACTATGAGGATTGCAGGCTCTCCACAGCAAAGGGGCACCTGCCTGCACCACGGGCACAGGGTCTGCATGGCTCTGTGGGCATCAGAGCACATTTGCCCCCGGCCCCTTCTTGCAAATCAGAGTTATCGTGGTATCTTTGCCCATTTGGGGCCCTGACCCCTCTCCCCTGCGCTTCACACCCCACCACCGCCCAGGCGAGACTGGCATGAGCAGAGAAGCCACCTTACAAGTCATGAAGCGCTGCCACGCCTTGGACCTTGCCATTTGGCTTCTGGCCATCTTCAGCACCCAGAGGTTTTATTACTATACATTGCCCTCTTCCCCCCCCCGCCTTTTTTTTTTTTAAATTCCTGGATCTGTTGTATCCCTCCTGCCATCCGCAGGTGATGCCCAGAGCCGGTGGATGCCTCCTCCTCCTCCCCTCTCCCACCAGCCCAGCTCCGCTGGAGCAGCAGCAACAGCGGCAACAGCCCAGCAAAAACTCCACATCGAGCCATAACCAATGGTAAATTCTTCTAGTGAAACGTAATGTGCTGGGAAGCGCCTCACCATTTCACTTGGGAAAACGATCCGTTTGGCAGCGGAGAGGAGGAAAACATGCTTTGTTTTACAAATCCTCTCCCCAGCAGGAGAGGCACTCCCAGAATTTAATATACTGACAGCGCTTGGCTGCTTTTAACCACTGAAACTCAAGAGTGCATCAAAAAAAAAAAGTTGTTTTTTTTTTTAAATTATACACTATATAATATTAAAGCCTAGGCTATTCTGCAACTGGTGGTAACGGGCACAGCAATTCATCAGCACAGAGGAGCAGCAATTCTCACACCATGACAGCCAGCAGGGTCGGTGTACAGGGTCCCAGGTCTCTCCAAGTGCTGGGCACCCTTAATTAATTCAGTTTTGACCCTCTCTTGGGGTGAGGCCCTACAGCAGCTCCTTGCAGGAAAGCAGAGAAGACGCCAACAGGTAAATCCAGGAAGTCCTTTATGGCAGAGAAACAGAATTCAAAGTTATTCAGCGCAAGGATTACTTCCATGAAAGGCAACTGGCTCCATCCAGGTGACTAGCAAGCTTCTTGCAACCCCAAACTCCAGCCTCAATAAAACGTTAAGTATTTCAGTGTATTTCCACTTATCCTCCAATGCATTTAACTGCCAAAAGCATCCTACATGCAGCATTGGCGAGGATGGCTTATGGGAAAACATACCTCATCCAAAGAGGGCAGTAGACAGCACTTTTTTGGGAGGGGATTTTAATTTTGCAACGTGGGGTTTGGGCTCCAGGCGGTTGACAGTGTTACCAGAGCAGAAGGAAAGAGCAACCGGTATCTCTAGCTAAAGAACCTGTCATTAAATTAGGCTAGCAGTGCAAATGGAGCACATACCCTTTCTAATGGCCACTGCCAGCCCTTGCACACAGCAATAACAAAAGTGTTATTTTGAGGGCAGGCAGTGGGATCAAATTGCCTCCACACTGGAGACAGCTTCTGACCTCTCTGAGGAGCAGCCTCGAAGCAGGTAAGTCTGTCTGCTGTTCATTTTTTTCACCTTTTCAAACAAAAAGAAGTCCACTTCATATCTTAGTGCTTTTATAGTTGTCTGCAACCTCCAAGCATTCTTGGAAATGCTAATTAATTGTTACAAGAGCCTGCAAAGAAAACAGCATTGCTCCCATTTCAGAAGAGGGGAGCAAGATGGATAAATTTGGTGAAATGCAAAAGGCCATGCTGGACATTGGTGCCAGCATGGACCTACCATGCTCTGTTTTGCTGTCCTGCCCTTTGGTTGATTATCAAATACAGCTTTTGTGGGGGCCCTGGCAGGCAGGAGAAGCCCCCTGAACCTAGTCTTGCAGGGGGTGGGTCAGGCAGGGCATTACGTCAAGGACAGCTGAAAAGCTGGTCAGCCTCAAGTCTGGCAACATGCTCGTCCTGCTTGAAAAAAAGGATGGAGCACCTCCAAACTGCAGGCGATGCTGTCACCTAACCCCTCGCTAGCACGCTGGGCTGGCTTTAGAACTTGGTGAAGTCAGTGGAAAGGCTCCCAGTGACCTAAATGGCTGGGATTTTCAAAAAATGAAAAGACTAATCAAAACAGAGCTGGGCACCAGGTCACTAGGTTTGCTCGAAAACCCCAGTTTTGCGTCATCATCATCGTCGCACGTTATGTTAGCAACTACACAGACCAACCAACACCACAGTCCCTCTGCGATGGATGCCATATTAATAGATCATGAGAAGAGGTCTCTGCCCCACCATGCTCACTCATCCATCCCTCTCTGCAGGGGGGAGCTTGTCCTTCCCCCCCAAATCCGCATTTTCAGGCTGGGACGTGGCAGGAGCTCAGCTCTCAAAGACTCCCACTGCATCACAGCCCCAGATCCTTGGGAGCAAGCCGAACATCCCTTGCAGCCACCAATGCACCCCCAAAATGCCACCTCCCAAAAGTCAGCCTTGTCAAAAACCACAGCAATCGGGATTTGTTCAGTGGAGCATCCCACATTTGCTATCCAGAGGCAAGGAATAATACTGTCTCATTAAAAATGTGCTTCGAGTCTATTATAGTATCTAGGACAAAGTGTTCCCTATTTTGACACTCTAAGATATATTTTATCAGAGCAAGCTCTTTAGAAACACTCACTCACAAAGACTTATCTGACTGTAACAGGTTCCTCGCTTCCCCCAGTATTTTAAAATTAATTTCTAGCTTTTTCCCCCCCCCTTAGTCAGATGACGGGATGCCCCCACGGTCAGATTTGTCATTGGGGCAGCTGCTGTGACACATCCCAGCTCCCTCACACCTTGCACGGCCAACCCGTGGGGAGGGAGAGGACGGTCTAGAGCATTGCTGAAAAAAACCAGTATCTGAAGCCAGAGAGAACTTGGGAGCGACTCACGGTACTTCACAGGCACCAAGATTTTTTTTTTTTTGGGAGGGCGTTTGATACAAACACCTTCTAAAATTAGCACCTGCCTTTCTGCCAGCTCCAATGGGCTGCTGGTGCAATGATAAAGCTTTGGCAGGGCTGAGAGGGTGCAACATTTTGGCACAGATCTGCTGCCCAACTCACGGCCACTTCTGCTCCACGAGGTTTTCCCAGCCACGTGTTTGACACACCGCAGCCGCACAGATCCCACGCAGAGAGGTCATTGTCCCAAAGAGTTGTATCCCCGACTCCCGGCGAGAGGGCACATTCATCTCACAAAAAGCACCTTATCTCAAGGTTGACTGTAAGTTGCAAGAGCTTTCTATAAAGGAACGCAAACACATATGAAACTGTTCAGATTTCTCAGCTGGGCTGCTCCAAAGATAGTCCTGAGTCATGTAAAACAGCTGGGCAGAGGGACCCTGGCTGGTGGGGTAAATGGAAGTGTGCCTCTGGGTGGCGTGAAGGGGTGAGGGACATGCCCTGAACACATCCACTTGCTAAAAGGACCAGAAAATGGGGAAAAAATAAAAAAAACCCAAAACAACCAAAAAACCCCACCAAATCAAGAAGAAAAGCACGAGACTCTGGACCAGCTATTTTCATGTGGACAGACTGCCACAGAGCAGGTCCCAATGCCCATCGAAGATCTGAGCAACTTTTCCCCAGGTGGTAGAACTGGTTACGCCAAACAGCTGGGTGCCTTGTGGGCTCCTTGGGAGAAAAATAGAGATTGAAGACAGGTCTGTTTTCAGTTTGCATGGAAAACTTGCTGGTTTTCAAAGCCCTACGTACCCCAGAGCTTTCAAAATGCCCAGCACTTACTTCAGTCTTTTTATCGCCGTCTATCAGTAGAAAAGGTTAAATGCTAATTTGCTGGATACAGAGCAGTGCTCCTCAGCTACCTCTCTGTTTGCTCACAGCAACTTTCTGTAGTGTTGCTTCTCAGCAAATGCCCAGCTCAAACAGACTTTCAAGGGGAAAGGTCTCAAGCTCCATACAATTAATTCCCCGCTCTCGCACAGCGTCTCGCATGCTCATTTCTACATGCCCCAGTCAACACCAGCAAAACTCCACCAAGTGATTGTGTGTCAAAAAGAACAAGATAAAAAGCAAAGCTGCCAACTACTAGTACTTCTGAGCTGGGAAGAAGAGCTCATTCTCAGAAGCTGCTAGCTCAAATTGCCTCAGCACTTTTACAGATCTGCTTTAAACACCAAACTTTTTGAAAGTTGAGTGGGAACCTCCTTGAGTGGGCTGTGCATACCGCAAACCCCAGAGCTATCAGCACAAGCAATGAAGGGAAGGAGAAAAATGCACCCGGCAGGGTTCCTCACTGCAGACAATGCAAAGCACCTCCCTGGGGTTATTTTCCCATCTCCAACACCATGACCACCCTGCAGCTCCTCAGCCACTTCCCCAAAATTACGCCATGAAAGTTAGACCCGCAAAAACCGAGCGTGCCCCCTCTTTGCTAACAGGCTTTCGAAACCGGGTTGTGTTTTGCCCCTGGACTACCTTTTCCCCACCGCAAGCAGGCAGCCCCCCAGGAGAAACCTGCCCATCCTCACCTGCCGCAGGTGCCTCAGCAGCTCGGTGGCCTCTTCCTGCTTCCCCTGCTTCACCAGCACCAGCATGTCCTGGATCATGCAGATCCGCCGGTGGTAAGGGGGCAAGCTGCTGCCACCACCCTTCCCAAACTTCTCGCCGGACTTCACCACGAGGGAGGCGAGGAAGTCCCCCCTTTCCCTGGGGGGTACTTTCTTGCGGTGGTGGGCCGGGGGGCTCTCCCCAGCGCCGCCCGGCTGGCAACCCTTGGTCTGCTTGGTGCCCATGGTGCGTAGCCCTGGGGCTGCATGCAAGGTGGGGGGCCTGGGGCACAAAGGGGTGCACGAGAGGGCCAGGGGGTGCACAGAGGGATGCACAAGGGGATGGAGGGGATGCACGAGGGGTTTGGGAGCGCACAGGGGGTTGGGGGGATGCACAAAGGGATGCACAAGCGGTTGGGGGGGGATGCACG
>WAAD01042475.1:66716-95344 GCA_013389945.1 Fregata magnificens
GGGCGGACTGCACCGGCGGAGGGTGGCGCGGCGCCCGGCTGCAGGCAGCCCCCGGGAGCCGGCGTGGGGCATCCCCGCTGGTGGTTCCCGCGGAGGAACACGGAGGGGTTCCCCGCTGTATTCTCACTCCAGGGGACCTGCAGGCACCCGGCCGTGCCCGTCCCCCGCAGGGATGTGCTCTGACCTGGGAGGCCCCGCACGCAGCCCTGTCTGTCCCCTCGGGTACGCCGCCGAGCCCATCCCCGGGGTGAGGTACCAGGCAGGGACCGCTGCGGGCAGGGGAATCCTGCGGGACTCCCAGCTCGGACTCTGGCTGCGGTGGCACACCAAACCGTGGCTGCTCCTGCACCTCGGGGCCTCCTCCCCCACCTTCCTCCCCGTCGGCAGTCACTCTGGTGCCCATCTGGAAGTCACTGCTTGTGCCCTGCCATCCCCTGCCCCAGCCAAAGCCCCACCGCCACCCTCATCCAGCGCTTGCAACCACCCCTTCCACACGCTGCTCCTTCCAGCAGCTCCCCATCCAATATTCAATCACTCCTTATCTTCCAGGCACTCCGCTGGCACGGGTTGAAGCTCTTGGATAAAGATCATGATGAACGACTCTCTCCTAGACAGGGACCGCTCATCTGCTGCAGGAGACAGATTGCTCGAGAAATGCCTGGGAGGAAGCAGCTTTGGACTGATGAGGCCCCAGCAGTAGCCTCAGACCCTCTCCTGGTGTGAGGGGCTGTTTTCCAACACAGACATGCAGCAAACTCTCTGCATTCATCCCCACACCTTTGCTTGACCAGGGCAGGAGAAGATCCAGCACAGCCATTGCGCTGTGCAGTGCCCGGGCTGGGGAAGGCATCTATCTCCTCCTGCAGTAGGAACGTGGTATGGGGGCATTTTGCAACCGTATTAGAACCATGTTACACATGAGAACTTTTTGCCTCCTCTGCATCCTGTGCAACTGCACATCCACAAATACACAAATATCATGTTACGCCAATGAATAAAAGGCGGCTCTCCTCGATAGCCAAATGGCTGAAGGCCCAGGTAGTTGTTTCTAAAACTCCAAAGGCCAACCACTGTAATGCATTTTTATATGTGGACCACAAGAATGGTGCAGAGCCCCACTGACTTCTGTAGGGTTTGGCTCTGGTTAACAGAGCCATACTACAGGTGATCCAAAACAGACCAAACACCGGTGTCCTCCCCCAAGAAGACAGCTCATGACTGCTGTCATGAGCTACAAACTACATTTCACGGGTTCAGCCATATCAAGTTAAGTCACATGAGGAAACACACAGCCACATAGTTTGCAGAAAACACGAGTTTGTGTGAACCAGAGACTTCAGCTGGCAGTAGATCTCCCCAGAGAAGTCAGGGAGAGGCAGCCAATTTGCTACTGTCAACAGGAGGCAGCGGGAAGCAATGCCTGACCGCCCCCCACCCCCCCCACCCCAGCAGCATTTTCCCCTGCAGACTCCATCCTGGGTACAGTCTCCTCCCTTTAAAAGGATCAGTCCTCTTCATGCTATTAGCAGGGTGATAACACATAACAACATTAAACAATCAAACGCTTTTGTGACCCTGCAAGATGCTGCGCGGGGCCTGCTTCTGAAAACCTAACTGAAGGAGCATCATTTCAGGCCTGGAGCCTCCTACTGGGCTCCAAAGTTGGTGGGAATGGGACCAGTCACCTGGCACATTCATTCTGCATAAGGCAATTTTCCCACCTGAACTGACTGAGCATCATCAGTACTTTCTTGAGAAGCAACTGCACGCTCAGTCCTGCCGATATGCGCAACCTTGCTGCCTGACAGGAGCTTGCAGACAAAGTGCTTCCAGCCCTAGAATCCTCTGCCTGCCCCTGAGTTTCATCTCGGAGCCTGTTCTTTACACACATCTGTAAGTCTGTTGTACATCGAGATGCCAGCAAGATCAGGTCAGGTCACTTCTCCAACAAAAATATTAAATAATGGAAAAGAAGCAGAAAGGGAAACCCCTGCCAGGGCTGGGATCCCCCGCACCCCTCAGCTCCTGCAGAATTTGAGGCCAGGCAGCACATCACCCTGCCCTGAGTAACAGGGCCTCCTCCACAGAAACATCACCATACGAACAGAGCATCTTATCCAAGAAGAAGGGAAAAGCATGCACCTTCCTTATGCCAACAGCCAAGTTCTTTCGCCACCAGCCCGGGAGGCCAGTTACCCGCAGCCTGTCCAACTGACAGCCAAGACCCCAAAGGTTGCATGAAGCCTCATCCCTGCCAGGAGTGGGCAGCGTGGGTCCTGTGCCCATTACAATCTTCATGCTGCTCCATACCGGCTCTGGTAGTGGTTTGCAATGCAGATGGAAAAAGGATTTGGACATGACCATCCTGGCTGGGCTGGGAGGAGGATGCTCACACCAGGTTGGCTGAGTGAACCCACCTGGCAGCATGCTCCTGAGCTCACCTGAGACCCAGCGGTCACAGGGACAGCACAAGGCCAGTTTGCGGCATCCTTGCTCACACCAAGAAGCACCAGTGGGAACTGCTCATCTGTGCAAAATGGCAACATACAGCCTGGTCTGAAGAGAGAAGCCACTGAGGGGCACAGGAAGAAAACTTACTACTTTTGATGGTTCAGGATTTGATCTTCTAAGACTGTATCAGGCTAAACGCCTTGTTTCTAGAGGCATATGGAGAGCCAAATCCAGCCCATCACTGATTTTTCCTCACTTTAAAAAAGGCTGTTTGTGCCAAGCCCCATGAGATGGGGCAGCTTTGTTAGCACAGGCTGTGCGACTGACTGTGCCAGGAAGACACGGCCATCTCTCCACCTCTTCAGGTCCATCCAGTGGGCCATTTCACATTTGTGGGGGACCACTGTACCCATCCCCTGGGGATCCCAATGACATGGGAGCTACAAACCATCTCCTTTCACCACCCACTGCCCTGGGGGAGAGGGGAGCTCAGCCCTCGGGGAGCCCAGCTGGGCAGAGCCGCATCGTGTCCGAGGAGGCAGTTTTGCACAGCAACCACAGCCCCGAGTAAATAAATAAAACCCAACCTTTGCACTTATGATGCTTCTGTCAGCAGGGCAGAGAGTTTATCTGCTGCTCCTCATCAGGCTTATTTATAGCACACAGGACAAAGCCAGAAAAAAAAAAAAAAAAGAGTGCGGTGTGTAGTTGTTACACCAATGCAAAGCAAACGCCAAGTGCTGCTGGGTTGGGTTTATGCTCCCCGTGTGCAGATGCAAAGGCACCGTGACTACTCAGGGCAGCACAAGAGTAACTTCCAGGCTCAGCAGTGGTGGCTTGATGGTACAAGACATGCAGATCCCTCAGTAATGCTCCATCCTGGGGCGTTACTCACTTCTACACCCGCAAAAGGGTCTCATCCAGCTACAGACCCAACCTCATGGCAATGCTCAGCTTTCATGCACACACACAATTTTCCATACAAGCTCAAAACACCTGTGTACAAACCAAGCCCACCCAGTGCTGAAAAACCTGACCCCAGCACTTGTATGCTGGGAACCTGGTCTGCCTGGCAGCTCTCCGTGGGCAGGAACTTGCTCTGCAGCCCTCTGACCGATGAAATATTCTGCTAAACTCATTAGTGGATGCACAGCCAATATGCATTTTTTCCTTAGTGCAGATGTGGGCAAACTGCAAATTAGTAGGTGTTCGTCTAAAGCAGTTTGCTTCCCCCCCCCCCCAAGCTCCGTTCATACTCCTTATGTTATCTAATAATAAGGATGTATTAGAAAAGTCCACTGCTTTAAAAGGAAATAACTTCAGATCATGAGACCGTGGAAGAAAACTGTTGCTCCTCTCCCACAAAACTCAGATTTAAGAACGTTCTCACTTCTACATCAAAATGAAACTAAAGCTTTTCAATGCATTATGCAGAAGCCAGGGAACATCCATACCACATGAGTCAATAACCTGATGGAATGAACTGGCGTGCAGGAGATCCAATGTCAAATACCTGAAAATGGAGATATGCAGCCTCAGTTCCCTGACCTCGCAGGTGTCGGTACCCACCACCAAACCACTTTGCACGTGTGTACGCATACACATTTGGTTTCAGATTAGTCACAGATAAAACTAACTTCCCACTTCCAGGAGGGACTGACTGGTTTTACTGGAAGATTACAATCTAGTTACACTTCTGTCTTGCCAGCCCACTTGTGTTGTCCTTTGCAATGTGCTTTCTAAGGTGCTGCAACTAACCCCTGTATCCATGTACTCACAGGCTTAGATGGGGGAGATTAATTTTGCAGCTTGCCTCAGGCAGAAAACCCCTTTCTGATCCCAGGTTTTGACCAGAACTCCCATCCTAAACTGGAGAATCCACTCTGGACAAGTACAGTCCAACATGGGATATTCAAAAGAGGGATACTGCTCAAAACCTCCATAAATGGGTGTTTTGCAAGATATCCCCACCATCACTTCTGTATTCGAGAGCTCTCATATTCCACCTGAGACACCCAACCACCTGAAACCTTGGAGTTTATGAATTCTCCCTCACCTGACAGGGCTTGGGGGTGTTTCTTGGCGGCTCAGCTCTTGGTCTAAACCCCACAGTTACTGTTTCTCTAAGAAACAGAGAAGAAACACCCCTGAATTCAAAGACAGTTGTTCATTTTGCTTGTCAGGGCATACCCCCAGCATTTAACCATTTCATCACCCCAAAAAGCTTTTCCACAATCCAGAACTTGGCAGGACTGAACAAAGCCACGGCAACTGGAAGCACTTGGAGGACCAGCCATCTCATCTACATCCGTCCCTTCCCCAAACATTGAGGGCGTTCAAACCAGAGACTGAGTTGGGACCAAGCTCTGCCTCTGATCAAACTCTCTTGCTTTGGAGGGCAGTGCAGGACTTGGCAATTTTTCTTGATAGGGATGGAATGATTAGGATTAATTTTAAATGTCAGCATCAGATTCAGGTTAGTGCTACTCACTATGTGGAAAGGACTAAGCTGACTATAAGAGATATTACTGTCAAGATGGCATTTAAAGGAATCCCAGAGTTAATGTGATTTTTATCTCTTACTTAAAAAAACAAAACAAAGCAAAACAGCCTTACTGTAAGACACCACCAAATCCAGCAAGAGGAGAGCAGTCAGTCTCAACAGACAATCTCTGGGGAAGAAGGCCAAATTGAAAAATATGATTTTAAAAGAACGAAAGGCTATCCATATCCTAAGCTTGATTCAATTCAGTTTTGACAAGGCACAGCAGTACAACAGGGTTGAAGGGCCTTGTGAAATGCTGCAAGATGTAATTGCAGGTGAACTAAACTCCAGGATAAATGGGGCAATATAATGATGAGAAACATTACAGGTACTGAGAGATGTTTTTAAGGAGAAATGAAAGAATCTCACATAGAAGCACTTATGTTTCCTGCAGGCAATAGATGAAGTCTTCCCATATTCACCTTTGAATTAATTCTCCACATTTGGCCTAAGCTAGAAAAGGCAAGTGAAAAGGATTAAAAAATATCCTTGTCTTCATCCCCTAAAGCAAGGGAGAAAACAACCTGAGTAGCCAGAGAAATATCGGTGCAATATAGAGGGAAGCACCTTCCTCCTGCTCTTCCTTGCTGCTCGAAATCTGTCCTGAGCCCTGGCATCTCTTTTCCGCATAGCCCAGGGGAGACGGTTAGAGAAGGGCCAGAGACAAGGAAAGGAGAGACGTGTTCATCGAGCCTACGTATCAGGGTGAAAAAAGTTGCTACAGGCAAGATTACAGAGCTGCCAAAATCCCCAAACCACGATGTGGAAAGCTTTCTTCTTAATTATTAATTTGCTACACCTTATCACTTCTATTACACTAGAATAACTGTACCTACACAAGTGTTTTTAGAAGAAAAGAATTAGCATTCAAATCAAACCCTAGACCCCTTCTAAGCAATTCTGCTGTGACAGAAGGAAATGAGGATTTTTCATGCAACACCCTTGGCCAAACCATTTCACCTCCAGATGCCCCATTCCCCTTGCCAAGCTGGGCTTGCTGGGAGGCCACCAAAATGTGCCATCACCCTGTTATCCCACCAACAGCCGCTGCCTCTCCTCCACCACCTGGGGAGGCACGAAAGAAGTTCCCTCCGGTGCTCGCTCATGGGGCTTTTAACATTAAAAAAAAAAAAAATCCAGNTGGCAAGTGTTTAATCATTTAGCCCAATCAGAAGAGTAGAAAAATATTTGTTAGATGCCAGAAGCATTTCCTCAATAAAAAGGGATGGCCTGTAGAGGTGCTTGCCTGCATTACACCCACGGGTGCTGGGAGGATGGACTCCTCTGCATCAAAACTGATCCCTCTAGAGCAGAGGGGAGCAGGGACGACCCGCTTCCCCCTCACGCTTAGGTATCAAATGTGCATGCAGATTGCTGTCAAGAGATGCTTCTATAACCTCATATTTCTCCAGATTCAGGTGCTTTCCCCCTCCAGTGCCACCTCTCTCCCCTCCCAGATTTCCAATGCACAATATGTCCAAACTCAAACCCTTAACCCTGAGAGAATATAAAAATACTTAAGCTGCCGGAAGCAATACATCTTCCCTTCATGTGATGGCTTCAGCTTTTTTTCCACTCAACAATCTGGATGCCGTGTTTATAAAACCAGAAGACTGTTTACACACTGTCCAAAAGTTGTTTAGCAAGAGGTTAAAGCTGCCAAATATTTTTCTGGAGTCATCTTGAAAACTACCCTCTGCTTTCCCTCCAGCAGGATTAAAAAGGCTTGGACAGTTTTCTGCACTTTAGTCTGTAGGGAAAAATTATTGCCTTGAGATGCTTTAGCAGTAAAAAAAGATCAATGAGCATTTTTATGGAGCATTATCCTTTCGTGCTGTTAGATTTACCGCAAGGAAACGGCCAATTCAAGTATAGATTTGGGAGTCAAAACTCTGGGATTGTGTTCTTGAATTTTTCCTGAACACAGCTTCGTGCCCCAGAGTCGCATCCCCTCCCGGGCTCTGGTACCCAATCCATAATGGGATGCGAATACCCAACAGTGCTAGGGGGGTTAATCCATCACCAGCTGAGCAAGGTGCCGAGATCAGTGCATTAGCAGCGATAGAGGGTGCGAAGGGCTGTTGCACGCAGCCTAAACCAAAGGGCTGGTTGCTGCCCAGCAGGGCAGGTGAATTGCTGGGAAGGTAGAAACCGCACCAGGACCAGTGCCGCACTTGGGGAGCATTTTGCCAGGAAGGCACCCAGCCCTCCTGGAGGAGCCGGCCGCTCCACACCATTTTTGCAGCAAGGGAGAACTGAGCACAGCGCTCAGTCGGAGCCAAGAGCCACGAGTCCGTTTGAGTCACGCTCCTGATGCTTTCCAAATGTTTCCCAGCATCCAGCTGTGACATGAAGACAAATGTTTTGGAGGGGCCAACCCCATCTGTCCCTGCCAGAGCCCAACTCTGACCACGTTTGGCCTTGGGAAGAGGGGTCATCAGTCATTACGGGAGTTTATTAAGTCCATTCTGCACGTGCCAGTGTCTCTGGGTTAAGCATTCCGGTTATTTGCTCTCTAATTTCTGCTCAGGATTAACGCCTGTTTGGTGGAGCTGGCCTGGGGTGATGGATGTGCTGCTGTGAGCACCAGGCTGAGGTGGCTTCTGGGGACAACATGGGGCCACGAGGACGCAAACCAAGGTCGCTGGCCCATTTCACACTGTGGGCGCTGCCTTTCCAGCCATTACTGCCCATTCCCAATTCGAATCGGTGGCTTCAAAAGGTGAAAGGTTTCTCACATCATGAGCATCAACATCCCCAGCCATGTGTGCTCCCAAGCTCCTCCATCCAAACCCTCCTGCTCTCTGCCTGCATCATCTGCTGCTCCAAGACGTGGAGTTCAGTGCCAGAGATCAAGTTGCTGCTATTTGGCAGCCTCAGCCTCATCAAATCTCAGCACCAGATGCAGGGGAAGAGCAATGCCAGCCCCGTTACCTTTACAAAGGTGCACAATAAACTGCCAGCTGAGCTTATGGTGCCTTTTGTTTAGAGGAGGAACAAAATAACCTCTATCGACCAGAGCTATTCAGGCTGAGTAGGAGGAGCTGGACTCGGGGGTTGTTTATCAGAAATAAACTGGTGCAAATCCTATTTGTGCAAAGCTGCTTAAACCCTCTTGTTTGGAGTGTCCTCATTTTGCCCGGTGCAGGGGTTGGGCATGTTTGCTGATAAGGGTCAAGGAAAAGCAAGTTTACAGCCTGGGTTTGCCATCAGCCTCGGCACCTGAGGGTTGCATTTCAAGCAGGCTAGAAATTTGCAGCTCTCCAGGATTAAAATAATAAATAAATGAAAAAATCTAGGCTCAGCTACCTGCTGCTCAACAAAGCCTGAAAGGAAAATAAGTGCAGATGGAAGGGGGAAGGCAACAAATAAACCCTCCTAATTTCATCTCCCTTCTGGATTGCATACATTCATTGACTGGATGTGTTCTTGGCGAGCTGTGCTGTCATCGGGGGCTTTATCTGCGATGAAGGAACTGTTCAGGGCATTCAAAAGAGCAGAAAATTTAGGCTTAAACTCTCAGTTACGAGAAGCAAACTCCATCCTGCACAGCACAACAGCCTAGTCTTAGTTCAATTCCAAAATTTTTATCCTCCTCATTTTAACTTTGTTAAAGCTGAAAAGAATTATATTCTATTTAGAGGAAAGAGTGGCATGGCATGTTTTTCTAAGCAGGAGTAAGACCCCCAGCACAGACTGCACCAAGATCTGGAGCTTCCCAAAGTCCAAAGTGATGCTATGATCCAGCTCAGGCACCTTCTCTATTCGTAAAACCAAAAAGACTCTTTTTTGAGAAGGAATAAGTAAAGTCTTTTGTGTTTGCAGTTCAAATCTCTCAAGCATGGGGTAAAACTTACTTAAATCCAAGACTTCCTGGCCACAGAGAGGCTTAAACCACTGGTCTCTTTCCAACCTGGAGTAAAAAGATGGTATTTCAAAAATAGTAATTATAAATCAATGTTTTCATTCACTTGTGCAAGGAAAATTTTCTGATTTTGGAAACACTGATTTTTTTATCGGTTTACTGTGACGAAGCGACTGGAAGCAAGGCAGCTGGCATCAACATCACACTGTGTTTCTCTTTAATAATGCACCTCCTCCTGCCTTCATCCTCCCTCTCGGGGAGGACCTCTGGCCCGGCTGAGCTCCAAGGATGAACCCAGGATGATGCCTCTTTCCGAGCTGACCTAACAAGGTGTCTGCCTTGCAGTGCAGGGTTAGACCTTGCTGGGAAGCCTCATCCACAGGATAAAATATGTGATAAAAAAATAACTTGCATCAAGCAATGCACCAGCAGCAAGATTCAATTTCATTTCATTGAAATAATCAAACGTTTTGGGGTAATTTCAGCAAAACACAGTAATGCGAGTCAGGCTGACCTGATCCAGCATGATACACTCACTCGGTGCTCCCCTGGCAGAAAACACAGCCATATTTAGAGGGGAATTTGCCGAGCAATCCTGAGTGCTCGCAGGGTCATGGCCCTCCATCCCCTCCCACCGCAGCGGGGGAGCAGAGCAGCCAAGGGCTTTGCGAAACCAAGCCTGATTTTAGATTTTATCAAAAGGATTTATTCAGGCATTAAAATCCTGACACTCCCTCGGTCTGGTCCCCGAGCACATCCCCAGGTAAGCAGCCCTAATTCCCAGCCAAGTTGCTCAAGACCCCCATCAGTGCAGCAGTGGGCACGGCTCACTGACGAACACTCCCCTTCTTCCTCCGGTGACCCCCAAAGGGTCAGAATAGTTGATGGAACCAAGGATTTTCCCTTTGCCAACCTGGCAGAGAAGCCCAGACCCAGGTGCTCAGCCACCAGAGCTCGCTCAGGTCCAGCTCCTGGGCTTGTCCCTACCCGACAGCCCCGTTCACCACAAGGCAATTAATTAACCAGCACTATACGAGGAGCCAGTGAAGTCTTTTGCATAAAATATTTGTTTCCCGGGAAGAGGGGGAGGGGAGAAGCAGCTTAAAACATTCCTTGGGATGCCTAAATAATCCAGCCCAGATGGAAAACGTGCTCATAAAAGGAAGATGTTAAATACAAAACAACTGTGGGGGAATGCAGAAGGGCAGGAATGGAAGGGAAACAGCCAGGGCAGCACAATTCACAGCCTTCATGCTGCAGGTGAAATCCAAAATCTGTACCTCTCAATTTTTTTTTTTTTTTTTCCCCCAACAGCACAAACAGGATTATTTTTCTCATCATGACAAGCGAAGGTAGGACAAGGAAATAACAGCACAAACCTTCTGAAGAAGGCAAATAGAAGGAAAGAAATTGCAGCTTTCTTAAGGAATAAGAAAAATGGGGCTAGAGGAAGAAGATGCAGGTGGACAGCCCTCTTGCCTTCGCATACAGGAGCATCAAAAGTTTAGGGCACTTTAGAAAGAAAAGACAAGCTGTGCAGATGAGCCACAACCCAAAATTTAGACCTAAAACCTGGGGAAAATTTAGAAAGTGTTGAGAAGTGTGGATCTAATTTCCCTTTATTGTAGGGCTCCATCTGTGGCATTGCTCATCATCTCAGCGATACCGCATGCAAGAAGAATGCAGACAGGAAAGTACTATAGGATCAGACGAGCAACATTTTTAAATGCAGTCACTGGACTTAATCTCAGAGCAATTAAAAGCAATAGCCACCATCACTTAGCAAAACTAACATTAAAAACTATCACAGAAATCAACCACGGATGGATCAGACCTTCATCACGCCTCTGCAGAGACTCAACGCAGAGGCCATCCTTCAAACCCCTATCCAGTGCAGGAGCTCCTCAGCTCCTCTGCAGAGCAAAGACGCTGCCATGCCCAGAGCGGCATTTTTAGGGCTCTCTATCATCAGCACAACAATAACAGCGATCTCTTCACAGCTCTTCAATGACCCAGAGCCTCCGCTATTACCAGCTCCCATCAGAGGGGCGAGAGCAGCTGGGATGCTGAGAAACTCTTGCCCTGGCACAACCAGTTCAGACACTCAGTGATTTTTTTTTTTCCCCCAGCATAACAAGCACAAATTAACCCAAAGCCACAAAAAGATTCAGCAAAGAACAGACAAAGCTCATCCAAGTGCCAGATGGTAGCAGTCCAGACCAAATTCAAAGGCCTCTTCCCTGCTTAGTTTTCTCAGCCCTAATCTAGATAAAAGCCCTCAGTTCTTGAGCAAAGAGCTTATTTTCTGCAGTAAGAAGATGAGGGTGTTAAATCTTGGAGAGCCAGGGGAGCATTGCTATTTAGAGGGGATGAGACATCCCAAGACCCAACTGTCTCAGGTCTTGCACTAAATGTTCCCAATCCCGACCTTCCTTGTAAGTGGGGGCAAATCAGGAGATGACCTGGGACAGCCTATACCCCCATCAGGAAAGAAGAACCAAAGCTCTTCAAAGTAACTTCAGTTGGTTGTGACTATGGCTCGGACCTCTGAAATAAAAATTTTGCCACATGTGTGTTCACATTTTCAGACATTTTAGACCCAGGTTTGTAAGGCTATACAGGCTCCCAAATGCTAGAGTAAGCCCACCCATAAGCAAATCTGTGGGGGAAAGCCAAGCATGGGTCTCTTTGGATCACACCAAAGGCTATTTGCAGGGGATGGAATCTGGATTTCCATATGACACCTTCAGAATGAAACCTGTGCTTGGACACATTACCCCAGGGACGCATCTGGCATTGGAAGATCAACCGATGGATGGGCAACAGACACACCAGGTCTCCCCGTGCTGTTGTGTGGGAATGCCCTGGAGGAAAAACTCACGAAAGCACAGGGAGACCTCCACTCTCAGGTACCTTCTAGTCCTCGCTCTTGCTATCAAGACGGCTGTCAACGTAACCAGCCATGTTTCTGCTGCTGAGGACGGTAGCGAAGCCGGCTGTGTGGCTGCTGCAGGTAAGGGATAAGCACATGGATATGGATCCTGGGGGCTAGGAGGGAAAGTTACGGGCCTGAAAGTCTTAAAAGGCACAAGAAGAAAGAGAAATCAAATCAAAGTTAAATGCTGCAGCTCTCCCTCTCGCTACAACCTTCGGCGTTGGAATAATCCAGGAGTGCTTTGAATTCCTGCAGAGAGGGCTCTGAACATCAGATTTTGGATTCAAGCCGCAGCACAGAGCAGCAAGCACCAGCAGCGTTAACCCAGAGTGCGGTGGGAAGCACCGAGCCCTGCCTTTCTTCCTGGCCATCCCAGGGAGGCTTACAGACCTTGCCACCCCCACAAAATCATTCCAAAACACAACCTCTCATTTAACAAACATCGACACAAAGATGCGAGACTGCCACCTGCGACTACAGCAGCCTCACGCTGATGCTCTTCCCTGCTGAGGCTATCAATCTTGTCCCAGTCTGGGGCTCTTTCTATCTTCTCAACCATCAAGGCAGAGAGGTTTTATCCCTGTTCTGCAGATGAGGACATGAAGCAAGAGGCCAACTGGAGCAGGAGCACGAGGCGGTCTCCAGAAGCCAAGGCCAGGGTCTCTCTCAGACTCACTTGAGCTTGTATCTTTGCCACAACAGGAGAGTTTATTCTTTATTTATTTATTTATCTAAAACCCCAAGCTGCAGAGGTACAGCTATACTTCTTATTCAAGCCTGCTTTCTCTTAACGCACCCCTAGCTCTGTAAAGCATTTCCTGACCAGAAACAGCAGTCTTAAATTCTTCATGAATAGTGGTTAGTCTTGCTACAATTTTTACTGTGCATCATGAATTTTAATAGAAATAAACACAAAGCAAATCCCTCAGCACCAAGGCATCAAGACAGGTGAGGTTTGTACAAGGTGAGAGGTGCTACTGGTTTTTTAAAAACAGTCGCAGCAAATAGTTGTGGTGGGTGAGGGAGAGCTCAACGGAGCTACTTCCATCCACTGAGAGCACGGAGCTGCCTGCAACTTAGAAATCATCTTGGTCAGGCCCTACATCACAGCAGGGTTTCCTGACTTGGGTGCTCTGTATCAGCATTTGTCAAAGCTATGACAGCCCCAAAAAACACCCCAAAAACCCAAAATGAAACTAGTGAACCTGCCCGCTCCCATCTGACATACAGCACTTCCCACCCCATCCCTCCATCCATACGCAGGAGATGACTCCACGCATCAGCAGCCCTCCCCGCTGTTAACACCACCCCGGATAATCAAAGCAACAAGCCCCAAACACAGACCCCAAACCAACCCAGAGACATCAAGGAGATTTCTGGCTTAAATGATCTCTCTGGCACTGCTGAGGGGGTTCTTCTCCATTGTGGCTTTGGTAGAAAATAAATTAATCGCTTTGCTTTCTCTTGACGTCATTCTCGAAAACACCCCCTGCCCCCCCTCCTTACAGACGTTTGTGCTGGCACAACGCAGATCCCTGCCTTCCCATGTGGAATGAGTTAGTGATTCACCCTCTGGCTTCAGCACCTCTGGAAGCCCAAGAAATTGAACTCCTCTAACACATCCTTGGCATCTTCTCCCAGAAGGTTAAAACAAACAAATAACAAACAAAACCAAATACTTTCATTTGCCAGAAGTAAAAGCAACCCCTACTAATGCTCGGCATGGAGAAGCTTGGGTGATGTGATGGATGGACAGTCAGTTCAGTGGAGGGTTTCCCATTTTCAGGAATGGGCTCACTCACAGGCATGCCAAAGTTTGCAGTCTTATTGGCAGCTTTCTGCAACAGCAAAAAACCCAGACACTTGTGGTTGGAAGTGACCTATTTTGGGGAAATGAGCAGAACAATGCCCAGAGCGCCCTCTCCCTGTGGAGAGGGCAGCAGGGAGGGATGTTTCCCAAAATCTTTTGGCAGCAAGGTACCAGTTGGTTTTGGAATCAATGGCACGCTTATGGGCAAAGCCATGTGTCACATGAAATAAGGCTGAGAGGAGGCAGCAGTGTTACCAGCGTTACTAAGAAGCCCCAGAAGAGATAGACCCCACTGGAGAGACCTCTCCAGCAGAAAGCTGATAGCTCTCCTGGGCTGTCCCATACAGATATGGCAGCTCCTGGAGACATCGTGCTTCCAACAATGTGAACATTTGCAAGCTGCTCTCAGGAAACTTGGCCAAAAATAGGAGACACATTGTACTATCCACAAGAGTCACAAGCTTTTGGCCCTCCTGAAGTCACACCATGGGACTCACATGTAGCAGCTCCTATCCCATTTACCAGCCTCCTCTGTCACACCACAGCAGAGCTGTCTCGGTGCTAAAAGCTCCCCCACGCCATGCCTGCACACAGAGAGATGCTCTTTGCTTTTGAAGATCCTCTGAGGGATGCTCTCAGTGGAAAACACACTACCGTCTTGCCCTAAGCATGGCAGCACCAAAAACGCGGAGGTATGAGTGCATCCAAGTCTCACCAGCACATGGAGCAGTGGCTCTAAAGTCACTGAGGTTTCTGAAGTTATGAACCTGGAAGGATTCAACACTACCAGAAATGTTGATTTCAGCAAGTTTCTGTTGCCCATGACCTTAAACACCAACCTTGTTCATATGCAACAGCTCACGCCCTTAAGCAAACCCTTGCCAGAGCTGTTCCCATCCTGGTCAGCCCCCAAAGGCTAATGCTCCCCACACCTGGGTAAAGACCACTCAGCTCTAATCTGATGGTTAAGATATTGACACAGCAGCCAGATCAGCACAGCACCAGATGGCCTCAAGAGGCTTAGGGCTTGTGAGAGTTTAGTGGAGATGCCAGCAGCAGATGGCAGGCAACGGGAGAAGGGCTGCGAGCACCCTCCCTGCACGGTCTGCTCCCTATCCTGGGGAGCATCACCACATCCTCCCCATCCTATCCTGTCCAGGAATGGCAGCCTAGGCTTCATTATTGGGCAGCTATGAACTTTAGCTCAAATTTAGCTCTGTCTGCTGCTATGATGCCACAAATGACTCAAGGGGAGATCTTGATGCTGCAGTAGCTGGCACATCAACCTGAGGTTGTATTATTCAGTGCATGCTCATACTTAGCCCTCCAGTTTTCAGCAGATCTGCTCAGATCCCAATTCTCAATGATGGGAAAGTGCTTCTCTAAGCATTTTGACTTTGTCAGGGCGACTGTTCCAGGGGGCCATTATCAGCTCCAGTGTATTCAGCTACCCCAGCAGAGCAAGCCCTGGCAGCGCTGGGCTCCAACAAGCCCTGGACACCAGGAGACCCCTTCCTCCAGCCAGTCAGCTCAAACACAGCAGCTTTCAAGCTGCTTTAATTGACACCAGGATCTGTGCCAGCCTCCAGCTGTGCCCGAGCTTTGAGAAGATGATGGCCACCTTGTGTGGCAGGGTACGGGCTTCCCCCCGCGCTACAGTCACTTGTTTGTTTTACGCATGTACAGTCATGCCCAGGCAACCAGTTGGTGGAGGCAGCTTTTCTGCTGAAAAACTGCTTTGTATTGGTCTACATCCCTTCTGCACACAAAATGCTGGGGAGGCAGTAACCCCTGCAGAAGGGCTGCGTTGACATCAGGCAGATCGTGGTGCTCTGGCAGAGCATCCTTGTGCGAGCGGCGTGCCCAGGGCAGGCACTGCTGGGAGATCTCCCGCAATGAAGGCTTCCTGTATTCTTACAAACCATTTTATTCATGCACGATGGAATGCCATAAATAATTACAAGCAGGCTGTGCTCCCGGAGCTCCGAGTGCAGCACAGTTTGCTAGGAGTTTGCCTCACTTGCTAACAGCCAGCATGAACCATGCACACAGCATCTTCATTCAAGCAAGACCCAAAGCGGTGGGAGAAAGGAGAAGAGTTCCCTCATGTGCCACGGCCGGGAAACATGGGGACTGTGGCTGTATTTAAAATAGGAGATGGGGGAAAGCTCAAATTCAAATTGGTCAAAAGAACAATTAGGTCCCTAATTCCTGTGGCCTGCAGAGCAAAGTTAGGCACAGGAGCTGGGTCCTGGTCAAGAGATAGTAATGTCTTGCTGCCAGCAAGAGTTTGAGCCATCTTCCTGGAAACATCACCTCCCTCCTCCTGACATCACTGTTGATATTAATTCTGAATTAAGACAGACCCTGTGCTTGTTAGCCAGCACCAACATCAGACCTGGGGGGCTGAGGTTTATGACTGTCACAATGGAGAAAGGCAAATCCTCTGCAATATCTCCTTTAATCGATAGCAGGAACAGACTTGTCTAATTGCTTTGACCTCTGCTCAGTAAGCCTTCTGCTCACCAGGCTGGGCTTCAGTGGGGGAGATCCACAAGCCCAATTTATTCCTTACAAATTTCCTGCTGTTCCCAAGGAAAAAATGAACCAATTCCCCAGACTTTCCCCAAGCAACTGCAGACGTGGAAGGACCTGTGGGAACAGAACCGAGCCAAGGTATTGGGCTGTCTCTGCTGCATTGAATGTATTGAGGAGCTACTTCTCTCCAAGACTCACCTGGAGCAAACACCAGTTTGTAGGACCAGCTTTGAGCCACTCTAAAAGCCCTACAAAGCAGCCCTGGGAACACTAAAGGGCCTCTGTTGTATGAAAGATTTGTTTCGAATTAAGAGAGTGCATCCATGGCCTCGGATGCTGCTCAGGGGATACCACATGCCCACTGCTAAGCAAGTGCTAAGGCTGGGTGCGTTGTTTATTGAAAATACAGATGGAGACAAAGAGACAAGGCAGTTTGTCAGGCGGGAGGTGTTTCAGCACAGCGTGGTCTCCCGCTATGCTCGGTGGCAGCCGGGGGACATGGTGGAGAGCAGGGCTGCAGGAGCGTAGCAGCACGGGCATGCTCCTGGCTGGCACCTAGAGCCCCCCTAAACCCAGCACCAGGAAGCCCAGCACATCTCTGTGCGCTGGCTGGGATCACCTCTTCCACGGGGAGATCTCACAGCTCTCCCTTTTCCCAGCAGCACCTTGGCTGGGTCTAGTGGAAGAAGAGATGCCAAGGGGCACAGCCTCGACTGGAAGCTATAGATAAAGTCAACCTCACTGAAAAATCCCCATCTTCTCTCCTACAGCTGAGCTCACTGCACAAAACCTGGGCACCAACCAAGTTCAAAGGAACACATGAACTAAGAGATCACTTGGGAACGTCAGGGGAAAGGGCTGGAGAACTGCTGCTGTTGAAACAATTTTCCATCCCTTCCTAAATAAATCCCCCCTATTTTAGGGGGTCCACAACATCTGACAAGGAAATATTTATTAGGGGAAGGAGGGAAACAGCCCACCTTTGCACTACTGCGCCTTACGCTCGGTCAGGAGATGCAGCCACAACACCCAACAGATGCAGACCCTGACTCCCCAGCAGTCCCAAGAAGGGATGCTCCCACCTCCCTTTGGGGCCGCAGACACCCCAGGAGGGCTGTGGGGTCCCTGTGCTGGAGCTTTTAATTAAGAAAAGGGCCATTATAGCTCCAGGCAGAGCCACGAGCCCTTGCTCCTGACCTGAGTCCCAGAGGGGCTCTGGCTGAGCTCTGTTCTGAGCAGGCAGGGTGGCAGGACGGCCAGGCAGACAGACACACAGCCCTTACCAGCCCGCATGCCCTCAACAGGACTCAGGACACCTTACACCCTCGCTCTGCTGCTGACTCCTTGTGTAGCTCTGCCAGAGTTGATTTTCCCCTTCTTGCCCTTTCCCCGCAGGATCAGAGGCAAAAAGGGGTTCGTGTGTCCGACACCCCACGCCCTCGCAGGACAAACACCCACTCCCAGACCCGCACAGGTGCCTGCTCTGCCCAGTGCTCCGCATAAGGGAGCAGACCCGTTCCCGGCCCAGCAAAGCGGGTTCAAGGCTGAGCTCTTGCCACCATCTAGCGGTGCTCCACGGAGGCAGCCGAGCCACCCAAAAGCAGCATCTCCCCACGTCAGCCTGGGAACCACCAGCCTGGCAGAGCTCCAGCCTTGCTCTCGGCCTCTAGCTCACCCTGCAAAGCCCCCATTAGGGTGCAGCCCCCCTTCCCCAGCTAGCAATTTTCAGTTGCTCTCAGTGCTTCAAATTATTTGCTTGCAGGAGTTTCAGACTTCTTTTCCTGACCCAGGTCAGCTCTTGGTTTCTCCTCGTTTCTAGGCTCTCTCACATCGCCTGCACAAGCTCTGATCTCACTGAGGATTTCCTTGGAAATTTTCATTTTCAAGCTGTTTGCTCCCTCCCCAACCTGTAATGAACACAACCAGGTTTTCGGGAGGGTGAGGCTCAAAGGTTAGGGGCACGTTCAGCTGCCCCCATTGCTCTGAGCCCTGTAGGGATCCCTTAGCCCACTCCTAAAGCCCCTTTGAGCTCACTCTGAAGCCCAGTTTTTTCCCCACACACCACTGGAGACATCCCTGCAGCCCCCACCCCCCAACCCTCCCCGTGGGCAGGCAGGCACTCACCGGGCCCAGAGGAATCCAGTAGCTCCAGTGGTGCCTGTCCAGTTCCAAGCAGTTACTCGTATCACACTGAGCCATCACACCCAAACCATCAATTTACTGCCTGAAATATCTCTCCAGGGTCCCCTGGGGAGACAAGTCACCCCACTGGCCAGGGAGCAGCAGGGAGTGCCAGGTGGTGACTGCCCCAGCTCAATCACAGCCTCCCACTGCCCAGCTGAGGAGCAATTAGGGGTGATCAGCATCTCCTGTGGGTAACCACCAGGCTCCATCTCACAGCCTTCTCCAGCTGTGCTGGGCCAGGGCTCCCAGGCTACCTCGCTCTAGCTAAATGCCAGAGCAAAACCCAACCGGCTCTCTCAGTGGCATGCATGAGATTGCTTGTCCTCGTTACTCTGCAAAATGGTGAATGCACCCACCTGGACCCCAGACAACAGAGCAGGCAGTAACCCAGCTCCAGCTGCTCAGCAAACACTGCTGCCAAAGGAAGGAGAGGGTAGGAGTCCAAGGGAAACAGAATTAAACTCCAGGGTGAAAATCCTGCCTGGGGTGTTGAGCCATGGTGAGTGCTGCTGGGAGGAGATGCACACAGCCATGGCCCCATCTACAGGCCACAAAATCATGTTTCTTATCCATTTGTGCCTGCTAGAAGATGACAATTTTGTTCATACAGGACTCTGGGGTGAAATGGGTACAAGGACATGATGGGTTTACCCACGTTTTTCAGTCACTTGCCTTACCCGAGTTGCTGCCAGGCTCTCACCCTTTCCCCACAGACAAAACAACTGCATGGCGTGATTTATACCAAGACCACAGACAGGATATTGCCATCCTCCTCGCTGTAAAGCCCCATCTTGCTAGAAGATAGAGGTCATTACCAGAAGGGATCTTTTCAAAGGATAAATGATAATGTAGTATTGTGAAATGTTTTCTTCACAAACATTAATAAGGTCTATGAAAGAGCCCTACTCTTTCTTTTTGTAGCTACAGATTAAATCTTATGTTGTTATTTATTTCAAGGTGCAAGGAGCTAACAACAGAAACAGCACAAGGAAGTCTATGCTTAGGTCCCAACTGTTTTAACACCCTCTAAAGAAACATGTTTAAAGGTAAATAGGGAATATTTGTTCTGCTAGGAAGCCTTGCAGGTTAGGACATAGCCTCCCCCTCCCTGTAGCAGCACGGTCAGTCAGATGCATTTTCTAGCTGAGGATAAGTTACTTCTATCAGTAAAGGTCATAGCACTTAGCAGAGCCGTAAAAGCCCTTTATAGGAGAAACTGAGGCCTACAAACACAAAGCAAGCTGCCCAAGCCCCCCAGCGAGGCACAGCAAGGAACCCAGATCTCCTAACAGCCTGTGCAGAGCACTGAGAGACAGGGACACTGCTTAGCATCAGTGCTGAAGGAAGATCCAAATCCAGCAAGCTTGCACCTTGCTTCTCAGCATTGCTGCTATTTATTTGGCGGAGTTGTTTTCAACCCAGGGTTAACAGACACCTCAAGGTCAGTCCCCAGGCTACCTCTGAAAAATTGGCAAACGCTAACAGAAAGGATACCCAGTCAACAAATGCCACAAAGGAACGTTTGTGTGTGCAACTTCTCAGGGATCTTCCAGGACAGTTGTGGGGCTCAGAAATCAAGTGTTTGAAAGTCACTGAGTTAGCTGGTTAACAGCAGACAAACAAGTCGCAAGAGTTTAACACATACGTGGTTTTCTACCTTTAGCTACAGCTTTATTTTCTCACTCTGCCAGGCAATTCATCACTAGCAAAATTTCATTTAGAGCTGGAGGGAAAAGGAGAATTTACAATCCAAAGTTTGGCAGGTGCCAGCATACTCATTCATATGAACTTTTGAGAACAACATTTCTTTGAAACTCTCTATTTTAAAAAGGTTAAAGAAATTTGCTTGCAGAAAGAAGGCATTGCTGTGAGAAGATAGATGCTGTTCCTCAGTATCAGCAATACTTTCACATAATACCAAAATATTTGGCACAAAGCACCCAATTAAAGAAATGCCATCGCTGATGGCAGATGGTACTTCTCATCCCAATCTGTAGCAGCCTGCTAATGTCAGATGTAATCTGACTGCAAACACAGCGCATGCATTTTTTCCAGATGAGCAAGCTTCACATCATTTTTCATTGCCCTTATTTTACTTTAACAAACATCATCCTTATGAGCAAACAGCCTGATTATAGTTTTATCAAATGAATCCCTTCTGCTCACCCCCCTCTTCCAACATTCCAGCACCTGGAAATGTCCCATTGTATCAGCAAAACAGCCTTTCCCTCCCACCCCCCCCATTGTACTATCTGCTTGTAACACCTAGTTTTCAGCTGCTCATGCTATCAAGCCAGGAGGGGGCCTTGAAAGAATCTGATTTAAGGCTTTGGCACTAAATTACAGCAAGACTTTCCCTATGTAAGAGGCTTGGGAAATATTCCAGGCAGCAGGTTGCTCACCTTTACTTTAGAACAAAATGAATTCTATCACATATTGATTTGCCAAGTACTTTTTCCCCCAGTGGGAACACACCATAGATCCTCCTATAAGTTTACCCAAGTGTAACTCTATGCAGCAAGAGCTATGAAAACAGGATTTTCTTCAAGGAAGTTGCACTTCTATAGAACTCATTGGACAAAGCTGTGCGCTTGCCAAATAGTGGCTGCTCAAGTTATGAAAGGGAGTTTGTTTAACAGAAAACAAGTGAATACGTGTCCAACTGCCTTTCTCTTCCTCTTTGCTGGCTGAGGGACAGGATTCAGTGGAGGCCAAAGACAACTGCTTTGCTAACTAAAATAGTGACAGACTCACTCAAAGTTGAGACCATGCTAACACAGGGCATTTAATGCTCATTCAGGGCAGACATTTCAGAACTAGCCAGGTTTCCTAGAGCCATACCAAGGGGATTTGTAAAAACCATTCTATTAAAATCACTTATTTCTACTAATTCTCAGTCCCTCCTCCCAGTAAAAACTATAAAACAATGTCACAGATTTGCTTTTAAACAAAGCTCCCATTCGCCACCAGACTTCAATAGGCACCATTTGGATGCTTTGAACTTTATTCTTCAGAGAAGCAAGACAGGCTGGCCTTCTTGTACTTGTCAAATACACAGTGCCTAGCTTTTAACAAGCTTCCAAGAACAAAATGAAGTATGTTTTTCCGACTCTCTCAAGCACTGAAAACATGCAGGTGCAACTTGTTCCAGCTGCCTAGTAACTGGAGCTAGAATTTAACATGTCACATTATCTTGATTTCAACAGCCATCCATACACGTCCTCCAACCATCTCCAGCCACCTGCAGGCATTCTCAAACACTCAGCATCTGGTCACGGTTCAGCTGAGTCAGTTACACAGCACCTGTAGCAAGGAGGCAGTGGAAGGCATGTTCATCATCAAGGAACAGCAATAGGACAGATGGATCTAGGTCACAAATTCTGCATTTCTCACGATGGGCACCAGCTACGTTCCATACCCCGTGATACAGAAAGAAAAAAAGTCTAGGTAAGGTGCTCACTGCACCACAGGTACAACAAAGGGTCTGAAATTCCAATCTATTGCGAACTCTCACTACTAATCTCCTCTGATGGTCTGTATAACATAGGTGACTTATGAAACCTCCACAGCAACTGGGCAGTAGAAATAAAGACAACAGAATAAACTTCATAGTTTTTATTCTGCAAAGCAATATGCACATCTTACAAACACAAAATTAATCTAGGAGAGAAATGTCTTTTCCAAATCAGCTATTAACCATCATGCAACAAGACAAGTGAAATGTAAGAACAAAACAAAACAGAGAAGCCATCTTAACCCTACAATCACCTGCAGAGGGTTGAAAACCAAGGCTCAGATTTTCAATGTAATGCCAAAGAAAAATGCAAAAGAAAATGGCAGCTTTCTAAGAACAAGAAAACACGTACAAATAGAATCAAAACTGATTCAAGTCATAGTTAAAAAGAAAAAGAAAACAAAAAAGGAAAGATCAATATGATCTGAACTTTAATATTAAGTTTCTACTCTTCTGTTTGACTGCATTTAACTTTTGTACATTGTGCCCAGGAACAATCCAATATTCCTCAGTATTACAGCATTTCAACCTGATGGACACACTTACCTCTCCGCTGCAATACAGGGGTGCAAAGGAGTAAACTAAGGCCAAAAAATAGAATTCTTTCACATTTTCCCTTTTGCGTTTGTGGGTTGCAATCTTAGTATTTCTGGGTGCTTCAATACAGAGGGTGATAAATTGCAAAGCAGGCTCCTCTAATTACCAAATAGCAAAACCAGATTAAAAAAAAGAAAAAAATCTGTTTTCCTCAACAGACCAAATTCCAGTTAGAACATCTGGAGTTTGATTTTTAATTTGCTGAAACAGAAAGGACTCAGCTTTGCTTTTTTAAAGGAGTTATGTTGGGTGTTTTCTAGGTATTTCCAGAATTTGCAACACCACCCCAATCCATTTCCTATTCCTGCCTTTGGTCCCAGTTCAAGCCACCCTCGTAGGCAACTATAGAAGTCAGTATTAATGCAGAAGGCTGGGTATGTGTGAATTAGGAACAGCTCAGTTTTCATGAGAAGCCGTCTACCTGTTTTGACTTCACTGATTCATTTCAGCGAAGCAGTATTAGCCCATAGCAGCATCAGGAGAAAACTGGAAGCTTCATTTTATCCCTAGACTTCAAACTAGGCCATGTCTAAAGCTTTGCCTTAACATCCCTGGAGAAAAATGCATGTTAGTTAACATCATTGAAGTAACTGAAGGAAACACGTTCTGAAGAAAAGTGTGACCATTTTGCTTCAAATACTCTGAAGACTCGTGAGCTTACTGAAGTCCCATACATACAGGCCTACAGACCAGTAGGTTACCATTCAATAGTGTCTATAGGTAACAAACCAAGAATCTTATGCCAGCATAATTGAGACTGCGAGATTTTGACTTGGGTTTCTTCTTTTGTGAAGGTTAGAGCGAAAGGAGGAGGGAAAAAAGCTTATGTGCATGTATGCAGACCTACAGTTATACTACCTGACAAGAAAGCTGAAAGACAAGATGAAAGGTCAATTAAGGCAACCAGTGAGATTTCAAAAGCAGTGGTGGAAATGTCTGCAGAAAAACCCTGACTCCTGAAAATTAAGGAGGCTACTCAAGAAGAAGCCAGAAAGAAACAGCAAAAGCCAGAATGGGAAAGAAGGAAATGCACAGAATAAACCCTCTGATTTAAGAATGGACACAGAGAACAGTGGGTGTTTTACTGTGTGGTTTCTTTGACCTTAATCACAACAGCCCTAGTTCTCTCCTTGTCATTTTCCCCTGAGTGGACAGCATTAAATGGAAATCGGACAAAGCTAATAAAAGTGTCATTTTCAGCTGCCCTTCAGAGATGGATGGAACATCCCAAAGTGAAGCTTTGTAGCTGTAACAGACTATGGGATTTCTTTTCCTTTCATTATTTGCGCTTGCCCAAGGCTGTGCAGAGCCCCAACAGACTGTTAATACAATACATCTTTTTATTAAGTTTCACTTTCTAGAAAAAAAAGTTTACAGAAAGCTGCTCTGCAGCACAGACACGCAATCCTGGTTTGAGGGCTGTGGATGGGAGGCCAAGTGGAAAGCTCTCCAGATAGTCTCTATGCTGACTGATTCTCTGGCATTCAGCAAGCCAAACGGAAAAAAAACCCCAAAACCCAAACCAAACAAAATCAAACTTAGCACTTTTCAATAAGAAACATTTTAAAATGGGACTTCACTTCTTAATTTTTTCACTATGAATAAAAGCACAAGTTTGTCCTAAATACAGCACTATTAAAATGTGAATATGTATTTCTTTTTTCAAAAAAAAAAAAAAAAATCTAAAATGTTGATATCTTTTCTTGCAAGCAAGGAGCAAATGGAAGAAAGTATTAGGCCACACAAACACACATTTAATTCATGTAGTAGATTGGTGGCTTTGGAAATGCAGTATTATATCAAAGGTGCATAATGTTTCAAACACACTGTACATATCATTGGGCAAAAAACAAAGATCTGTTGGTTTGTTTGAGACACTTGCAAAGGCATCTTAACCTGCCCAGATGCAGCTAGACAAAAATATCTTGCTCTGACTATATGTAGCCATATCACTAAACATATCTACACAAACATTCGGCTATGTCCACAGGTAAAGACTGAAAGTTTCCGGCCGCACTACAATGCGGAACAAGTGCATCATCTGACCTATTCTGAATATACTTTTATAAATATGTACAAATCAATTACAGGCACTTGAAATGTCTTTGGTTGGAATAAACCAACATTGCAAGATAATGTATTCACAGAGTGTTAAGACCCATTCTGGGTTCAGCAGGCAATGATTACGGTTCTCAGTCATTCTCAGTAAAAGGAGAGGATGGATTATGCTTCTGACAAAGCAACCTAAACAAAAGAAAACATTTAATTAAAGTCAAATTCTTAATCCCATAACAGTGATATTACTTATCTCCACGCAGCTGGCGTATCTGTCCTTGCCTTTTCAAAGAACCTTGAGAAGTCTAATTTGGAAAGGAAATCAAAGTAACTCTGAAGGTGTTTTGTACTTAGCATAACCAATTAAAAAAAACCCAAAAAACAAAACCAGCTTATACTTATACTACAAAACATCATTACGATTAAAAGGTGCCAACATTAGCTTCCTACTTCACAATTAACTATATTCACATTTAATCCTTCAAGCAAAGTGCAGGTCTCCAAAGCAGTATTGAATAATGACTGTTTCAATAGCTTTGTCATTGTTTTAATTTAATTCTGATTAACAACCATTAGAATTACGTATCATGTTTTATTCAAAGTTTTCAGTCTGTTGTGATAAAAGATAAAGCTACTCAATGCTATCCATTCAACGCTTCATACAAAATGGTGCAAGTAACTTTAGAATTATGGCAGAAGAGTTGCATTACAGCACGTACTGAACTGCAATAATCCACTTCTGTAGGCGAGAAATCTAACTCTGAGGATCTACAAAGCACATATATGTATTTTGTAGCACCCATCTGTACTGTCCACAAAAACACCACGTCTCTTTAAAAGGGAATTAAATCTACATCTCCAGAGATAAGAAAAAACAGTCTGTACTAAGAAAACCTCCTTTTTTACAATGTTTTCTTATCAGAGTCAATACTTTGTTATTACACAGACTCACCTTTTCAGAGCAGAATTCTGTATTGCTTTGCCTCAGTTTGCTTGGTCTGCCTTTAATAACTGCATAGCAGAACATTGTAATCACCATCACAAAAAGAAAGTAACTGGTATGCATGAGATGGAGGTTTATTAGAGAGCGATCATCCTGCACAGAGAATTAAAACCATTTACTGACAACGCACCAATAGTTGGCATTTTATACTGAAGCAATAATTACCAGATCAGCACAGAAATTACTCCATGAATCAACTTTCTCCCCTTTGCGCAGCTGGCATAGTAATGAAAGCGATTCCTAATTGTGACACATAAAGAGCCAAAATGTTCCTCATGTTAAAAATCTGTACTAGATATCTCTTCCCATATACTGGCAGTGTCTTTGATCAAATGATTTCAACATATAAATGTTAGTTATTAAAAGCTGTGAGGCACATGGAGATTACATAAAGATCATCATGCCCACCAGGGGTAAAGCATACCCAACAGTCTCAGCCTTTACACTACATAATAAACCAGCATTGAATATGACTATTTTAGGACACAAAAAGAACTATATTCAATTAAAACAGAGCTAAGCATTTATTCAATGTAACATATAAAAACACCACGGCACTTACATCTGGAACGATAACAGTTAGTTTGGGATTTAAAGCATGATACACTTTTCCAATTGCTCCTTTGTAACACCAGAAAGGGTTATAATCTTGTGCATATTTTGTATTAGAGTCCCTTGCTGTGGTAAAGATCTTGTACCAAAGTGTAGCATTGCTGTACGTTTCAGGAACACAATGTGGTGGCTGACTGCAGAAAAACAGAAATAATTAGCACCCCAATTGCCATTCTCCATGTTCACTAAGGCTAACATTTAGAACCGAGTCAAGCCCAGTCTTCTCAACAGCAGCATAAAACACGCTTTTATTTTGGACCTTCCAAAACAACAACAAAAAAACAAAGCTTAACCAAAAGGGTGTATAAAAACCATACGATTCCTATACTAAGATTAGAATTTAACTGCACGTTGTTCCAGTAAGTCAACAACCCACAGCTTAATTAGAAAAACACTGGTTTTCATAAGGCTTCACACAGTCACGTGAATCTATCTGGTGGTTCTCCAGGGTATATTGAATAGTGTCAGAGAGTCCAGAGAAGACAAAGGGAAACTATTTTGATGAAAGGTCTGTACCTGCTGGGGTATGGTAGCAAAGCAGCATTTGGCTTACGCTGATCTCTCAGCAGGGAAGAGGATAAGAACCTTAGAGTCAAGCCTTAGCTCTCACACAAGGTAGTGTAACTAAATTATAGGTTATCTTAAATATTCACAGATTCTTTTGTTCCTTGTGAAGTTTAAATCACAGGTAGCATGTTGAAAGGCAGGTAGGGGCTATAGTTCAGAACATCCACAGAAAAATCTACCATTGCTACAGGACAGCAAAAATCTTAAGACTCAAACCACGGTTTTTACTGTGGGGGAANTTCGTATCTGAGCAACAATCACTAGGATAAGGACAACACGCAAACGACTAAGGCAGCAACCATAACCCTGAATCTGTACCTTTGAAGTCATCCAGGATCTCTACTATCAAAGTTAAAAACCAAACCAAACCACCAAACTACAAAAACCCTAGCTGCTAGTCTTTCTAACCTCTCCTGCCCCCAGAAGAAGTGGGGTCATTAGGCTCCTTTCAGAAATTAAAAACTCACCATTTATAAGTGAAGTCATGCATGTTCAGAGAACTTTATTAGAAAGTAAAACCACAGATCTTTAGCCTTTTTCCTCCCAAAGACTTTGTTCCACGTTCGCTTTTTCTGACACTTACTTTTCAAATTGGAAATATTTGTGTAGACAAAACGTGCTAGCAGATATTGAACTGCAGATTAAGTAGCGTATGTTAACTCCATGTGGATATATTCACACTGAAAATAAATCCAGGCTACTGGAAATGGAACTTGCATTTGATAGCTCTTAAATCAGTAAGAGAATAACAACAACATAAAATACAGTAATACAGATGTACAGCTATGGCAAATGTCTCTTCACAAGTCTCTGAAGTTCAAGACACCTTCAGGCATTATTGTAAAGTGTAAAGTAAACCCTGGCTAAAAGCTAAAATTCAATGAGGTTCTATTATCAATTTCTACTAATTTTCTACAATCTCCTGTCAAAACTTGTCAGGCCAGCCACATAGCAGATCAGTCTCTTCACACCACAGAAATTGTGACCATCTTTGTTGTTGTTTGCGATATTAAAGCTTATTCATGTATGCATTTTAGATAAACTATTTTTTTAGACAACGCGTGACTTGACCTCTAATGTATATACATTAATGCCTTTAAAGTGTAAGTACTTGAAGATGTATCAAGATAGAACTAAACATAGTCACTGTAGACACTTTTGCTGCTTGGAATTTTGTTGGCTTAAAAATTACCTTCCGTTGTCATTAGGTTAATCATTCAAAACTGCAAAACCTAATCTTGGCAAACCTGCAGGTTCTTTTCCATTCTAAACGCAGGGGAAAGTTTTTCTAGCAAACAAGTGAAGGGCTCTATATAGGAATATACTCACAACAAATCTGGAAACACATATATGTTCTAAGCAAAAGATTTATCTCACCAATAATAAGCTGGTGAGTTTTTATTTGATTATATAGTTATCATTCAAATTTATAAAGGTCAAGCCTTGCATACCTGAGAGTCCAATTTGGTGTCCAAAAACTGTGGAACTTAGATGTGTGACATTGCGAGAATATCCACCAAATGGTCTGAGTGGGTCCAGCGTCAACGTGATTGTAACAGAGATGTTTATTGGACCAGAGTCCTCAAGAGTTTGTGGAGACTGTGTAGATGATCTCGCCTGTCCGCTTGTCACGGTACTTTCTGGAGTTGTGGTATCATTGATGAGATGCTTTAAGGTTTCATTCTCAGATATACAGAAGTCCAAATCATTAAACCTCAGAAGGAAAGTATTCCAGTCCTTAAAACAAATGTGAAGATTTCAACCACATTAGCAAGTTAACTCTTGGCTGCCACTTCTCTAGAGCAGTGCAGACCTTGGCATGTACCATCCCGCCCGCAGTTCCAAGCCATTTAGCGAAAATTCTATGGCTCGCAAAGCAAGCACAAATACCACTATGGCTATCTCAACAACAGGGCAAGTAGTTTACAAAAGTTAGACATGTTCAATTGCAG
>WAAD01042475.1:105861-121844 GCA_013389945.1 Fregata magnificens
AGCCCCAGCCCCGGCTCAGCCCCCGCCCCGGCTCCCGGCACAAAGGCGTTGCCGGCGTTTCCTAGCCCCTCTTCCGCTAACAAACCGTCCAAAACACCTGTTTTTTTTTTTTAAAGGCGTCCAAGTGTTCAAGCTTAAATCCTTAAAGCAGAGGGCTTAGCGGAACAAACCAGAAGGGTGGCATTTGAATTAGGAGAATGTAAAGTCTTGCACCTGGGATGTGTAACACACGGGAGCAGATCCAGATGGTGGAGGGATGGATAAAGAGGACAGAGCCAGGCTCTCTACTGTGGCCTCCAGTGAAGGGGCACAAGGCAATGGGCCACAATCCAGTGGAAGGCAACCAGCATTACCGAGCTGTTTTAGCCCGTTACTCCCTCATAACCCTGCTCTTCAGAGCATGGACACCTGCAACACCCTGCCATTTACAGCCAGGGTCTCTGCCCTGCTAACCTATCCCTGACTCCATCAGCAGCAGTTGGACAAGCTGGAAGGAAAGCAGCCCTAAGTATCCACAATACCTGCAGTACTTTGAAAAGGTTAAACTACAGTATTTTCCTGAAGATCAGAAAGGTCAGAAATCACCTTTTCTAAGGAAAGATGTCTAAGGACAGTACTGAAACACTCGCCTTAGTTAATGACTGCCTCCCTTCTTGACTGTGGCTTTTGGAAAGCAGGAGGTAGCAGTGCCAATGCACGTTTGGCAAGCCTCTTGGACGATAAAAAAAGAAAATCATATACACTAGTTCTGTACACAGCTCTGACAAAAGGATGGTGACTGTAGATAAAGCAAAAGGACACCTTATCTCCTACTGGATACCTAGATGAAGTGTCAAAACCATTTTGTCCTGTGTTGCAGCCACTATAGCATACAAGCCTCCAAGGTTCAGTTCTCTAACAGATGGAACCCTGGAGGCGTTCAAAAAAGGTGTAGACGTGGCACTCCAGGGCCTAGTTTAGGAGTCATGGTGTGTTAGTTGATGGTTGGACTTGATGATCTTAGAGGTCTTTTCCAACCTTAATGATTCTATGATTCTATGCTTCCTCTCCCCTCAACCATTTTAACCCTTTTTTTCCAATTGCTGTTAAATAGCACTACATATATATATATATCAGCATCCATCTGTGCCTCCCTACCTTAAGCATGAGATACCCAGCTACACGAGAATATACACCAGAGAATTTGTAAACGCTGATGATAACTGGATAGAAGAATCAATTTAATTTCATAATTCAGTTACGTGAAACTAAAGCTGTTGTACAGTCTAATTAACCAGTACTTCCGGTAAATTAGGTTCTTTACTACAGCAAAATAAATAGGTAGTTCACATGCAAAGAAGTAGTTTACAACTTAAGATCTGATTCCTAGTAATAAGCTGCACGGTCTTCATTTTCAGTAATACGGAACTAGTAGTGGGCTGTTGAAAAAACCAAAGAATTTCTGATACTGTAACTGTCACCAAAGCACAGCAGCCTGTATTCCAACTCACTTTAAGACAATATTTCAATTAAACTCTCTAGTTCACAAGTAACTTGTTCATAGACACTATTTCATAACTTTTTTGCATCACTGGGGTCTCTCACTGTATCTTGTCCCAAACTTGCCTGTGGGACCAGAGCATCTCTGTACTACAGTGATGCCCAGTACCTAGAGCCTGGAGCAAGTACCAAGCCGATCTGGTACTGCTTACTATAGGGTTCATCAGCTCACGCTGAGCCCCGAACTGACACAGCATCTTCCCAGCTCAGTGAGCTGGCAGTGCCCTGTGCATGATGGCTTGCCCAGTCTGATTTTTTCATCACTGGGAAGATACTCTGCAGTTATTACTATGGCAACTGAACTACCTTACTTTTAAGCAAGACAAAACTATTTACCTGTTTTACATACAGACAGGTCATTTGCCTAATAAAATATTGACAAGGTCTTAAAGCAGTCTAGTTACTCAAACACTGGAATGCAAGTTCCTGTGAGAGCTGCTCCCAGAGTTGTTACCACCCAGGCTATACTATGGCTAGGAGCAAACCACTCCTGCTTGCTAACTTTTAGATGGGGTATGGAAATCCATCTTACCTGCCTTTTGGGGGACTCGGTTTTGTTTGCTGAAAATGCTCACACTTTAGTGGCTTGGTAACAAGATGACATATGAATAAGAGACAGTTTAGTACAAATGCACCTGCAAGTCATTCTTAAGTACTTAATCACTACAATGATCTTTCTGCAAAGAAAAAGACATTGTTACCTAGACTTGCACTTGAATGGCTAAGAATTCTGTCTCCCAAAACACAGAGAATGCACAAGCAGTCTCAATTATATTCACATTACTCATTAACATCATAACAAAATCCAGTGAGGAGATCTTTAGGAACTCATTAACAAGGGCATAATGTACACACTTTTATTTAAACATGGCAATTTACACAATAGCTAAAAGTTTGCTTTTTTTTTTAATTACTCCCTCAGGAAAACCTGTGTACCTGGATATCGGAATTAGCACCTAGTGCTTATAAAGAAAATAAAGACTTCGCAGTATTATTTACTGCAAGCACTGGTCAGATCCTAAGCAATTTGGGTGCAGTGACACATGGATACATTAAATAATCTAATTTATTGTGATCATCAAATTAGCTCATTGCTTCACCTCAGCAGTGGAGTTTTGGGTAACTGGTTATCTCTGAAACACTAGGAATGCATAGTTCATAAGGCTAAATACATCTGGCAAAAAGGGACAAATCACAGTTGTGGTCTGAAATTACTGCAGTGCAAATTTAAAATAGCAGTGTTTTTAAAGCAGTGGAACATAATAAAGAGGTAGGTACTTTCCTCCTTGATGGTAAGAATTTAACATTGCTTAAGAGTAGTTCAAGCTAAGTAGGTTTATATTAGATATCTCAGGTACACGAACAAGTCATGGCAGACTGGATTAGCTGGAAGATATTTAAAATGATATATAAAATGTTTCACTGGCATAAAAAAAGTTATATTGCAAGAGGTTAGTTTTTGTGGAATGAGCTATTATTCTTGACTTGAAATACACCGATTAAACTTTTAGTGACATAAAGCCATATTTACCTTGATGTTCAACACTTTACCAAGGTCTCCCTTTGCTAAAGGGGGATCATTAAAGATCAGAAGACTGATGTTTCATGAAAATAAAGTACACTTTTCCGCTCAGAGCAATGGCTCATGCTTCTTCTAAAAAGCAGCCTCTAATTATATGAACTTATTTATCTACCAGGATTGTCAAAAAAAGCAATCAAGACCTAGCCCACTGATGGAAATTACTAGGCAATGCCAGAAAAGAAAGCCACTTTTGGTGCAACTCTTACACTATCTCCTCCCCGCCCCCTTTTTGTTCCACATTATGCAATTTTTAATAAAAGTATTTCCTTCCTTTCTGAAGCTTGGCTTAACATTATCATCTTCAAAAGCAGTAATATCAGCACTTACGTGCACCACTGAAGGCTATCAGGTGTACTGACAAAGCAGAGAGAACGTTTACATGAAGAAATGTCATATTTTAAATAGCACTTTTTTTTTAAACAGAGCAGGTTTCAAGACGTGTCAAGTTTTCAAATCATTACAACCATATCCTTTCTGACTGTAATTCATCAGTTATACCATCTAGCTTACTGAAACATTAACAGTGTACTTGCCTTTATACTGCAACGTGATTTAACTGAAAGGTGCTAAAATTAACACTTTTATATCATTTTCACTCATACACAAGATGTCATGCACAGTTGAGACATTAGATTTTAAATCTATTTACAATTTTACATATTTTACAATATATATTTCATCTTTACAGCTATAGAATAAATTCAGACTAACACCAGTACCTTTTGAGTTTCTGCTGGAACTCGAATTCTTTAAGTTAAAGTAATTATTAAAAACAAGTAATTGCATGCCTAGAAGGAAGCTTTCAGGAAAGATGTCAATGGACTAGTGTTGCTTAAAAATTACACTGGTTTGTGTAGAAAATTTAATTTCAGTTCAAAAACCCACAAAAGCCTAATAGAAATCTACTTGACTAAAATAAATACAATTCATTACACTTAACAAAAAAAAAAAAAGTACCTTTAAAAATGTACTGATTTAAGCTTATCTGATTTTTAGCCTTAAATTTACTTCCCTTCCCAAGTAGCAGATAGTACTAGGTGAGGATAATGATCCTTTTCAAAGTTAATGCTGATTATTATCCTGCATAAACCTGAGGCTGCAGTGGTGGGGGCAGCTTGTCATTCTCCACATTTTCAGAGTCAATAGCTGCTAAGGCTTGATTTTTTGGTTTTATTTCTAATGGATATTTCTCAACAATATCTTGGACTTCCTTTGTAATTCCATCAGTCCAATCTATTAGGTCTTTCTCAAGCTTCTTGGCTTCATTGACAATTCTTTCCTGTCTCTCATTCAACTGAGATAGTAGGTCTAAGTTTTTATACATTTGCTTAACACCCAGGCACACATCAGGGGAAAAACTGTCAGATTCTTGCTTCTTTGGTGATGTCTGACCAGTCATAAACCGATCAAAATCTTCTTGGCTTAGATTTAAAGACTGAGCATCCAGTTTTTCAATGAAGGCCACAGCACAGCACTGCAAACAAAAAAGAGTGAGTATCACTGCAAGGTATAGATTGGAACTTATGCATTCTATTTTTTAATCCTGCTGTTAGACCAGTAACTGATTATTTTATTTAATGCCTCAACAGATTGCTCCTAAAGAGCTTTTTTCAGAAGCTAGCTATATCTCACATGCCTCTCTCCTCTCCCCCAAGTTTGAAGAAGTCGAAAATTCAGAGAACAATACAGGAAGACACCATTTCAGCTGAACGGTAATGACTCACTGGATAACGTCCATTACAAACCTCAAGGTTACTGCATGTTGGAGGTGAGAGACCAGAGAGAACAAGACATGACAACTTAGACATAGACAAGAGCACTATATTAATATTTAATAACTTGATCAGCAGACATCTGGTATGCTCTCTATTCATTTTCTGAAGAAAGGAATGTCAAATGCCCATCTTACCTCGTGCATGCTCTCCTCCTACTGAAAGGAATTTTTAACCTTTCAAGTATTTCATTCAACTACATATTTTCCCTCAAGAATTGCTTTACAATGAAATGCAGAGAAGCCAAGTTGATAGTCATAATTCCTTCTAATATAAACGAGCACACCAATAAATGCCTCCTGCAGAAGCTTTAAAAAGCCTGTTTACCTCCACACATTTATGGCCTAGTTCTGCAGTCCCTTCAAGAGATAAAGTTTCACGGGCTTAAATGGGGAACTTTGCATCCATAACATCTGCACAGTCCAAACTCAGGATTTTAGGAATAGAAACTACTTATCTCCTTACAGAATAAAAATATACCCAAGTCTTAGGATCAGACTGTTCAAACAAAGGGTTTAATATTATAAAGAAAGCAAAGCACTGACTGGTTTGGAAAGCAGAGAACGAAGAGAGAGGAGATATAAAGCAAAAGAGCTTGCTGTACTCTGAGTAACCTCAACCACTATTTGAAGAGTAGTTTTAAATTTTCCTTCTATGTTATGCTGTGTTTGCCTTTACCGGAAATTCCTACATCCACATAAAAGACAATCTTGTTGTATAAAACGTCAACAGTATTCCTGCACTTACCAGATTGGTAAAATAGTAGCCGTCTTCTCCTGTCATTAGCCTGCTTGGATTACAGAAGCGTGTTATATACTGGATGTTAGACTGCAGGCGGGGTGGGTTTCCCTTCAGAACAATGTATATAAGAGTTGGAAGAAAGTCATCAGCAGAAGCTGGTTCATTTTTTGTGATTTTAATAGCATTAAATATATGCTTGCTGCACTTGGTGATGCATGCTAATTTATCACGAGGGACACGCTTTGAATCCATTTCAATAATATCTGTAAGATAAAAAAGTTCTCAAATCATTAAAACCACATTAATCAGACACCTGAATGAGTAGGACACTTGCTAGACAATACTAAAATTCCATCATTTTTATCTGTGGTGCTTGAAGTTCCATAAAAGCATCTGTTTATTCAACCTTCTCTTGGTTCAGTCCAAGTATTACAAATAGATCAGGTAAGCCTAAATGCTTCTGTGATGGAAAAATTATTCCTGCTTTACAGATGATACGTTAGACCAATACCACAAAGACTACTGCAAATCTAAAAGCCTGGACCCCCTTCTGATGACAGCAGAAAATAATCTCTATGAACAAGAGATCTGAAATTTAAAGCTGTAAATGTAAACTTCATTGTTCACAAACCTGTAATTGCTTTTACAACCATATCAGAGACTTCTGGAATTTCTTCATTGACAGGAACACACAGCATTTGTGGAGTTACCCAGTGCAAAGCCCTATGACAAGAAAAAAATGTTAAACTGTTCTGTGCCAGTAACATTCAGGTGTTTGAAACCAGCTGCTTCTTGAATTCAATGCACAACGAGTGCTTTGTGTAAATGAGGCACTAGTCCAGTTATAACCTCGTTTATTCCACTAAAGTAATTTATTTCCAGAAAAAATATTTTTTTTTTTGCTATAATTTAACAAAAGCACACCAATTAGTTTTCCTAGCATAGTAGCTTTCGTTATTCATTCTATTCATTCCTTCTGTTTCTTAAATAAGGTGTTTTTAACTCTTTCTGGTTAAAAAGCTTGCCATTTTTGTATGTACAGCAAAAGATTTTTAACGTGCTTGACTCAGAGCTCATTCACAGGACTGTGGATTACTCAACTATTTATCTTTCAAAGACTTACCTGATTCTCTTTTGGACAGCAAGATCTTTCTTCTCATCGTCAGTTGTTTCAGGACAAAAGACATATTTATACTGTCGAGTCATAATGTACTTTTCAATCTGATCCATTGCTTTCTCAACTTTTTCAGGGGGCACTGAAAGATACAAAACCCACCACAATATAGTACATAAAGTATTCCGTGGCTGTTTTGAAGATTTAATACAGTTTGGTCCTAATATCACCAAATTGGTACTACTGACTTGAGCCAACCTGAGTTGTTAAAGAATGGGTATACTTTTCACTCTCCAGCAGAAGTAAAAATATAATGGTGAGAACAGCATAGTGACATGCCAAAGTAAGTACATGCATAGGTTCACAAGGAAGCACATTCATTTAGCACATTCAACACACAAACTGGGTTCAGCTGCTTGTAGCTCACAGGAATATTTCTCAAAAATACAGTCTTTGAGAATAAATCCAGTGAGGTCTTCCAAGTCCTCTGTTCCTGCTTATGTCTAAAAAAAATCCCTGGGTGTGTTTAAGCTGTGCCACTTACATACCAGGCACATAAAAGCAGTCCGCATCAGCAACACTCCCCTCTCACTGGCTTCTTGTGCGTGACAGTGTAACATAAGGCTCACAGCCTGTTAATTGGGTTGAGGTTACACATTCAACCTCAGTTTTAAACAAGTAGTATCAAATTTAAAACAAGAAATGAAAACAACTGAACCACATTTAATTGAGAGTTTAAGAAAAACCTGTAAGACCAAATAATTTAGATGGCAAAACTTTATAGAACTGGTGCTGCTGTGAATAGTTCTAACTATGGTAGTAGAATTTGTTAACAGTATTTCTGAAAGCTGGCTAGGAATGCTTTGTTTTTACTTGAAAATGCAGGAGGCTTTATCCTCAAATCATTACTTTTTCAGCAGTAAGACATGAAGAAGAAGAACATGATACCTTTCCAACGTGTCTGTAATTTCTCTGCTACATTTTGATAGAAGTCCTGGGCACATTCAGATTGTTCCTCAATACTTAAGTCCTGTAACAGAAAACTGATTAAGCGTGCATGTGTGGAAGAAATGACAGCAATGCCTCATGATGTTTTGTTTTTGTTTAAGGAAAGTGTCCAGCTGCACTAACAGTCTGAGAATGCAAATATATTGTCAGAGGTGTTTATGTTGGCTAAATTATATTCAAAAATATGAGAAACCAAGACATACTGGCTTCTTTAACATGCTAAAGACTTACGTTTATTTGCTGAGCAGATGTATATTAGCAATGGAATTGGGCAGGTGCAATGCCATTTTCCCCAGACATATCCCTGAGCAACGGTCACAAAATAATGTAGACTATTAAGCAGAATGCTTGCTCCCGATTTTGTCTATAACTTTTTAAAAGATGATATACAGCATACCAAAAAACCAAGAACATAAATCATACATTTGAAAGAATATCTATACAGTAAACACTTCTAATGATAAAGTTACTATGAAATATATTCACAACATTATTTGCAAAACAACATTGTCTTTTGAGCATTAACTGAGCTACTGAAAAACATAACGGAGGTTTGAAGGGTTAAAGTTAAACCCATATGTTTAAAAAAGAAGAAAAGAGAGAGAACCTAGTTTCTGAATTCTCTAAGGCCAAAAACTAGACAGTTACCCTGAACACAAAGTCTCAGCTCTGATGGCAGTGCTCATTTTAGGCCTGGTTTATGTGTAGTAGCAAATTGTACATTTTGAGAAAGACTACTTCTTGACTAGCACAAACTATCAAGGAACCAGGAAATGAGAGTACCTTCAATGTTTATAACCAATAATAATAATACACTATTTTCACAAACTCTATGCTCAGAATGAATCAGTTCTAAAAGAAACAAAAACTTCAAGATGTTTTCAAAGTGTAGGGCATGTAAGATTCCATCAAAACTCCCTTTAATTTCCAGTCCAATTTGAGGATATAATTTGAGTAAGTACATACTTAATAGGAAAGGGGGGGGGGGGGGTGTGCTGAATCCTGACTCATTTCAACTGTAGGTGGCACTACAGACACATCAATATTTCAAGAACATTAAAGTTTTATATGGAGAAGGACGATGTAACCCTTATTCCATATTAAAAAAACAAGCACAGTCAAGTTTCCCTTTCTCAATGAAAAGGAGACATGTGGTTTGATACTGTATTATCTTTGTAACTTTTCAGACTTAGGATATCTAGAAACTCGCTATATAATATAATATAATTTCCACAAGTCACATTTATCTAGAAAATTGTTTGTTCAACAGACATTTTATCTTTCAGAACTAATTTATTCAGGATGCAAAGGAAAGTTCTGTCAAGACACCTGAGATACTGGGGTCTGAGGGTTTCTTTGGTCATATATCATACCAAAAAGGAAGGCATTCAGAATTTAAGACTGCCATTAGATCTTCATTTCACTAAACATATCAGCTGAAGACTCCTGTATACAATATATAAAAACAAAACTGCTAGAAGAGCAGCATTTTCTGCATCTCTCCCTAATTTCCCCATTTTATTGATGTAGAAGGCATGCAAAACTTACCCTTTTATGATTCATTGTGTCCAAAAATAGTTTACATTGCTTATAGATATCTTGTCCAGGTTTATGATATGTCTTGAGAAATTCTATGAATTCCTTGGATACTCGATCTGTCTCGATGCTAGCCTGCCTGTTTATAGAAGGGCTGGGAGCCTTGGCTTCTTGGATCTCTGCTGGGAAGATTTGGGCACATCAGATTAGCTGGATTGATGGATGAATTCAGGAAGCGTTTAACACGTATTAAAATTTCAGTTGGTTTTTTTTTTTTCAACTGTGCAGATGAATAAGCATTTATTTCTCAAGTTTTATGAGTGAAATGCTGGATATTATTAAACATAACTCTAGGAAACTGAGTATTCCACTGAAGTGAAACATTTATAGCCACATACCCATTTACACTAATGGTCTTTTTTTATTAGCAAATTACTGTAACCGGGTTTGTTTCCCGGTTTCTTACATTTTCATTCCCAGGTAAGATATCTCCATATAAGGTCAAGGCTTCCAGATGGGATTCTGCAGCAGTTTAAGATAATGGAGTGGTCCCTTTTCCTCTCTCTCACCTTTACACTCCTGCTCCTTTGCTTGCACCAACACAAGTGTTCATTCAACTGGCTCATGAACTAGCTCAGGGAGTAATAGCTCGGGGCAATCTTATCAGAAATCAGTGTTTCTTATGGGGTTATTTTTCAGCTTGATCAGCTCCCCAAGCTGGCTTCCTACCACGTCACAGGAGCAGCAGCAGCGGAAGACAAGGAATGGGAGCATGAGGTTGGTGCAAACGCAGCAGCCCTTCTTTGGCTAGGCAGCAGATGCCACAGAATCACAACTGCAGTGTAAATGAGAACTTGGCCATTTGTGTTTCAGCAAGAGCAGAAGCAGCGCATCTGTTCAAGGAAGAATTTGCATGGCACTCAAGAAGAAGGTAGGAGCACAGACTGCACACAGCACTGGATGCAAGTTTATATAGCTGCAACCACGGGGTGTTTCCACACAAACACATCTGATTTTCCAAGGTATACGTTGCAAGTTAATTGTACTGATCCAATACCTTCACTACCCAAGTTTAGTTCACCCACCTTTCAACTTGCCAGCCAACACTGTTCAAAATGAAGGATTGAATAGAGGTGATGTAAATGAACATGATGAAAAGCAAGCAGCAAAGAGACAGAAAACATGAAAATATTCATGATCAACATGATACAAACATATCTTTCAATCTGAAAATACTAACATGCACAACAAAAAAATCCTTGTTTCAATAAGCATACATGCAGAACTCCAAAATAAAAGGAAATAAATGGGATTAGTATATTTAAATTGGTATGTTTAATTTGAACTTGAGGTAGCTTATCAGGGTTTTTTTCATTTATTGTTATTTGCTTTTAAAGAGATCCAGCACTATAGTAAATTCAAAGCTGTATGATCCAGTGACTAACAAACATTGATCATTTGACCAAAGCACAAGACTCATTAGGACCTCTACACTTCAGCATAACCGCCTCTGGATAATTTGGTCAGATACCATTAGAACATTTATGGTATTTAAGTGATAAGAATGGGAAAGGTTTTACAAATATTTACATTCCAACTGTAGCAATCAAGACAAAAACACTTTTTCTAGAGGGGATTGCCTCCAACCTTCTTTATACCTAAGATTCAAAGCAGAATGCCTGTACAGTATTCAAGCTGAATGGCAACCACTACTATATGTTGATCTAAATTTGTCACATTTAATTCTACATAACCAGTAAGAAGAGAGCATAGTTTTGAAATAATAAACAAAGAAAGCAGGTACACTTTTGAAAGGGTAGAATTATAAGACATTTTTTCCACAATTAATTACTGACTTCAAAGAACAGCTGAAGATTTATCTACTTATTTCAACATTGAGTTCACTGTATTACAAAAATAATGAACCTCATTCTGCTATTTGACCTTAAGGAATATCAATACGATTTTTTCAGTCACAAATTTAAAATAGATTATTTTTTAGTTACTAGAGAGATGTGGTCAACTGAGGCAGATTACTGTTAATGTAGGCATTAAAAAACCCTGAACACTAGAATGAACTATCTTTTCAATGAGTCACATCAAGAACTACACGTAGTCACTCAGAAATGTTGCAACTTCATTAATCTCTGCATTGAAATCCTGATTTAAGGAAAATGAATCTGTATGACATGCACCAATTACTAAGGACTGCAGGAAATAATGTACTTTCAGCAACAAAATATTTTCAGCTTTGTCATGTACTCTATAAGAATGAAATCTAACTAAAAAGAAGCTGATTACAGAAAAGAAATTCCATCTGAACAAGGTAAAAGAGAACCTAGTAGAGGAGATACGCCAAAACGAAAAGAAAGAGTATGGGAAGAGTTAAGAAAGCATCACCTTCAAAGAATAAACACTATTAATATTAAAATCTTTCTCAAGGCATTCTACAAGAATGCTAGTTATCACAGCAGAACATTAGCCCTCCAGTGATTCACTATGGTTGTGCCATGGTCATGGATCTGAGTCCAAGTAACGAATATAAAAAAAAAGTGTTTTCATTAGCTCTACTGCACACCCCCATCCATCTTCTTCATATAATTTGTAAAATAAAGAATGGTACATCTTCAAATTTCTTTAGTCAGCCGAACACGTCAGAATTGCAAACAAATAACATAGGACAAGATCCTAAAGCTGCGTGCATCAAGGGTTTTGGTGTACTTTTGGTTTAAATGAAACCAGTATGTCTTCTCTTGATTTGAAATTGTCTTGATTAATATAACAAATATCTGGAGATGTTTTGAGAATGCACAAGTTCTTGAAGTGTAAACTATTAAACTGAAGTAGTTTCAACTTATAATCACATTTATAATGGCAACTTGGCATTATTTTTTGATAAAAATATGAAGCAGCACAAGATCTAGCTGCTTCTTACAAAACTTTTATTTTTTTTGAAACTGCATAATCCTTCGGATGTCATGCTAAGGTAGAGCTCAAAGAAGCTTCAGCTTTATTCCTATACTCTCCCTACCAAAAAGCAATGAATTAGAGATTCAAGTTTACCTCAAGACGCTAGACTTGCTTTTTTTGTCATCTTCATATTCAACAGCACAAGTTAGAACTGGCACAACCCTAGTTTGTATTTTGCAAAGCCCAACTAAGAAGTAAGCTTACTAAAATCAAGCAGACAGCTTGCTCAAGCTGTACTGCATTACCTTCAGTAGGGGAAGCCAGTTCCCAGGAGGGAGTAAAAATCTCCTTCAAATCCCTGAGAATGTTATCAGCATTTCGCTCCCTCCCAAGCTGTCCTTGCTTAACGATTTTCTCTTGAGCCACTGAAATAAATGCAAAAGCAAGCAAGACACCAAGAGCGGGAGTATGTCAGGAGAGATGGTGAAGGGAATTAAAAAAGAAAATATGGAAAGTGAGAAGAATGAACATAAAAAAAAGGTTTTTAATACATAGCTGAATGCCTCATTTAGCCAGCTGCTGCCCATGCACCAAGACAAATTCTAAGATGAAATTCAAACACATTTAGAATTTCTTATTAAGGAAATGTATCATCTATAAGGCTAAGACACATTAATGTTGCTTTTCTTCTGGAATGCCTCCTCCACAGTCTAGCATTTTCCATTTTTTGCCCATGTAAGCTATTGCTATGCAAAGACATCAGTGCCATTAATCATTCTTACTTGTAACACATGCTGTAGAATAAACATTCGGCCAACCACAAACTTGATATTCACAACTCACATATGCATAAACACTACAAGTTTCCTTTCGTATTTATTTTCATCTAAAGGCACACCCTGCTTACACATTCCATTTTTTCTGTTAAAGCTGTTGACGTGATCCATTGTGGCAGCATCATCTGATATTTTATATCAGCATTTCTATCACACTTGGACGTATCAGTTTGTTCAAGGTGACTGACAGCCAGTACCTTTTCTCCTGCTTTCCTCAGGAAGAGTTCCCCTTCAAGTCCTAAATCACAGTATCACACTATGGTTGACTCATGAATCTAGCAAGAATGTGCGTCATATGAACAAGATACTTCCACTCAGCAGTGCAGTGGTAGACCACCACCAGGAATATGTTTATACTACACTTTAGTGGAAGAACTCCCCTATAACTAACACAAACACAGCCACAAATTTAGAAGTGCACCCTTCTATTTAAAATAGTGTTTGGCATCACCCAAAAGCTCATGTTTTTCTGTGTTTTCGGTAAGACTTCACATATTGCTCTCCAGAAGCATCATTATTCCAACTTTTTAAAGTCAAGTCACAGAGCATTTCTCTGCCTTTTAGTACAATGCATGTATCAAAAATACATTTTAATTTAACATGTTGTACAGAACCATTAAAAGCAAAGGAGAAAGTTACCCTTCTTAGCTCCTGTTCTGGAAGAAGCAGTGAAGAACTTCTTCACAGTAGTGACCTTTCGTGTTTTCTCATTGGTTTTCTTTTCTTCAAATTTTGAAAAGGTCAGTGACTGTGCCCCTTGGGTACTCTGACTACTGGCATACGCCTCCTCCTCCTCACGCTGAAGCCTGGAATTAGAAAAATGCAGGTCTAATTTAAACGCTTAAAAACAGCACAAATAAGCTAATTTCCTGTGCCATAAATTAATTACTCATTTGACATGCCAATTCTCCTCTATACCCATCTTCATTTCTTGTTTCCTACCACATCTCCCTTCACTACATTAAGTCCACTCTTTCCATGTTGTAACGGTGAAAGTGAGGGAAAGCTTAAGATGGCCAGGGAGGATTAAATAGTAAGGTCAAAAGGGAGGAGACTGAAGTATAATCATGGTCACCTCCCCCCCATGTCACAGCCCTGAATTCTACAAAGGTAGAGGTGAGGGGAAAGGCTGCGGGAGCGCTTCCAATAATCGATTCAGTCACCTTCCTCCCTGCAACCTGTTCCGAGTTTCACCACCTATTCCACAGGCAATCCTTTACCATCTTACTGAAGATAAAACCCATGGCTCACAGCTAGGCAAGTGAAATACTCTGTCACAATCTCAGAAATATTCTGGGAGACATTATTGTTGTCATAATTTGTTTTCAAAGTCTTGGTAATACACGTGCTTGATTGAATGAACGAGGCAAATCACTTCACTGCAACATTGATGGGTGCTTTGCAAAGACGAAGCCCATCTTTTAATCTATATGTAGGATGCTGGAGTGTGTGCAGAGAAGGGCAACGAAGTTGGTGAAGGGTCTGGAGAAAACAAGTCTTATAAGGAGCGGCTGAGGGAACTGGGATTGTTTAGTCTGGAGAAGAGGAGGCTGAGGGGAGACCTTATCGCTCTCTGCAACTACCTGAAAGGAGGTTGTAGTGAGGTGGGTGTTGGTCTCTTCTCCCAAGTAACCAGCNGTAGGGGAGGCCAAACATACTATTCCTTCAATGGCTACTTTTCTTCCTATGCAGGAGGATTAAAATAGGTTAAATTATATTGCCCTTCAAGATGCTAAAAGGTTGAGCAATTTTCTTTAAAAATCCGTTCAGGTCAGGATGGACCATAAATGGTCTTGCATTTGTAATCTCTTGAGGCAGGAATTGTGTCTTATCTGTGCTGACAAGGCTGTCTGTTCACTATAGCAAACAATCACAGCTTATCTGTTCCTTTAGCATCTCCCTACTGAACAGTTACTTATTAAAGAATTCCTTAAATGCCCCGTTTTATTGTGCAAAGATGTTATAAGACTGACAGCGTAACTATCTGCTCTAGTAATACTGAAGTCCTTAATAACTCTTTAAGCCAAATTTATGGCACAGGAAAAAATGACGTGTCCTCTGTACTGTATTCAACAGCTTACCTGGCACCTTCTGATTAGGCTAGAAAAGGTTTCAAGCACTTCTTTCTACCTGTCTTTGCAGTTAATCTGTTCCAGTGCCAGGCAGTAAAGAGAACTTTAAAAACAAACAAACAAACTACTTCAAGGCCTAAGGTAAGAGGGTCTAGGTTAGTTAGATACCAGAAAACTGGAAGTGACACAAAGGACAGCTGTAGTACAAAAGAGGAATTTCCAGTTTCTCAGGCAGTGGATAATGCTTTTGCTTTCTACCCAAATCCTACAAAAAGCAGTTGTAGCTGCTCTTATTTTCTCACTTAAGCATAGGTTTCCTCCAACCCCCATTTTCAGAGTCAAGCATTTATCACACTAAGAAAACTAGACTGTTTTGCAGAAAATACGTCCTTAGAAAAACTACCTGAATTATTAAAGCTAAAGCTTTGATGCTCTTGGGCTTAACCCTGCAGTTTAAAAGAATGACTACAGATCCAATTTTTTAAATCAGTAGCTGAAATGTAAAACCATTGTGCTGGCTATATTCAAGACAATAACTGCAGTCTCCAGAGGCAGAGGTACTTTAATCAAAATTGTCACTTTCACCCTTCCAACTGCTAGTTAGAATTATAGATTTCAGTGTGTAAATTAGGTCAAAGTATTTGTTGAGAGGTTGGGGGGTGTTTACATTTGTTAGTTCACAGACTTTCTTTTGAAACCTCTTAAATTAGAATGTCATAAATATTCATCTTTGCATCAAAAGGAAGATTTTAGTTCCTGCTGGAAAGGTCAAATTTGAGAACTTATGATGCAACTGAGCCAGAGTAAATGGGACTAGAAAATAGGAGACAGGAATAGTATTTAGTGAAGTCACTCTACTGTAAAAGATGAAGG
>WAAD01042475.1:132176-148284 GCA_013389945.1 Fregata magnificens
GGGCGTGCCGCCACTTCCGGGGGCGGGGCCCCTTCCCGGAAGGAAGCGGGGGGCTGGTTTGCCGAGCGGAGCCCTGGCGGGGCGGCGGGCGCTGGGGCTTGCGGCTGGGTCCTTGGGAGCAGCAGTCCTGCGGGAGGGCGTTCATGCTAGCCACAGCGGTGCGAGGCTGGGCAGACCTCGGGGCAGAGAACGTGGCAGAGGAAAGGAAGATTGCCGTGAGCTGACCTGGGGGCGGGCTGGGGGCGGCAGGAGCGAAGAGCTGCCACGCCGCTGACTGAGCACGGTATCATCAGGGCTGTCTCACGCTCCCCGCATTACGTGTAAGCTGGAAATAGGAACAGATCCGGTCTTTTGGGGTATCTACGTGTCCTTCTCTTCAGATCTCGCTTTCCGCCCCTTCCAGCACACCAAACAGCAGCATCCCCTCCCTCCCTTCACACTACACCAGCTCCCAACAGATGTGTTTTTACCTCAAACCCAGGCACTGTCCAGATCTGGCAGCTCACATGAGCACTTGGGAGCGTGTGTTTATGCTGACTGCAGCAGAAAGAGAAACAGCTATTGCTATTTAAAACTTACTCCTCTTTCCTTCTTGTTAACATGGCGCTGTCGTGGGATGGAAAAAAGACACCGAAACCAGCACACAGCTCAACACAGACCTCCAGTTGTGAAAGCATGGATCGCTTTAGCAAGACAACGGGACAGCAAGGAAAGTGTTACTTTAATTAATTCAGAAGCAAGGGGGAAATACTTCTGAACGCAGCCAGCTAAGCAAATCCAGAAACTTTAACTTTCTTTTGGAGCATTGCACAGGCAGGGACAGCTACAGACCTTCTCTGGGCTGTCCACGTGAACGGGTGGGTACGGAGGGAAGGAAGTAGAACTGAAATGATCTGATACCAGTTGGTCTCCCCGAGGAGACTGCAGACACTGTGTAAGTGCCATCTGTTAAGGAAGTGGTGATGAACGAGTTAGTGGTTGGTGCGAGTTAGTGGTTGGTGCCGTTAAAAGAAGCCTGGGACAGAGACTGGTGTCTTAATTTTTGTTTGCAGTCATGCAAAGCAAACTCATAGCACAGGGAATGTGAGGAGTGGGGCTGCAGACCAGATTAGCCAGATTCCAACCATTTTCAGTATAATATACTTTTATTGCACAACACAAACTTTATATCCACATTTTCTTCTATGTATTTTGAATAAAAACCGTATACTATCTATTACCTGAACTGAAAAGTCAAACGTAGTAAGAAGTAATACACTACAATACCCACAGTACTAAACATCACACATGAACTTACTTAAAAACAAAACACATTTGGAGATAATTCCAAACCCTGATCATTAGCATCCAGGCTGGATTTTCAAAGGCATTACAGGTTACAATACATAGACACATACAATTTACAATTCAGCAAAACAAAATCCATTTATAAAAGTCACAGTGAAAGTGGAGGTAAACTTATACTAAGCTTGTGTAAGTAAAATGACTAAGAACTGCTGTTCTGGAAAGCAATTTCCAGTTAGAGGACTATATACAGAAGATAATAACAGAACATAATTACCCTCTGAAATCTAGCTTATTTGCAGAAAGATAATGAAAGACTGGAGGTTTTTTTCTGTTTGTTAAATGAAATTATGTTTCCATAGCCCAAAACTCAGAACTATCCTGGGTCCTCACACACTGCTGTGTGTGAAGAACCTGAAAACATTTACAGTGGTTTACCTACAAATAACCAAAGAGGTCAATACAACTCCTGGGTTCAGTAATACCATTCATTACTTAAAGCCAGTGGGGTCTATAAAATGTCCAGAGTAAAGCAGTTATTAAATGAAGAAAGTGAAAGAAATACCATGTCCCAGAGATCTATGATGAGTTAAGAGATCATCTTTCTACATTCTTTGCTCTGCAGTCTTCTCTTACCTGTCAGGCAGCTGCATCCCAAACTTCATTACTGTGCTTTGCCATGCAAAAAAGAAAGGTCCAATGCGTAAGCTGTGGCACAAAGGTCCTCAGACAAGGATGCTGAAATTCAAGTAGTGTGACCCCACAGCCACCTCACCTGTCACTGCTGTATTTCCCAGTGCAATCCACAGCCACTGAATTTTTCCACCCACTTAACTCAATACATTGCAATACTATGAACTCCCACAGAAAACGGATGAACACAGTCGAGGTTAGCTGGGCTTCCAGACAGACTGGATCCTTTGCCTGACCTCACATAAATGGTGATGAATGTTCCTCTGCCTCACACAGCACAAGAGTTTAAATAAAATGGAAAGAATACTCTGCAATGCAAACAACCAGCTCTGACATGAGACCTTCCCTGCTGGCACTTCCACCATCTTCCTCATCATGTCACCTGTCCCCAGTCATAGATGAACAAGAATGAGAAGTAACAATAAAGCTGGGCAGGAAGGTTCCCAGGGGTTGAAAATGCCAAATGAAGCTAGAAAATCATGACATTTAATTAGATCAGTAGTTATTTTTTTAAGGAAAAAAGCAAACAGATGAGAGATCATGCACTTCTCCTTCAGCTCATAGCAAGCAATAAACAAGGCCCTCAAACCCCAAAATACAGGTACTTAGCCTGAATACATATTACTATGAAACAGATGTAAGCCCTTAAAAGGAGTAAGAGTTTACATTTCATAACAGTCTTCAGAAAAAAATAAAGCAGAAGAGATAAATTAAAGTGATTATGCTATAAATAAGAATTTTTAATTCATTTATTCAGGTATTTTTGTCAGCAGTAAGATTTTCACTGATTCTTTAGCAACTATCAGTCACCATATTGTAATATTGAAACAATCCCTTTAGTTTAAAACAGAGTAAGTATTCACCTTGCAAACAAATTTGAGGGTGCAGCAGAGAGAAATAAAACATTTCCTGCACATAGAGTTGTGCATCTTAAAGGTTAGAGAAAGGGGTGAGGACCAAGGGGGAATCCAGTGAGAGTCATTATCTCACCGTGAATCTTCAGGCTGGACACCTCATCTCCTTATGCCTCTTACACTTCATCTAACAAATGGAGATGCGGGGGAGTGTGGGTCAGGATCTCACCAAAGTCTTCCTTCAGAGCCGGTGAGGATTATCCCTGGGGAAATACACTGCAGAACTAATTCCCTCCCACTTTCATATTTGCAAAAAACAGCACATGCTCAATGCACAGGATGCATTTGAAACATGCTGTATTCATTTCTGGGGGGCAGTGATCAGCAACCTCACTCAGCTTCAGATTTCACTAGGAAAACACAGATAAACCGAGAACCATAAATAAAAGAACTGGCCAACCTCTCTGTCTTTCACAATACGTACATTGGAACAATCTGGCTCAAAACAGATCAGGGTTTAACAAAGCTATCGTTCAGAACAGTTTAAAATACCAACATTCTTCAGAGTTTGCTGGAATTCTAACAATCAGTTCAGTAAAGGCCAGATTATGTGCTTATGCAAATCAGTACATTTCTCATATGACAGAAGTCTTTGACTTTTGCCTTCAAGGACTCATGCTAGCCAGACCCAACCCTGTGACTACTTTGTTTCACTGTTGAAGCGGCAGGCATCTAAGCAGAGCAGAAGAATGGAGACTGCAATTGGATTAACAAGTACTGACTCTCTTAATGGACTCATTGTTGAGGATCAACGAAGATTCTTGGTTTTCCTGTAACTGTAATAGCTGTTACTTTTTCGTACATTGAACACCTCTGGGATGAGTGATTTTACAAAATGGGGGCAGGGAGTATCTAAGGCATAAGCAGGCTTATCAGAAAACCAATGTGGAACTCAACCCTTAACTCTCATGCTAGTTTCAGGAGAGTATTACACAACTGAACAACAACAACAAAATCTCAAAAATATTAACATTAACAAATTCAGGTATTTGCATATGTTACATCACGAGGTGTCTCCCAGGCAGACTTCCTAAAACTTAAAAAAAAACATCAAAAGGGGGGGTACGCAGAACTTCCTGCTGCAATAACTTACTACTTTTGCTCTTCAGATAACTAAGACCTGAAAACCCCCAAAACAAACGAAAGAACCCACACCCTCATCAATGCAGAAACTGATCCCTCATTATAGGTTTTGGTCAAAATCAGCTTTAAAAAAAAAAAAAAAAAAAATCCAGCGGTCTCAGAAGAAAACATGGACCACAGGGATAAAAGAGAATTTGCTAATGGCTCAAAGGCTTCCCAGATCAAAAATGCTAGCACCTTCACTTTCCTCCAAGGAGGATGGAGGTTCAGCAATGAGTATTTCAAATTACTATGTAGAGTACTGTGGTATTTAAGTTAAGAAGCCCGCACCAAGTCGAAAAGTTATGTTACTTTAAATTTTTTTTTAAACTCTTGAAATCAACAGTCATTAAGTGGATGCTGCACATAAATATCTTTTCACGTCATTTTGAGTGCTTTATAAAGACGAGTAGGTAACCTTCCTATTTTACAAGTGTAAAACAGATGCAGAAACATTTAATGTGCTGTGAAGTTGGCCAAGTCATTTCATACGAGACCTGATATAAGCCCTCCCTTTGCTCCCTGTTAAAAACCACTAGACAATGCATATATAGAGGGGATGTTAAAAAGATTAGTCTTGTTATATTTTTGTTCAGACACACAGCAACCTAAAAAAATAGCTAACAATTCTACTTTTTAAATAACTATCCCTCAACTGTCCCACCATTACCCTCAGTATTCATAAAAACCAGAGTAATCACTGCAATCCAGATATGCAATCTGTGCTTTGAAAATATTTGAGACTTCTTATCAGGGGCAGAGGGTAGGGGAGGAAGAAAGAGTTGATTCTAACACACGTGTTCCTGTATATCAATTTGGAATGAAAAATGGCATGTATCCTGTCTCAGAACATGAAATAAAAAAATGTCGTTCCTTCAAACTGAATGAGCTAAATGGACTGACATGCATTGTCCTTTTAATGATCTGCAAACATGATATTCATAGCAACATTATATTGATGACATGAGACCATTTACTGCATGGCCAATTTGTCTATGGTGTCAGCTCGCAAACACACGGTATTTAGGAGTGTGGGGGTGGAAAAGTAGCTATGCAGATGATAAAGTGGCAAAAAAGCCAAGTAGGAGAAGCACAGAGAAATAGGTAAATATGTTCTAGCAAACCTCTGGCCTAGCCAGATATAAAGAAAAGTCCTGAAGAAAAAAAAAGAGCAGTATTACATTGGCATTTAGTTTAATTAGACAGTTATAATGCATTCATGTATACAAAAACATCAATCATCTTAAACATGGATTTAGTAGATCAGCTACTCACATTTTTGTTGCAAATGCAGAATTTCAAAAATTATGCTATATGCCAAGAAAAGATAAGTCAATGATGTTACATAAACCAGTTATTAAGATTATACTCCCCTGACATCCGCCTGCACAACTCTTCTGTTTCTGTCAAAAAATTAATACATATTAGGCAATATCATCTAAATCATTGTAAACAAAGACTGCTTAGAACAAGTGTAGTCAACAACAATGTTGTTAACTTGCGCAAATCACAACAGAGAATGTATGTGTTTAATGAAAGCATGTTGGCTCAAATCCGTGTTTTCTTTTTCAATATTGCACTTAATGTTTGCTGTCTTCTGGAGGATCTGAAGGATGAAGGCTTCAATTAAGATGCAACTGATACAGACCAAGATTTTAATTTTTATCTTTTTGGTTAGGTAGTCTTCCTTACTTATTTAAGCAATGAACAGGAAAAAGTTATAAAATATCCGTGTGTGCATATTAAGAAATAGCAAACATGATCAAAACAGGAATTTTGTCATCATAGCTCCTCTAGAATAACAGCAGAAAAATTCTTAAAGCCAAACCAAAAAACATACTGTTAAATCAGACTGTGTTCCATTTCTGCAAGTAGTGCTGAAATTCAAACCAGAGTCATGTCCCATGTAAACAGGTATATGGGAAGTAACAAAAAACACTGAATAACCCAGTAAAACTGCAATTCTCATTGTTGTCTCTAAATAACCTGATGCTGAAAATCCTGAACTTAAATGCTGCTTGTACACTTCAGACCAAAACTTTGTAAGCCCCAGCTTTAAGATGTCATTTTATTAGAAATTGTGGTTTGCAGCTTAAGATTCCCTGGGGGGAAAAAAAAAGTGAAGCCAGCAGAGTAGCGAAGAAATCATGCAAGCTTCCTCCCATTTTAGGGACACTTCACTAGTCTCAGTTTGACTTTTAATTTTGTGTTGTCAAACAGAAGTACAACAATTTGTAATACAAAGACCAATATTTAAGAAAACAATTTAAATGAACTTAAAATAAGATCCAAATGCACATAATTTCCTCCTTCCCTCCATTTCAAAATTTAAGCTCTGGACTTGAAACTCAGCACTTGCCAATGATCCTCGGTAAGTAAACATTTGGAAAGAGATCATTAGAGCTATATGCCCCCACCTCAGAGAGACAATTTACTAAAAATTCCTAAATTAAATACATAAGAAGTGTGAAAATGCAAACAATTTGCCTCTTTTTTGCAAGACAATTAGATCATAAAGTTCTTAGAATTATTCTAAAAATTACCTCAGGCAATTGAGAATTTTGATCATTGCCATTAACACATTTCTTAAGTGTTTTGGTCAAAATTTTAATTAAGCAATATTCTTGGATTAACTAATCCAATGGAATGCAATATGCAAACATTTACTTTCCCTCTCTCGTAAGATTATTTTGAGGTCACTTCAAGCGAGGTCTTTTAGAAAACTACTTGAGTTTTCTGTACCTCACAGAACAGTAGTATCTTCAGATGTTTAGATCTACCTTTCAGTTTTGGACATAAAGTAATTCAACTTTGGGATGTGGTTACTAATGTCAGAAGTGCAACAATTACCTTCTGGAAAGAATATGATTCTGCAACGGCTGCCACTTTCAGTGTGGAAAGAAATTTACTACCCAGATATACTGGTTTATAATTGGGGAAATATTTGAATATAAAGGTTGATTATTAAGGTTCCTTATATTACACCAGGAAGGGTCAACAAGAATGTTAAAAATGAGACTTAATTGTCTGAAGAAAGTGAAGTGAAGGAAGCACTTGTCTAGTAATATCATTTGACTCTAACTCTAAAACAAAGGTTAATATCACAGAATGTAAAAAGAGTCAGTAATAAAATAATATATATCAAATATTCCTCTTACTTCTGCTAATAGGAACATACAGATAGGGTTTTCTCATTTACCAAAAGCCTTTGTAAATGACCTGATTCTATCGAGCTTCTTTTTTTGTAGATACTGTAAACATTTAGAATTTCTAAGGCTAAAAACAGGCACAAGTCTTCCATGAACAGTTATTATTCCTAAAAGCATTAAGGAATATATTCCAAATCTGCTACTCCTTTTTATAACATGGAAAGAATTGAAATATAATATTATAATTCACAATACAGATTCTTAATTAGAAAAGAAATATAGCTTAATCGTGACAACAATAATATATAGGGAATACTCCTATTTTTTTAAAAAATTATCTATTGCATCAAAATTACATTTCCAGAATCTCTGTGCTGGGTGTTACTCAATTTTATAAAGTGGTAAGTTTAAGTAGTGACTAAAACACTTCTAAAGAGGGTAAAATTCAACCATGTTACGTCAGCATTATTAGCACCCCAGCTTTATAATAATGCAGCTGAGACCTACAATATCCATTTTGCAGACTACGATACCAAAGCCACATGGTAGGTGGCACCTTTTAAAAGATGTTAGATGCTCCTCTCCATAATTTCCATGAGGTGATTTTGTTTTGTGCCTCGTTAAGGTACCTGAGCCAACAGTCTTGTTTCAGGCTGGTTTTTCAAGATTTCAGAGGTTTTTCCACCTCTGTAACAGGTTCCCTTTTGCTGAGCAGCTAAGCGTTAGCCAACATTTCAGCAGACTGATTCCAATATACGTTAGCAGCAATGCATTTCCAGAGACACGTTGCAAAAACATTAAAAGCAATTGTCATCTAGAAGTCCTTTTATCCCCTGCACCGTTCTGGACAAAATAACTCACCACCAAGTAATCTTGAATTCATAGATAGGACGCTTGCAGTAATAGTGATTTATCAGGTGTTTATCACACACACCAATACACTGATGATCCACAGTTATCCCTCTATCAGACAGGTCTGTCACAATACAGTGCAGAAGATCATAGACATCAGCCACAGCCTCCCAGGGGCCAAAAGATACATCTACTTCACAATGATGTTCAAATAGCTTTGTCTCACTTTCACTCCTTTCAAAACGTAAAGAATTGAAATGTGGGCATTCATAGGGAGTGATGGGCATCTCTTCTTTGAAGACACAGACCTTCAATTTTGCAAATCTTGCTTTTCTTTGCATAGCTCTAAGCTTTGCTATTTCAATTATCCGTTCCAAATGATCTAAAAAAAAAAAAAGTTGAAAATAACAATGAAGCATCTAGTAAAAGAAAACAAATGCAATTATTTCATGTGAAACATATTACTGCAGTGCTGAACACGTTATTCTTAACATAGTGTTAACAGCAATGGGAAGTTGCATGTAGCTAGATATATAGTAACTGAATCAATCTCAGTTATCTTGTGAACTTGGTGTCCTCACTATATGCCCAAGTTTATTCAGTTGCAAGTCCTAGCAGAACAAATGCAGAGGCAGAGAAACCTTCTCATTTAATAAGCCTTGCATGTTATGGCCTAGATCTTGCTCCCTTTTAAGGCAGCACAAAAATGCACGTCCTTGGATAGACAGGAACAAAGCTGATATGGAGACCTCAAAGATCTAAAGAGCATGAAAGGCACATAATAAACTTCTCAAATACAACCGAATTAGACCTGAAAGCACCATGTATACTACTTGAATCACACTAGAAGAAACAGTCAATACTACTTTGTTTAGTTACCTTTGTAATATGGCATTAGGCCCAGGAAAGCTTGTCTAACTTTTTCTCCTTTAAGAGGCTGGATATCCTCTAGATTGTCTAGCAATGGTCCTATGGAATAATACTGAGCTTCCTTGTAAACTGACCTCACTCGTTCTCTCGGTGGCAGGTCACCAGATCGTAGAAAGTTAAGTATGTCTCTAAAAAAAAATGGCAGAAATACTATTAAGTAAGAAGTTTCCACCAGAACTGCTGCAGGTGGGAAAGGAGAGAAAATGCTGGATATTCATNATAAGTATGAGTCATATTTCCAACATATGTTTTTAAAAGCATGTGCCATGTTCAAGTTTCCAGGTCATCATTTCCACATTTTGCATCTGTTAATGTCAAAACTCATTCGAAAAAATACCATCATATTTTAAACAAAAAGCTCAAGGTGGAGTAACCACTTAAAATAGAAGAGGACACAGTATTCCATGGGAAAGAGATCATAGTCACTATATTTCAAAATTAGGTCTATGACAAAATAATCTTTTCCATTTTCCTGGAGAATCATATGCACGGACATTTTATCCCACACAGAACCAGGATTCTAGCTGAATGGATGGTATATTTGCAAAGGAGGTGTTCTTTTCACAGGATCAGGGTCATATACACTTGTAGTATAAATAAAGATAATAATAAAAATAATACTAAAAGAGAGAACATTTCCTTGTAGTTCTGAAACACTGTTAAGCTACAAGATTTTTACCAAGAAAAGAAATCCCTTTATAAGCATTAACCAACAAAAGTATTATTGACCATATCAAATAAAACAAGTATTACTGCAATCTTCTTTAGAATGTCAACAAATACAGCAAGTGCTAACTTCGCTCTCTGTTCCAGCTATATTTTCAATTCAGATTGATAACATCAGAAATGAACTGGTTTTCCAACAAAGCGGCAGGCACTTCCAAATTGCCAAATGTAAAGAAACAATTATTTTCCAATATAGTGGCTTAATCTATTTCTGTCCCAGATTATGGTACAATCCAAATGTGCTTTCAAAATAATTTAAACCTTCCCTGTTGAAGAGATTAAGGAAATGTCTACAAAGGAGAAACAAGAAATGTAAGTTAAATTGCAAAGTGTGCTTTGGGCAAAGACCTTAACCCATGAACATTAACCCATGAATACTGCTTACCTTTTCTAGCAATCTCACACCAATTCAAACAGAATATTAGTAAGATCATGATTAGTTTAATTAAAAATAAAACAAAAGCTAAACACACAAAAAGGAATCCTGAAGGTGAAAGAATATGGCACTACCAGCAAAAACAATTAAAAAAAAAAATCTTTGAGGCTTGTGCTTTTTTACCAGTGACGTTACATCCTGTTTAAACACTGAAAACATCATACTTTCAACTGTTTAAGAAACCTAGATGCATTCCTTCCATTCCCTCTTTACCACAAATACTGTAATATCAATTAAAAAAGCAGTGTTGTACAAAAGAGCTTCCTATGAAAAGCCATGACAAATACATTCTTTTTTAAAACATCAAAACAAGTTGATACCTTGAAATGAGGTACTCTAGAGGAGACAACGCACAAATTCAAAACATTACTTTTCTTTTCCCATTGTAAAACTTAAGCCCTTAAGAATAAAACAAATATTTTTTTAATTGCAATATACTCTTCTTTTGAGATGTTTTGAAGGCGAGGATGCCAGCCAGTCATATTTACCTACTACACAAATATGATTTAACTAGAACGAAAAAAAAAAAATGTTAAAACTTATTTTCCTTTAGAAATAATTTTCTTCAGTAACAACTTTTAAAGTATACTACTGAGGACACTGTACATACCCAAAGTAGGTTCCATCTCTGTCAATAAAGTATCTGCCTTCAGGATCTGTTGGAATATAGTGTCTTCCACTGAACATAGCCGCCAACATTGTGTCCTCATAACGTCTCAGTGTTGACAGTCTTGTTGTAAAATACATGCCTCCTACATTTAGTGGAACAACTTCTGGAAACTGCAAAAGCAATCACATCATCGGAAATGAGCTTCTAGTCCTTTGCAGACACGTTCAGGCCAAAAGCATTACAACTTCTAGAAGACATAGTGTACAGTCTTTGCCACTGTGACATAATTTGGTCCGACAAATGCTTCCTTCCTGGCCTGTTGCCATGACACAGTGAGGTTTAAGGGTTAATACCTTGAATACTTTGGCTGGCTTCTGGGTGTAATCAGTGAATGTTTCCATTTTAGTTGGAAATCTGAAACAGCAGTAATCACTCAGCTTTAAAATCAGATATTCATTAAAAGCACGAATGCCTCCTCTTGGCTCTTTTGGGGAAAGAAAATACAAAACAAATACCCCCCACCTCCCCTTCCATACACACACCCCAAAAAAAAGGTAGGAAGTCTCAGGCCAGCCTTGGGACTTGCACTCAGTTGCTACTCTACTGGTTCCTTTACACTATACTACACTACACTACTATACTATACCATTCCATACTACACACTGAAAAAACCAGTGATTCTGTATTTACATTAGGTTTACAGCAGGCCTAAAGTCTTAGTATCACACCTTAAGATGCCTTGGTACCAGAATAAAAACTTACTTGTATTTGTCAAGTCCAAACATGGATGGAAATTCTGAGTAACGCTGCCAAGCTATTGAAGTAAAATTCAAGAGACTTAGTTTTATTCAACCATTTAGCTACTAATGGAAACTGAACTGGATATCCATAAATACTCCAACAAAGCAATCCTGAATTCTTTGGCACCTGAGCAGTACGTGCTGCAATAACTGGACCTTATCAGATGAAGAGTACCAGAGAGCTCTTACCTGCTGAGGCAGCAGAGGTAGTGCTTGTCCTGCCTGGGTTGCAGTAGGAGTGGCTGGCTCTTGGAAATCATCCTCTGCATCTGAGCTCGACATGGCATCATCCGGGTTTCCACTCACTTTGTTCTGCCCTGTAACTACCACCATCCCTCTGGCTCTCGTAAGCAGGTCTGCTGGGTAGGCAGCCGTGGCAATGCTAAATGGGAAACAAGACCCAAATTACTTAGGCACTCTCCCCACCAGCTGCAAAAGATCACGTGGCAGGCAAGGCACGTCACTCCCCGGCTTTACACTGATAATTTACAATGGCATTGTTATTACTGGGAAACGAATCACAGCAAGGATGACTATTGCGCTGAGAAACAAACTCGGAGAGGGCTCTCTCTGCCGGAATGCAGTTTACAGAGCTGTACCAAGGTCCTACAGTCACAGAGCCCCTGCCAGTGGCTGGGTAAGAGACCGGCGTCCATTGGCTGTGCGGTGCAGTGCATGATTGGCTCCGCCACGCTTTTGCAGCAAAATGTCATTTGCTGGATGAATTTGGGTGGCTGCTGTTCCACCCCATCCATCGCAATAGGCCATATGCAGAAGCATGTCCTGAAATACATGCTCTCATTGGCCGCGCGCGCTGTGCAACACCCCGGACTCCTGCTCCCAACCAAGCTCCCAGTCTAACCTTCAGCTGCAAAAGCGGATCAGACCCTGCTACGGACAATGACACGCACCGTAAAGGCTTTCTCTTCAGTTCTAGCATTTCCTGTGAACTGTGAAAACTGAGCTTTCTAACCAGACAGAGAAAACAGATGTTTTCCTGCCCACTGCATCACATCGCACTGTACATAAACAAACACATCTGATATGCATATATTTAACTGCACATATTATCTTGTGCATTTACTGCTAATTATCAATTTCCTTTCCTGCACAGAAAAAAATGCATAGCAACACCAACTACAATGCTTTCACAGTCCATCTTCAACCAGCAGATGGGATGGACTAACAATAAGCTGCATTATAAAAATAATAATTCAAAGTACAGAGTAGGAAAGTCCAAAAGCCCTGCTGTTCTCTTTACAGTGCATTCTTATGTAAAAGGTATGTCTGTTTACAAGATTGCTGTGGTGTCTCCAGTGGCATCACAACATCCTAACAAAGACATTATGCTACCGGAGGCTTTATCTGGCTCTCTAACCCGGCAAGCTCCTTCTCTCAAATCACTATAAAATGTAAAAAGAGAAGGAATATTTGCACAAGCACATCTGGTACATTTATTTATTGACTAAATAAATGTTTCATAAAGGTTGCTTCCAATCAAAATCAACAAGCAGAAATGACATAAAATTTTAATAGCCATGATTAATTATTCTGCCTTACTAATTCCGCTAATACAGTCATTGTGCACATCGTCAGGCTGTCTGTAGATCTCAGCTCTTAAAGGAAAAGCTGCAAGTTCAAAATGAAGCCAGACAGAACTGGGATGCTCCTGGTCAAAACAGATACTCTTTAGAGAGCCAGTCAGATCAAAACCTCCACATTCTGTGGGACTGTACATAGTCTTCTTTCAGCAAAATTTGAAGGTGAATTCTAGATCCTGTTTAACACTCTAATAAACCTAGATAAGTAGGTACCATGAAATTCCAAAAATTTCTTCTTAAACTGCAGCTTGTTAAGAGGCTTGTCTCAGCTCAAGATAGGTATTTAATTTCTCTCCTCTACGGTTCAAAAGATGGACTTTCACTTCATAATCATTCTTCCTCCACAGTACAATGCATAGGCAGATAAATAAGGATGGAAGGGCTTCTCAATGTCCACACCCTATTAACAATTTTAGCATTTGTCCTGAAACAACATTTATTCTGACATCATCCATTATCAAAACAAGTCAACTATGCCTCACAGACAAGGAGCATATGCAACATAAATGAAAGATTATTTTGGTAGGGACTCCTTTAAGGAAGTAAACAAATTATCACCAAGAAACAGCTTGCAGAAGCTTAATTTATAAGATGCATAGTCAAAATTAAGTGTGAGCCCGTATTTACTGTGAATGTATTATTTATAATGCTGTTTGACACCAGTGCTTTGACTGCTATATTTCCAGTTCTCTTAAGACTATTCAAAAGAACTCAAGACTGACCAAAAATGTGATCTTTAATTGTCTGCATTTTTCAAGAATGTCCCATAGATTTCACGTAAATGGAGCATACTCTGAATAAACAAATTCAGTTTCATTAAGTATACTGGAATCAGGGACCACAGAATGTGTTTTAGGTAAGTTCATCCATTTGGCACTGTACCAAAAAGGTCCTCTTTCCCAACAGAAGTGGAGGTTTGAGGAAAAGGAATTCTTCTTCCTCTTTCATAATCCTCCTTCAACACGACACCAAGGTTTCGGGAAAAAACAGGAGAGAGCATATGTTAATTATGTTATGCTCATGAGTAATAACCTTCTTTGCCACTGGAATGTTCACACAAAACAATCTCCTAAATAGTAAGGTTTAGCATACAAGATCTCAGCCCATAATTAGTCCAGGATTTCAAGAATAAGATTAGCGGCAGTGAAATGAAGAGATTGATCACTGACAAGTTTAACCTGTTTTCTGATGTTCATTAAAAGGTAAGTGAAGTTCCTCTCTAGGTTTGCTTCACTTCCTGTTCATCCATGGACATGGAGTAGTGAAACAGCAGCACGCTGACTGGAACAGAGAGTCTTCCTAAAAGAAAACATAAGCTAATCACTGGACAGTTTTCTGACGTACAATCTTCTGCATTTTGGTTCTCTGCATTTCAGATCACTTCATTTCATGAGGAATATGCATCCATCTGAATATCCTCTTCTTGCCACTGAAAGCATGCGCAATAATTATTATTAACTAGGCACAAAAATATTTCTCTGCTAAATACCTCATTAAAGTTACAGGGTTTGTTTTGTTTATTTAAACTAAGAAAATGCATCCATTTCACCTTCGAATATGTCTAGGTCCAGACCAACAGATAATTAATAAGAAAACATCACCAATAAACAAAATGATTACTAAATAAAATATTTAATTGAGCCATACATCAGCACCACCCAACTCTATTAGAAATACCTCCTTCCAGTTTACAAGCTACCTGTCATTTAAATGGCAGAGATTACTTCCCAGAGCTTTGTTATCGACAGTTCAGATACTGTCTCACATACACACACCAAAGAAAGCTTAGTAAATGAACTGGACCTGCAAGTTTTGCTTCATTCCCTAGGGAATGATAGCAACCCTAGAGCTGCATCGAGTTTTACTTGATGCTAAGATTCAAAAAAGCTCTTCAAGGCTCTGCTGTTCCATCAACTTTTCCTTATTGCTTTAAACAACTTTCTCTTAAAATACCTTCTGAGGTTAGACCAGTGTTGGCAACGTTACATACCTATAAAAAAGTGACATAATGATTACACTATCAAAGTCTTTTTTCATCAAGGTACTGATGTACAAATCCATCATAGGAGACCTACACAAACTGCTATTCAAAGCTAACTCATTGGAACATGCTTGTTTTGGGGAGATACCAACCAGATTGTTAGGAAGGCTTTCCCTTTTTCAAGAGAAACTGGGTCCCTGTGAGGATGCAGAATGAGACATGACTTAGCAGTCTCTCCATAGTATTCTTAAAGAGACTCAGATGATCAAAGGTTTGTGTGAACGAAGCAGGAAAAGACACGACATCCAGTTCATTGTAATGAATCTGCCTCAGAACAGCAAAGAAACATCCTGAAAAAGAGCAAGGAACCCTGAGCTGCAGTAAACTGTATTATACATTTGACTGTAAAATTCTGGACATACTCAGCATCTCTAGTCTTAGCAAAAGAGAACACAGAGTCTGATGAATGGATACTGTAACTTAACTTTTGCATCAGAGAGCAAAGACACACTGTATGGGAGGATACAATGGGATGCTTCATCCCCAGTGACATTCCCAGGTAGGAACAGGGCAGCAGGGAGGCCTAACTAGAGGCTGCCAAACGACCAGGGGGTAAAGGCTACTCAGGCTGTACTCGCTGGTTGCAGCAACTGCCGCCTTACACAGAATTTCACAGCATGGACAAGCTTTTATGAGCTCGAAGCAGCTTTCCAGTTTCACCACCGTGAGGTGCGGAGGCATGATCCCATTTGTGGACGGGGCAGCACAGCCCCAAGTGAACTCAGAAACTGAGCCAGATGTGTGGATAAGCCAGGTGTCCAGCAAATTAAGTATTCATTAGGCACTTGGACATTAACTGTCGCTTAGCGCCTTGCTAGATCCTTCTAAACAGCCTAAACGTTAACGGAGTTCACCAGAAAGCGCCTGCAGATGCGGGAGTTGCGACCCGCCCAGGCCGAGGTGCTGCCGCTACCCCGCCCGGCGGCCAGGCGGCGGCCCCAGGCAGGGCA